>CM020185.1:4830154-4895973 GCA_009805545.1 Oryza longistaminata | reverse complement strand
TTTTGGCCTACATTAGAAGAAAGATAATTTATTGAGTATTTTTCTATATACATATATATATGTGCTCTTTAGAATTTAGAAACCACTATTTAAAATATAAATTATCATAGAACCTTATAATTTTTATTAGTGGCTTATAAACTAAACGGTAAACGATTTGATGAACACTCAAAGCACAGTGGCACTCTATTCCAGTCAAAAAAATATTGTGATTGTCTAGTTTAATTTTAAGTAACCTGGAAATACTCAGAAATTTTGTCACGTTTGGACGGTCTAGATCATGTCAAGATTCATTTTGCAACTTTATCTTCTACCCTCCCGCTCTCTCCCATGATCCCACTGATGCTGCCAAATCAAGATCGATCAGCTTCACCACCACTCTACTTCCATGCCTACCCCGCATCCCAAACCAAGCAAAGGTGAGGTGCTCCTGTCCCACCATCTTCCTCGTGTACGACAGCTTGCGCTTCCGAAAACACCACCAAGGCCCTCGCCTCCTAATCATTCCAACAAGACTCCCTTGTCAGTGACACCGGCATGTTGTCCTCTTTCTCTCCTACGATCGAGGTGCCACACTGCTACCTCGGTGCTACCTCCGTTGGTCTGGAAAACCTCCACCTTCCACTCCTACGGACCTCTTCTACCCCTACCCACCCCTAAAAACTATAAATTGTTGGGGCACACCATTGCCGTCACCAGACAAGATGTCATTCCTCTCACTTGTGAGTTTTTTTAGCTGCCCATTTTCTCGCATGCCTCAATATAAGTAGCGCGCACACGAGGCAGGCACGCACGCCCCAGGTGGCTCCCACTCCTCCATTTGTTCAGTGTTACCACCTGAATTATAAAAAGGAGTAGTAAAACATTGTAGTAATAATTACCAGCGTTGACAAAAGTTGACAATGTCACATGCGTGCAGCGACGCGAAGCATGCGTGCGTGGTCTGCTCCACGGGGATATCTCTCCGATCCTCTCACACACGCTTGTACTACTAATTAACATGCGTGCAGTAAGAGATACGTATTTCCTCAAAAATGTTTTCGGTAAAAAAGGGCAGAGACTTGTTGTCGTGGCAAACGGTTAATTAATGAGGCTTTTAACTATTTGCCACTTTTAGATTTGGCAATTAACTATTTGCCACATCTATCTCAATGACATGTGGGTCCAGTGGTAAATAGTTGGTTGATCGGAACGGCGCTCTTTACACGCGCGGTTTGTCACCGGTGTGTTGTGCGCGTGCGTGCCTGGCTCCTCTGGATTCATATCGATGATCGATCGGCGATTAATCCCTGGCACGTGCCGTGCTCGATCAAGCCTCAAGCCCTCGAGGAAAAGAGTTTAGTCGCTCTCTAATATCTATCGCAATTGCATCATCTCGCGTTGTTAATTGCAGTGGTTATTTGCTAATCTACTGCTCAAGGACGATCTCGTGACAGCACCGGCCCAATTGTCCACCAGAGGAACGTGTCAATCAGTTTGTCAAAATCAATCCACTGAAATGCGATGCGTTTACTGACCAGGATACCCACTATAGTTTGGTCTTGCAGACGATTTCAGCCGCAGGTAGCCCAGATATTCAGAATTCAGATAGAGACTTTGGCTGGGGTCGTACTCGAAGTCTCCAACAAGCAGTACATACATTTGCATACACCACGGAAGAACATCACCATCTCCCTGGATGCATTTTCTTTTTTTTTTTGAAACATCATGTTTTTTGTTTTGAAAAGGAAAGAAAATGAGAGCATGATGTGCATATCTCAACGTTGTGACGAACAAGAGTTACAGACAATCGTTATGTACGCCTATATTTGCTTGTTTCAAAACAATATTAATTGTGCTTATGAAAAATCGGCTTCTACGGGCCACAAATTTATTTTCTTTTCTTTTCGTTTTTTTGAGGGAGGGGACCAGCTCTCACCCATTTGCATTACCAGAAATGGAACAGTGGTTACAACCGGTAGTTCACAAAGAAGAAAGGGCAGGAACTGGAAGAATTCCTACTTATTTTTCTATCTGTTTAGATAGTGCCATCCCACTATCCCCCAGTTCAAAACAGATAAATTTTACTACAAGACATTTACAATTTATGTAATTTGCTAATAGACATCATACAAACGTGTCAAGCCTAAAACACATTTTCAAGAAACTGGTAATTTGTTGGAGAACACATTTGGCTCAATTAGAGAGAGAAATTCCTTAAGAAGACGAGAATATCTGTAGAGACAAAAGATTATGATTCGAGGCTAGATTGAAGATGAAATATGATGTATATATGCTAGCGATATATTTGGGATGATGACAGATTTAGAGTTGCATAAATTTTAAATTTTCATTCCAACACCACGTTTGAAGCCTTAATATAATCCTGGTTCTAAAAAAAAAAAAAGCTTACAGAGTGCTCTAAACACGTAACATTTGGTACATTACCATGGCTACATAAGATACTACAAATTTTACAGGTTATCGGGTGATACTTACAACATTAAAATAAATTATAGCTATGCACGTTAATGGGCTGATATTTTGGCTTATTCTTCAAACAAGCCCTAGTAATTCTTGACAGTCACCTTGCCACCCTGCCCAATGCCCATCATGCAAATCTCATCCAATTTATATTTAAATATACTTCTATTTCACCCTTCAATATATGACGACGGCATCATCGGTGCCTATGAGTTGGATGAGGATGATGGACAGGGACAACATAATCCATATGGCTAAAAGCAAGTTTAATAGTATAGCCCACTAATAGCTCTAATTTATCTATAGCCAATCTAATAGCTAATTCATATAATAGTTGCTTACTATGCTATTAACATATGATCCCACCTGTCATACACACATTACGTCTTAGAGTTCGTGCTGCAGCTGGCTACAGATCTATAGCCCGCTGCTCTTCTCTCTCATCTTTTATCTCATTAAAATATGTTTATAGCTGGCTAATAGTCTGCTATTGTACGTGCTCTAATAGGTGGAGTAGGGAAGTCACAATAAATATAAGGAAGACACGTGAGGAGGAGGGAGGGAACTAAGGAAGCGATGGGTCGGGAAAGGGTGATAAGTGATCCTCGTCGGTACCAATTGGTGGAGACGCGCAAGCGCATAGGCGTCACGTAAACTAGGAGTAATCAAGTCATACAAAATCTCGACAATTATGGCCATTAAAGAAATTGACTATTTTTTAGCAAATGCATATATAGCTAGTCCTCTCGACATTTCATCTCCTTACATGGCATTGTGCCATTGTGAGTTTGTGACTTGACCCTGTTTGGATCAGGACTAGTCCATGTCATCACATCGGATGTTTGAACACTGATTAGAAATATTAAACATAGACTAATGACAAAACCCATTCCATAACCTGGACTAATTCGCGAGACGAATTTTGTTGAGCCTAATTAATCCATGATTAGCCCATGTGATGTTACAGTAAACGTGTGCTAATTATAGATTAATTAGGCTTAAAAAATTTATCTTGCGAATTAGCTCTTATTTATACAATTAGTTTTTGTAATTAGTTTATGTTAAATATTCCAAATTAGCGTCCAAACATCCGATGTAACATGGACTAAAGTTTAGTCGCGGGATCAAACACCCATGCATGCACCAACTGACCAACACAAGTTAATTAATTTTATGCTAAAAAAAACAGAAGTTAATTAGGCAGGTCGCCCGGGGGCAGAACGTGCGCGTGCATGGTTTCCGTACGTCTCCAAGCTCCGCTCCAATAATGGGGAGAGGCTTGCCGGATTCGCCCCTTCACGAGCTTTGCCGCCGCAACCTTCGCCGGAGCACGTTGCCCACACCGCTGCCTCCGCCGGTGCTGGGGAGCCCGCCCCTTTGCTCGAGCTCAGAAGAAGAGCTAGGTGCTCGAGCCCATGAAGATTGGCGCCGGTGAGCTCGAGCTCCGCCTCCTAGATGCCTCCCCGAGTGTCTCCTCCTCCATGCGCTGGCGAGCTCGAGCTCCAGCTTCTCCCCCCTCCTCCCCGAGCGCCAGCAAGCTCGAGCTTCGGCTCCTCGTCGTTTCCGCAAGCGCCGCCGCCTCCACCACAGGCCGCTGCTCAGATCCACTTTTTCCCCGTGCCGCCGACTTTGCACAAGCACGCAGCGAGCGCAGCAGCCTCCGCCAGAGCCAGTCGTACCCGCTCCGAGCCGTTTCTACCCCAGTGCCGTTGTCTTCTCCCGAGCACGCCGCGAGCGCCGCCTCGTCCGCCGGCGCACGACGAGCGCTGAGAGGGGGGAGGAGAGATCGAGAGAGGAAGAGACAAAAAAATAAAAATAAAATGGTCCCCACAGATTAAGAAAAACCACCCTGGTTTGAATGGAGGGGGTAAATTAAACGGTATTAAAAGTTAGGGGGTGTCATATACCCGGTTTTAGAGTTTGGGGGTGCAGTTTAAACAACGCAAAGAGTTCGAGGGTGTACAATGGACTTATCCCTCTCAAATTCTCACGGCAATTGTCCACCAGAGGAACGTGTCAATCAGTTTGTCAAAATCAATCCACTGAAATGCGATGCGTTTACTGACCAGGATACCCACTATAGTTTGGTCTTGCAGACGATTTCAGCCGCAGGTAGCCCAGATATTCAGAATTCAGATAGAGACTTTGGCTGGGGTCGTACTCGAAGTCTCCAACAAGCAGTACATACATTTGCATACTGCATTTTTCTTTTTCTCTTTATTAATTAATTTTAAATGTCGCTCGCTCTTAGAAGGGAAGAAGAATTCTCTTCTTGAACAATGCAATGCCATTGTTGATTGGTTATGTAATTAACTGTATATAATCAACGATGATATGAACAAATGGAGCAAAAGAAAATTAAGAGAAAGAAGGTAGCACAATGGTTTGTGATGTGGGGTGGGGGTGGGGGAGGACACTCACTCTGGTAGTAATTATTTGACAGTTCGAATTAGATTCGATCAAATTTTTAAAATTCATATTGGGGTGGATTTATAATCTATTAAGTTTTATGATACTATGATCGTATTTTTCATGCAAATCTATAAATACCAATTAATTACTTGATAAGTTATTGGTGATTAAAGTTTTAAAAATATCAACAGAATCTTATCCTAATTAAATGTTAACTGTTTATAACCAAAGGGAGTACTATTATTTCTCCACTTTATCATGGAAAACATGTGCCAAGTGACGCCATGCATGAGTGCACTCCTCTTCTCTTGGGGATTAATCGAAGCCTAGCTCTGAATCCCCTTTCTGAAGTGTGAAAATATTCTCAGAGGGGAAGAATAAACCAGGAAGGACCTTCACAGTTTCAGACCACGTTATAATAACAGATGTGTAGGAGGACATCACTTGAAGATTCAGAAGGAAAAACTCTGAAAGACGTATCATATGTTTGGTCAAGTTCTTTTATATCTTTCTCAAATTGGGATAAGTCCATTTTACACCCTTGAACTCTTTGCGTTGTCTAATCTGCACCCCCAAACTCTAAAACCGGGTATATGACACCCCCTAACTTTTAATACCGTTTAATTTACCCCCCTCCATTCAAACTAGGGTGGTTTTTCTTAAATTATGCTGATGTGGCGATCCAATCAGCCAAATATAATTAAAAACAAATAATTGGTCCCACATGTCAGCTGCCACCTATCTAATCTCTCTTTCTTTTCCCTTTCTTCTCTCCTTCCCGAGCGAGATCTGCGCCGGCGATGAGATCGAGTTCGCCCTCCCCGTCGCCCCCCTCAATGCCGGCGAGCTCCCCCTCCCCCATCCTCCCCCCGCCCTGGAGACGGCGAGCTCGAGCTCCCCCTTCCCTGTTGCTCTTCTAGGTCTCCCTCCCCTCCCCCCTACCCACGCGAGACAGTGGCGATGAGCTCAATGAGCAAGGCAACGGCGGTGGTCGTGAACACCGTTGCGTCGACCCCATGCTCCAGTCACAGATCCGGCGGTGGCTGGAGATGGCACGGAGCCGACGAGCTTGAGCGGCGGTGATGGCAGCAACACAGGAGAGAGGCTGTGGCGAGCGCGGCGGCAGGATGTAGAGATGGGGGAGCTCGCCGGCATCGCCACACCTCCTTCACGAGCTTTGCCGCCGCAACCTTCGCCGGAGCACGTTGCCCACACGGCTGCCTCGCCGGTGCTGGGGAGCCCGCCCTTTGTCGAGCTCAGAAGAAGAGCTAGGTGCTCGAGCCTGAAGATTGGCGCCGGTGAGCTCGAGCTCCGCCTCTAGATGCCTCCCGAGTGTCTCCTCCTCATGCGCTGGTGAGCTCGAGCTCGAGCTTCTCCCCCTCTCCCGAGCGCCAGCAAGCTCGAGCTTCGGCTCCTCGTCGTTTCCGCAAGCGCCGCCGCTCCACCACAGGCCGCTGCTCAGATCCACTTTTTCCCCGTGCCGCCGACTTTGCACAAGCGAGCGAGCGCAGCAGCCTCCGCCAGAGCCAGTCGACCCCGCTCCGAGCCGTTTCTCACCAGTGCCGTTGTCTTCTCCCGAGCACGCCGCGGCGCCGGCCTCGTCGCCGGCGCACGACGAGCGCTGAGAGGGGGGAGGAGAGATCGAGAGAGGAAGAGACAAAAAAATAAAAAATAAATGGTCCCACAGATTAAGAAAACCACCCTGGTTTGAATGGAGGGGGTAAATTAACAGTATTAAAAGTTAGGGGGTGTCATATACCCGGTTTTAGAGTTTGGGGTGCAGTTTAAACAACGCAAAGAGTTCGAGGGTGTACAATGGACTTATCCCTCTCAAATTCTCACGGCAATTGTCCACCAGAGGAACGTGTCAATCAGTTTGTCAAAATCAATCACATGAAATGCGATGCGTTTACTGACAGGATACCACTATAGTTTGGTCTTGCAGACGATTTCAGCCGCAGGTAGCCCAGATATTCAGAATTCAGATAGAGACTTTGGCTGGGGTCGTACTCGAAGTCTCCAACAAGCAGTACATACATTTGCATACACCACGGAAGAACATCACCATCTCCCTGGATGCATTTTCTTTTTTTTTTTTGAAAACTCATGTTTTTTGTTTTGAAAAGGAAAGAAAATGAGAGCATGATGTGCATATCTCAACGTTGTGACGAACAAGAGTTACAGACAATCGTTATGTACGCTTAATTTGCTTGTTTCAAAACAATATTAATTGTGCTTATGAAAAATCGGTTTCTACGGGCACAAATTTATTTTCTTTTCTTTTCGTTTTTTTGAGGGAGGGGACCAGCTCTCACCATTTGCATTACCAGAAATGGAACAGTGGTTACAACCGGTAGTTCACAAAGAAGAAAGGGCAGGAACTGGAAGAATTCCTACTTATTTTTCTATCTGTTTAGATAGTGCCATCCCACTATCCCCAGTTCAAAACAGATAAATTTTACTACAAGACATTTACAATTTATGTAATTTGCTAATAGACATCATACAAACGTGACAAGCCTAAAACATTTTTCAAGAAACTGGTAATTTGTTGAGAACACATTTGGCTCAATTAGAGAGAGAAATTCCTTAAAAGACACGAGATAATCTGTAGAGACAAAAGATTATGATTCGAGGCTAGATTGAAGATGAAATATGATGTATATATGCTAGCGATATATTTGGGATGATGACAGATTTAGAGTTGCATAATTTTTAATTTTCATTCCAACACCACGTTTGAAGCGAGTGGCCCAGGGGTTCTCGTCTATTTGAGGATTTTTTCTTCAATTAAGCCGAAAGTGTTATCTAGCAAATTACCTGTTAGAGTATATGTAGTTAGAGTTATATTAGGATATAGTTGGTTTGTGTGGATCCTACATATCTGTAATCCTTCCTTATCTCCTCCCATGTACTCCTATATATATCGGCCCCCTGAGACTCAATACAATGTATCCATGTTACGCAGTATATCTCTCCTCGTATACTGTCAGAGCGGGCGATCTAGGGCCGCCGCTCACCACTTTCCGTGCCGTCGCCCCCGGGAGGCGATCTCGCTCCTGGGGGCGGCCACCGTTTTTTTTTCTTTCGTCGTTCTACTTCGCCGCTGCGATATCGATCTCGATCTACGCATGCGGCTGTTTCGTCGTCAACTCGTCAGCCCCAGGAGAAATCAATCTGCCTGGGCGTTTTTTCTTCGTCGTCGTGTGAAGCAGTCAAGCAGCTGTAGCATGCACCTTCTCCATCAACCGATCTGTTGGTTGTCTCCTCGTCGTGGACCTCACTGGGCTCCTGCTCGCCGCCGGGAACGGCCTCCCGGATCCACGCTGGCGAGCCCGGGCGACCTCGCCGGAGCCGCCATCAGGATCCACGTCGTCGAACCGATGGCGCGTCCGCTGTCCTCCGACCGCCGCCATCTGGACTTCGCCGCTGCCGGGGATGGCAGCCATGGACCAGCCGCTTCGGCTCACTTCCCTGTATCATCCTGTCTTCTGTTCATCTTGAATAGGGGAGCAGGGAGAGAAGGGATAACAGGAGATGTCTGAGATGTTTCGTCCGTGGACATGGTCTATGGACTATCAAGAAGACATGGACTGCTATTGTTCTGCTGCTACTGTTATTTTCCTTCACCGATCAGTGATCGGTTTGCGTCGCCCATGCCGTCGCTCTATCGAGATTAAGGGTGCTGTTGCTTGTCATCCAGGCCGCAACGACACCGTCCGACATCACCGTCTGCCCGTCATCACCGAGGTCTTCGCGCCGTGGTCACCATAGTGTTTTTTTTTTAAATTTCTATTTTTTTCTTTTGGTCGTCGTGTTTGTTGGCTTCTCGTGCACCCGCGCACTCTCGCGCTGGCGCCGCATCTCTGCCACGAACCGCAACCGCACACTATTGGGTGACTTGTGCTGCATCGATATCGGCGACGACTGGCTGCTACGACTACGACAACTTCATCTCGACTAATCGACTAGGCACAAAGGGCTACCATCCGTATTGAGCACTCTTGCCGGTTTCTTCTCCAGTCCAAGTGTCCGCGTTGCTCACGCTTGGACTGCGGGGGGATGTTAGAGTATATGGTAGTTAGAGTTATATTAGGATATGATTGGTTTGTGTGGACTCCTTCCATATCTGTAATCATTCCTTATCTCCTTCCCATGTACTCCTATATATATCGGCCCCCTGAGGCTCAATACAATGTATACATGTTACGCAGTATATCTCTCCTCCTACAGTATCCAACATTACCAATTTTCTAGAATGGCTTTTAGTTATGACATGTTTTTGCGATGTCTACCGGTAAATTACACAAATTTTGTCCAGTAGTAAAATTTGCTAAAATATGAAAGTGTGAAACTGCTACTATGGCACTGCAATAACCAAAACTCCTACCAGGTCCGCAAGCAATTGTTACGGCCATCATAAAAGTTCCATCCAAAAAGGAGGAGCATCAGATTACCAAACAAGACACAAAAACAACAAACGGTCAAAATCTCCAGCCTTCTCTAACTAGATATCCTGGAATGTTAATAACCTTCACATGACTAAGAGCCACTACTACAGAAATATTTTTTTTTACGAGGACCCATATGTGTTGCAAGCGGACCTGATCGTGCTTGCAAAAACCAGCATGCATTTTCTTATATGGCTTCTTAAAATACCTAGGCCCCGTTTAGTTCCAAAAAGTTTTTCCCAAAAACACCACATCGAATCTTTGGACACATGCATAGAACATTAAATGTATATTAAAAGAAAAACTAATTGCACAGTTAGAAAAGAAATCGTGAGATGAATCTTTTGAGCCTAATTAGTCTATGATTAGCTATAAGTGCTACAATAATCCACATGTGCTAATGACGGATTAATTAGACTCAAAAGATTCGTCTCGCGGTTTCCAAGCGAGTTATGAAATTAGTTTTTTCATTCGTGTCTGAAAACAACTTCCGACATCCGGTCAAACGTCCGATGTGACACCCAAAAATTTTCATTTCGCGAACTAAACAAGCCCCTACATGAAAAAAATATATACGTATTTTCGCAGACGAACCTCTTAACAGATCCATATACGAAAATAAACATATTTTCACATGCGGGACGGCTGCTTGTGAAAAGGCCAGCCGACCTCTCTTCACCTTAAAAAATCTACCTACCCTCCATTATTATCTACTTCTCTCCACGAGCGGTGGTGGACTGCGGCGACGCCGCCGGCGGACCGCACCTAGCTAGGGTTTCAAGTCTTGATTTTAGGGGGTTCTTTTTATTTATTTTGAATTTTTATTTTTACATGCGGACGACATTAGCACATTCATGCGAAAATCGGATTTTCACGTGCGGGTGCCAACCACACGAAAAATAGCAATTTTCATAGACACTTTCGAGCGGATGGTTGGCTCACCCACACGCGAAAATAAGTTTTGACTGTTTGGAAAAAATATTTTTTCTTGTAGTAGTGAGCTCTTTTGTATACATGAGTTTACTGGTTCTTTTAAACGGGAAATTGATCTGATTCCTGTGAAGGCCTAAGCCACTAGCATATATATAGCCACGTCAATGCCATGTCAGATAAAGACCGAGCCAAATTTGCCATGTAGGCGTCACCTCAGCCAAAACCGGGGCCAAATACTACCGAGGGACCTTATTTAAACGGTTTCGTAAGTTGGGGGACCTGTTGTACCCGGTTTTGTGATCAAGGATGAAAATCAGACTGGGCGACAAATAGAGGGAGCCAAAGTGAACTTATTCTAAGAAAGAATTAGTGTACTACTATGTGTGGACTAGCAATCGTGCATGGCCCAGAAAGTTTTAGGCTTCAGGTTGCCAGGCCAGCCCGGCCTGCGAGAATGGAATACCAAAGAATAGATTTGTGGAAGAAGTTCAATGTTCCTTCCTTATCTAAGGGTCGAGTTTCAATCATGTCCCTCAACTGCAAAACTAAATCTAACACATCTCTTATCTTACAAAACTGGTGTAAAGATCTAGTTGCCTAACCTTGTGTTACGATAAGTTTTGATGATTAATGACAACGTGTTCTGAAACTAACTATTGCTATGAGTTTTAATAATAGATTATGTTCTAGCATAAGTAAAAAGGTTGATGGCTTATATGCTACTCCCTTCGTCCCTACATATAAGGGATTATGGTTGGATGTGACATATCCTACAACGAATCTAGATAGGATGTGTCACATCCAATCAAAATCCCTAAATTATATTTAGAGGCAGAGGGAGTATAAGGACCGTATATTTTTTATCCAAGCGCATGCAACGCAGTATTTCCAAATGTGAGCACGCCAAACTCACATTTTTATTTATAGGCAAGATGCAACTGTGATTCTATTCAACCGGATGTCAACAATTAGATGTTGAATTGAGTAAGTACGTGAACGTATAGTCCAACAGTCCACCTGATAAATCTGAATATAATTTACAAATCATTGTAGCATGCATATAATTTTTTTCAGTAAATCTGAATATAGCTAAGTAAGAGACCCAACACGATAGCCGCAAAGAAGAGAGTTACCGAGGCTGCTGATTTCCGCATATTACTGATAGTAACAAGGCAGCGGAAAGCCCGTTAATCTCTTGGGCATTTAAGTAAACAAATTATTTTGTTCAACATAAGGTTAATCTGATTGACTTGGGCATATGGACATGTCGTTTAGAAATAGAATTTCAAATATCGTGTGCTTACATTTGTAATTAAAAGGTTCCATGTGCTTATATACCAAAAAATCGGCCTATGTCGGCAGGCATGGTGTATGTATACATTTGTACTAAGTATTTAAGGATTTATGTAGGGATTTTTTTTCTAGATTTTCTAACTCATCTATAAAAGCCTCTTTTTTTTTTTGCTATTTATTAGTCAACTAGCTAGACTTGCACAATTTAAAAATTACAGCTTCATAGTAGTATGTACTCACTACCATGATTAGTTTCCTTATTTTCGTTTTTTAATGAATCGGCATGCATGTACCAATTTTATTGAATATAGGAAGAGGAGTGAAGACAAAAATGTAAAAAAGTAAGGTTGGAGGTTGTACAAGGGTAATAAAATGAAAGCTAGGGAATAATCTTTGAGACATTTTGCTGCTGCTGAAGCTCAGGTCTTGACCTCTTTCTTGATTTTTTGCAAGCACGGATGTCCCCGATAGCCTTTTGTGTTGGAACGCTCTTTGGTTCATCTCCTTACGTAATTCCTCGTATAGACCCTTTTTAAGCCATTGGCACTTGCTAGCACTATATATACGCTACTCGTGGATCGTCGTGATTGTGCTCCACGTTGTCGGGTATAGCTGTTGTTGTGGCATCCAGGTTAACAGCATGGCCCACACTCTCTTCATATATCTGCATTCCACTAGCAGGTGGACGTTTCCATGGTGTGCCGATAGAGCGGGCAATAGGTTGTATTTGGCTAGCTAAGGACATCTGAACTCTGTTTTGCCTTACAAGCCATACAAAGATTTTACACTTTCTCGAGGCTCGTGGTTTCCAGATGATCATCTCATAGGTCGTGTTGATCGAGCCAAAGAATTACGCTTGGTAGGCGAACCTAGCTTAGTACTCCCCATGGCTTTTGAGTTTTCAGCTTATTTTTTGTCACATTGGGTGTGAGTTGAACTTCTTGCACAATGCTCCATAGGGCGACAGGTTAGTCTAGAAGCTCAATGGTCATGCCTCCGTTGGGCGAGAGGTCGAGGTTCTGAATCCACTTGTCATCCTATATGGTTTGCTTCAAGGTCCTGCTTTTCTTTCATGATATTGTGTATGCTCATGGTGCTATGTGCTTGGGCACCGGCCTCGCATCCAGGCCGAGTTTCAGAAGTGAATTGTTGCCCCATCTCCTACTGTTATTGTGGTTGCTAGTCCAAAGAGTTGTTTGTCCAGATCCTCGCACATTGTTACCCTTGCAAACTTTTTCAAGTTCAATACCCTAACCCGTCGTATGCGGTTTGGCAAACATGTTCTTATCCAATTAACCTTCCACTTTCCTCTCATGAGTTTTTCCGACCCGTCCTAAAAAAACACTTCCTTTGTTTATCAAGCACCTCTAAGGATTCCTTGCTGACCTTGAGTGTTGTTAGATTAGGAGGTATATTGGTTGTGAAGGGAGCACACCTTTGACCAAAATCGTGCACCCTACAATTACTATATTACTTCCCCGCCAGTTGGCAAGGCCCCCTGTTTGAGATATGCCTTGCGGTGTTTCGTGACTACAACCGGTCGGCGGAATGCCCACAAGTTCTTCGAGTGTGTTCAGCAATGAGAGTTTCAAACTTATCCAGCCTTGTTTTTCACGCGCACACTTCCTGAGTTCCTAAACGGTGTATTTTTTTTAAAAAAAATAATTCTATAGAAAAGTTGTTTTAAAAATCATTTCTGTCCATTTCAAAGTTTTTAAGCTGATACTTAATTAATCATGTACTACAACATATTAATCCATTTTAAAGTGTTTAAGCTAACGCTTAATTAATCATGTACTAAAATATATTAATCCATTTTAAAAATTTTAAATTAGTATTTAAATATGTACTAATCCACTGCTCTATTTTACGAACTGCTGAACAAAGCCTTCGTAACTTTCCGAGGCTAGTCCAATTGCCTAGCCGTGGCGTTTGACTTTTTGAGCAATCGTGCGTGTGACCAATCCGCATGCATTGTGATTCGAAGAAAAGTAGTCAAGTAGATCCCCCAATTTGCTAATCAGCTTTAATTCTATAGCTTTCGAGGCTAGTCCCTGTTTTCGTTTTTTTGATTAAGCTAGATATGTTCTATTCCTAACTCTGGTATGTTTAGGGCCTGTTTAGATCTCTGGTAAAATTTTTCACCATATCACATCAAATGTTTGGACACATGCATAGAGCATTAAATACAAAGAAAAAAAAAACTAATTATACAAATTGCGTGTAAATTGCGAGACGAATCTTTCAAAGCTAATGCTCCATGATTTGACAATGTGGTGCTACAATAAACATTTGCTAATGATGAATTAATTAGGCTTAATAAATTCGCCTCGCAGTTTACAGGCGGATTCTGTAATTTGTTTTGTTATTAGACTACGTTTAATACTTTAAATGTGTATCCGTATATTCGATGTGACACACCAAACTTTACCCCATAGATTTACCCCCTTAATGTCAGCCACTTCACAAACAAATAGATGCTTTCATAAGGTGGTTTAATGTCAATTTCATAAAGTAATACTACCATTGAACTTAAACTTGATTGGGTCATTGTCCGGCAAATTGGATGACTATTACAACATAAATGTGATTCATCACCTCTAACTATTTCAGTTAGAGATATGTACATGTTAAGCCGAAATTAGTGTGGAGTCAACGCCATTGGGATTGGGGTGACGGCTAGGAAATTGCTCCCTCTCTTTCATATCACAAGTTATTTGACTTTTTTCTTTATCAAACTTTTTTATGTATAATTAAATTTGTAGAAAAAATATACTTAAAATTTAATACAAAATATACATATTATCAAATATATTCGATGTTAAATTTAATGACACCAATTTAGTGTTGTAAATATTTCTAATTTTTTATATAAACTGAGTAAAACCTAAGAAATTTTGACTACGAATAACTTATAGTACTCCCTCTATTTTTTAATAGATGACGCCGTTGACTTTTCCTCACATATTTGACCATTCGTCTTATTCAAAAAATTTACGTAATTATAATTTATTTTTTTATGAGTTGTTTTATCACTCATAGTACTTTAAGTGTGATTTATATCTTATACACTTGCATAAAATTTTTGAATAAAACGAATGGTCAAACATGTGAGAAAAGTCAACGGCGTCGTCTATTAAACAACGGAGGTAGTATGAAACAGAGAAAGTAGGATGGACACAAAGTATACGAGTGAAATAAATCTGACGAATGCTGAATTGTAGCTGCATCAAGCCATCAACTCATACGCCTTATTAAGAGCCTGGCACCATGAAAGCTCTAGGCAACTCGTGCACACTCCAATCACAGAAATTTCCACAAACAATGGAGCTCGCACCAGCGCTCTCGTTGAGCATGGCCATGTCTTCTTGGGTCGCCACCATCGTCGCCCTCCTCATCGGCGTCGCCGTGGTTTCGTTGCGTGGCCGCCGGCGCCGGACGAAGGCGCGGCTGAACCTCCGCCGGGGCCGCGCGGGTGGCCGGTGTTCGGCAGCCTCGGCGCCCTGGCGGGCGCGCTCCGCCGCACCGCGCCCTGGCGGCGCTCGCGCGCGCCACGGCCCGCTCATGCACCTCCGGCTGGGCTCGTTCGACGCCGTGGTCGCCTCCTCCGCCGGCGCCGCCAGGCTCGTCCTCAGACCCACGACGCCGCCTTCGCCGACGCGCGCGCACCGCCGCCGGCGAGCTCGTCGCGTACAACTACAAGGGGATCGTGCACACCCCGTACGGCGCCTATCGGCGCATGGCGCGCAAGCTCTGCGCCACCGAGCTCTTCTCCCCGCGCCGCGTCGACTCCTACGAGCGCATCCGCGCGGAGGAGATCGGGGCGCTCGTCCGCGACCTGTTCGGCCGCGCCGGCCGAGCCGTCGCCGTGCGGGAGCGCTTCGCGGGCGCGACGCTGCGGAGCATCCTCCGCATGTCGGTCGGCTCCAAGTGGTCGGGCGTCTACGGCAGCGCCGCCGGCGAGGCGTTCCGGCGCACGCTCGACGAGGCGTTCGAGGTGTCCGGCGCGGTGAGCAACGTCGGCGAGTGGGTCCCCTTGCTGGGGTGGCTCGACGTGCAGGGGTTTCGCCGGAAGATGAAGCGGCTGAGCAAGATGTACGACCGGTTCCTCGAGCAGATCCTTCGCGAGCACGAGGCGAGCAAGGCGCCGCCGCCGGTGACGGCGGCCAGCCCACGGCGGCGGCGTGCAACCTCATCGACGTACTTCTGCAACTCTCCGGCGAGGAGGAGGAGGGCGGCGCGGGCGCGGACTCGGAGGCGAGGCTGACACGCGACGGCGTGAAGGCGTTCATCCAGGACATCATCGCCGGCGGCACGGAGAGCAGCGCGGTGACGATGGAGTGGGCGATGGCGGAGCTCCTCCGCAGCCCGGGCGCCATGGCCGCCGCCACCGACGAGCTCGACCGCGTGGTGGGCCGGGCGCGGTGGGTGGCGGAGCGCGACCTCCCCGACCTCCCCTACGTCGACGCCGTCGTGAAGGAGACGCTGCGGCTGCACCGGTGGGCCCGCTGCTCGTCCCGCACCACGCCATGGAGGACACGGTGGTCGCCGGCGGCTAGCGTCGTCCCCGCCGGCGCGCGCGTGCTGGTGAACGCGTGGCCATCGCGCGCGACCCGGCGTCGTGGCCCGACCACCCCGACGCGTTCCTGCCGGAGCGCTTCCTCGCCGCCGGAGTGACGTGCGCGGGCAGCACTACGAGCTGCTGCCGTTCGGGTCGGGGCGGCGGGTTTGCCCGGCGACGAACCTGGCGATGAAGATGGTGGCGCTGGGGTGGCGAGCCTGGTGCAGGGGTTCGCGTGGCGGATGCCGGACTGCGTGGCGGCGGAGGACGTGAGCATGGAGGAGCTGGTCGGGCTGTCCACGCGCCGGAAGGTGCCGCTCGTCGCCGTCGCCGAGCCCAGGCTGCCGGCGCATCTCTACGCCGGCGCCGCCGCATGAGCGTCGCCGTCGGCGAGCGAGCGAACGTAAGCTACGAATAAGTGGGTCCATGCAAGTGGAGGAAATAGTATCACACGTGTGGTGCACGTGTGTGCCACGTCTGATATTATTGATCGATTTTTGCCACCTGACCTGTGGCTGTGAACGCATCAGTGGTTCCGTGTGTACATATATTTGTACGTGTTATGATTAATTTACGCTTTTGCTATTTTGCAGTCGCCTGCAAAATTTTAATCCATCAGTCGATCGCATCGACCGTCGATTATGTGTCTTGATTTTGTGGCGCGCCATCATCTTTCCCTTGCTAATAAGCCCAAAGTCCGCAGCCCACAGCCCACAGCCTACAGCCACACCCCAAATAGCTCTGGAAAAATCCGTCCGCACCCGTGACTCATCTAGAAAGCGCTTCTGCTTCTCGACTTCCCTCTCGAGTAGATAGCGTTTGTGTTTTTTCTCGAGCAGGGGGAGACGGAGTCCTGCGAGCGGAAGGTGCCGGAGATTCTTCCAAGGCAGGAGGTGGAAGGGGAGGCGAGCGGGGAGGTGGGCTGTGCACCGCGAGCGGCGCGGAGGCGCCGGGGAAGGCACCGCGAGTGTGCCGTCGAAGGCGAGCGCGCTTGAGTTGAGGCACTTCAGGTTTTTTCATCTCTCTTTTTTGTTCAAATCTCACGCCGCGACGGCCTGATCCCCTCAGCTCCAGATTTTCTATCATGTGGATTTGTGTAGTTGTTTAGGGCTGGATTGGCTACCATTTCAAGGGAGGGTGGGGGGGATCCCGCGTAGTTTTTTTTCATTCCTTGATGCTTTGGAGTTTACTGGGTATATGTTTTTGACTTGATTTTGCCAATGTCGAGTAAAGCATCCTGGATCTGAAACCACATGATGTGTGTGCTTTGAAGTTTTGTTCGGTGTAGTTGGGGAAAATTTTTTTAGGGTTTTTACTGCACATCGCGTATGATATAGTCGGCAGGAGGTGGGCTGCACCTCTGCCTGGTTCTAAACCTTGCCACTAATTATTTTCTCCCTAACTTCATTTTCTCACTAATTATTTTCTTTTGATGTAAATCATTTCCCCTCTGTGAAGAATAACTGATATATATAGCCATAAATTTGCGAATAAACATGCTTACTATTGGGTCATTCTCATTATGGAGTACTATCAGTCAGACCATCCGAGCTGGATTTAGAGGAATAACATGTTACTTCAGTTTTTTGCTCCCAACTTGAAACATAATGTATAGAGAAATAGGTTTTGTCATTTTTTTTAGAAATAGTTATAAGCAGTTCTGTCATTGGAGACAGAGATAGTTGTCAATAGTTAATTTTGTCTGAACTCCTGTGCAATTTTGTAGCAGTTTGTTTTGTAGCTGCAAGGTAAGTTTCTCATATTCAGATATGTGTACTTTGTTAAAACCTGACATAGCAGAGGTACAAGATTCAGAGGTCAATATATTTGTGTGCCAATTCATATTATTTCTGTTAATCTAGTTAATATGCAGGGGCAAGATTAAATGCCTCATATCAGTCAAATGTAAGTACAATTTTGTTTAGTTTTTTTTCTCAAATACCTCGAGTAATATCAACTCCTTTCAGCTTTCTTTTTTGCCAACCCACACGCCAGTGCCTCTCCTGAGACTAGAGGAAAAATTAATTCAGCACAACAGATTATATTTTTTTCATTTAATACCTGACACACCAGTTTCCTGAAACTAGCTGTGAACCTAAACAAGACTATATATCTGAGTAGTAACGTTAACACCAAGCTATGGCTAGAGGAGGTCAAATAGATATTAGCTTAAATCATTTTACTGAATTTTTTTTCTTCATGAAACATATGACCTCTGTGCCGTGGCATTTTAGAGAGGGGTTTAGGGATTTGCTAGCAATTTGAGCTCAACAACTAACCAATATTTTCATTAAATCCCTACAAATGCTCTTACCTTTTTGTCCCTCAGCATTGTCAGATCCATTTTTGTGCATAGAGGTTTGAGTTAATCAGTCCATTTTAGTGGTCACTCTATACAGGGAGATTTTTTTGTGCTTGTATACAGAAAAAGCTATCTTTTGTTTTTGTGTGCTGTGTATTTTTTTTTTAACAGTAGTTGTGCTCACTGTGACATACTAAGCCACTTTTGCTTCCATTCCATCAGTGATCAATCTGAGATAAGCCTCCCTGAAAATGAACTCCAGGCTCTGCTCCTATCAATTATGTTTAATCTTTTTGAGATTACCAGCAGAGCATTGAGAGAGGAGAGTAATCTTTTTTGAAATTATGTTTTTTTTGAGATTATCTATGCTAGTTGCACTCCCTGACTATTGTAGTAGCCATTTTGATTTTTCGTGCAAGTCGTGTAATAAGTTTGTGCAACTAATGTTTTTTGAGCAAATTTTTCCGTTTACTTTGATAAATAGCGTTTGTGTTTTAGGAAAACATGCATACAACTGGGGACTTTTTTTGGTAGACAACTTGTTTTCTAGTAATTATGTCCAACTTTTCATTTGTTTTTGTTTTTTGCAACCCATACTACTTTTTATGTTGTATCTTTTTTTTTTCTCATCAACACACGACAGCAAGCGTGCCTCTCTTTTTTTCATGTACTGTGTTTTTTTCCGCTTGAACATCTACATACAGCAGCATTGTCCAAATAGCAAAATCAACTAATACTATACATTTCGCGCAAGTTATGTTATAAATATATGCAATTTCATTATTAAATTGTGCAACTATTCTTTTTTAGCTGACTACTATCGATTTTTTCCTAATTTTGGTTATAAACAAGCACAACTTCAGACTGATGGTATGCTCAGATGTAGTAGCTCACTACGATTTTTGTTTTCAGGGAGCGTTGGATTTTACGGGGGGGGGGGGGGGGGGAGCTTGCTGCAGGGCAAGAAGAGTACATTTCCTTCTGCTAAGATTTTGATTTGCTGGTGAGCTTGGACATGTGGGTGGTTGAATAATGTCATATCCATCCAGTTTTGTTACTTTTTTTATATGCAAAAATTGCACCTTCCTGTTCCTACAGTCATCATTTTTTAATGTTGTGCAACTTTTTGGTTAGTGATTCGTGCAACTTTATTATGATTTTTGTGCAACTATAATCATGCTAATAGTTAACACATTTTTTTCGCAACACAAAGATGTTTGTTTTTGACATTTACTTATATGCAGATAAGCTGAGTTTGTACAAATATATAAATAGAGTCGTATCACTTTGAAATATGGTATACATAGTACACATTTTTTACTAACTAAAACAAGTTTTTTCATCGTCCTATAGCAATTGCATCCGTATGTTCCTATAGTTGCCATTTTTAAATGTTGTGCAACTTTGGTTTTAAATTTGTACAACTTTAATTATAATTTTGTGCAACTATAATCATGCGAATAGTTAAACACAAATTTTTGCAATACCAAGATGTTGTAGTTGACATTTTTTATCAAGTATATGTAACTGTAATCAATTTTGGTTCAACACATTAATTTGCAGTTAAGAGCTTCAAAAAACATTTTATTATTATTTTTTTTTGCCGATGTTAACTTTCATGCAAGCTGGTTTTTGCTAAAAATCTTCAGTGCTGATTAAAATGAGTTAGCAACAAGATACAACTTGCATCTTGTTTGATTTTTTAAGATTGTGCCGGGGTATTAAACAGGTTCACAATTATACATTTTGTTTCAATTTGGCACTGGTTTCTTTTTTTTTTTTGGGTACAATTTAACATGTGGCTT
The DNA here is from genome assembly GCA_009805545.1 of Oryza longistaminata. Taxonomy (NCBI): domain Eukaryota; kingdom Viridiplantae; phylum Streptophyta; class Magnoliopsida; order Poales; family Poaceae; genus Oryza; species Oryza longistaminata. The sequence goes on along the minus strand of CM020185.1, from coordinate 4,875,753 downwards.
AGCAGCCTATCAGGACATTGAGAGTTTTTTTTTTTGTTTTTGATTGGTTACACATGAAAATATCAAGACATTTGACAAGATCCTCTCTTTCCCTTTAATGTACTTACTTCTCTAGTTCTTTTTTTTTCCAGCATGGCAAGTGACAGGACATCATCAGATGACGACAGTTCATCAATAGCAAGTCGGACAACAAGGTGGCAGATTCCGATTATGCCAACTCTATTTCAGAAGAGGAAGAAACCAGCGACTCTGACAAATACATCACAAAAAAGATCTCGTCAGCACATTAAAAGATCTGGTATATATGTTTCTTCTTTCTTTTCCAAAATATCATTTTCTACTACACAGACAGCTATCAATAAGTTTATACTTGTTTTGCCTCTGTTAGTTTTCAGGATCGATCAAAAGGAAAAGAGGTAGGACAGACAACCCAGTAAGGAGACAAAAACAAAAGGTATCGCTTTGTGTCTTTTTTTTCTAAACATTTTTTTCCACAACCAGTATACTAATTAGTTTATGTTGTTCTTTGTTAACAAGACATAATTAAATCTCTATTTTTTTTTCTTCCAGCGCACAAACTTGAATATGACCAAGATCATTGGAAGTGCAGAGTCCCCAAAACCAAGAAGCAGACTAAACATCACATACTTTTCCAATTTGATTGAAGGGTCAGCAACGAGCAAAGGTCAATTATTGAGAAATCTGCTTTTGGTTCACTTCTAAACTTTCAAAGGTGTGCTATACCACTATCTTTTGTCAAATGGATAGCTAGTCACATGACGTCACATGCTCAGATATAGTTGTCAATGGAGATCCATACCAATCAATCCAAACACCACACTTCATACTTGGTATCCCAAATGGAGGTTTAGAGATCAAGCATGACAATGATGCAGGAAAACATTTTTTCATCAGCATTATGGAGACAAAACCCTTAATTTCTCTTCTTTGGCACTAAGTTGCTTAGCGACAAGGGTGTGAACAAACTATCAGAAGATGATGTCCTACGTGTTTTCATGGTGGTTGCCTATCAACCTTTCTTTGCCCCAACTCAGACACTCACCCCAGCCCAAAATACCTCGAACCCTCTGATTGATGTCAAGTCCAGCTCAAGTGGAACTGGTCAAAGTTTGTTTATGAATGGCTTATGACATACATAGCCAAGTTCCAAAAGGAGAGTAAATCAAAGGAACAAAAATCAAAAACCCTTGGCGGCTGTGGACACTTACTTGCTGTATGCATCTCTTATTTATTACTACTTAAGTCATTTTTTATACCATAATATTTCTAAACATTGACTTATTCTTTTTCTTTTGTGTTGTTTCTTAGATAATTATCTTGATTTCAAAGATTTTGGGAATTAGAAATATTCCAATTGGTCCACCACAAAGAATCTCTGTTTTGGAAAGGCGGAATGATAAAAGAGTATTCAAAAATGGATGAATGCAAAACAGGAGAATTTTGGAAAGCGACCAGTAAGTAAAAACAACAGAAAAATTTTTTCTGTGTCAATTTGTTTCTTTTTTTCTTAGATCATACTCTGTTTATTTTCTCAGATCAAGCAATGGAGAAATTAAGTTTGACGCAATATGTTCAGGGGCCCGCTGCATTGAGCAACAGGGCAACAATAGCAACATGTCATGCGGCGATGCTCTCCAGCAATACCAGCAAATCATTTAACCCAAGGGTAATTTTTTTGCTCCTCCAAATGCTCTGTTTTTTAAAAATTTTTGTTTTCTTAGTTTTGTATATGTATGCTCCAATACACTCATCCTATTTGTGTTTTTTTAAATGCAGCTCATTGATGACATTTCCACAGCTTGCAAGTGGTTCACAAGAGAACATTTTGACACAACATATGAAAAAAATACACAACTAGCTCCAAGGTTTTGGATTGCGTCTACATGTCAAAAGCAAGCCTATCACACAAAAAGATAGCACACAACAAGGGAGAGAAGAGTGGAGAAGAGAAGAGCAAGGGGGGAAGCAAGCAGGGTGGCAGCAATGTAGCACATAATGGTAATGCCCACCCCTAGAACAAAAAAACCAAAACAACACTGATGTCTGCTCCAACTACCCAAGACACCACAAAAAAATCAACTGCAGAGCATAAAACAAAGTCTAACATCAACAACACCAGATCAGCAAAGGAGCACCCCCTACAGGTATATTGTTTATTATTCTGTTAGTTTTGTAATTTTTTCTTTTTAGACAAATAGCACACAAACCACAATAGATTCAAATATTTGTGCCATGCTAAGCAAAATTTCCCTACCACCACACCAATATATCCAGTCCAAAAAAAATGTTCATTCTGGACTATAGCATTTTTTTTTTACTTGCATGTATACTTTCTTTAAAATCTGGAACAGGACTAAGATAGCCTAGTTCTGTGTCAGTACTCAATGTTATAAGAACGATAAGTTACCCAGGCCAAATATAATGTTTTGTATTTCACAATATAGAAGATATATTATGATGTTCATACTATAGCATTATGATGTTTCATTTTTTTTTCCAGTTTCTTTTCTGGTATGTTTGTATCTTTTGTTTAGCAACGCTTAAGCAATGTCTTGTTTAGCATAATTTCACTCTAAACAATCCTTTTCCAGATAAAAAAGCATCCAGTAAGGACTCTTTGTTTTTTAGTCAGCAATCAAACAACTCTATGGGCATCCAGGACTAGAAGCTAAGAGATTACATTCAGCATCCCTTTGGGTCGGTTGTATCAATTTAGCCCATCGAAAAAAATTCTTCTGACAAAAGATTCGCAAAGCAGTAAGGAAACAGGTAAAAACACTATTTACTTTTTTGTCATATCATTATATACAAAAACTGTTTGCATAATATAAGTTCATTTTTTTTCAGCCCTTGAAAGCACACACAACCTACCAGTACTCACCAGACAAGGAAGAATCAAACAAGATGGTATTTTCGTGGAACCTATCTGTACTATCCGCCAAAAGGAGGAGGTAAAATTCAAAATTAGGCAAGAGTCAAAATTTCAAACCATTTTATACTTTTTCCCCCTGGCTTTTTTCACTACATGTCTTTCTTTTTTTTGCAAAAAAGGTGCAGCCCACCAAGGATCTTGAAAGCAACTCTACATAGTTTGTTATCGATATAGAGGGTCCATATGATGTTGAGACATAACAGGTCACACAATGGTAATTATTTTTTTTGTTCCATTTTTTGTTTCAACAGATTTTAATCAATTTATTATCTTTTTTGATTATGCTCTTTATATTTTTTAGGATAAGACGAAGTTCATTCTTGTGAATTATTCAAACTCTTCAGAAGATCATAAGAGCCAAGATCCTACACAAGATGAATCAGACACCATTCCACACAAGAGCACAATGTATCAAAACATATATCATGCATTTTAAAGCACTAGTATTTCTTAGTTTTTTTTAGTGTTTTGTTTTGTGAGTCAACAACTGCTTTTTTCTCACTTTCTCTTTTTTTTTTGTATTATACGCCTCTATTTTTTTTATATAATGTTTGTTTTGCATTGTACATACTGGTCCATTTTCTTGTTTTGTACATATTAATATATGTGTGGATGAATTTTTTAGAAGCATGATAGAATTGTTTTAGAAAACACTCTCTATATCACCAAACGATAGAATTCTTGTGCCTATCGTAGAGTTCCATTTTTTTACGAGAACAGATTGAAACTATGAGCATAGATGGTGTTTTCTAAATCCTTTTATTTTTTGGTCCTTTAATTACAGTGCGTCTTATCTATTACACATCCAAGAACAAACATTAACTCCACATGTAAAAAATTTTGGGTTTGTTCAGCTTTTTTTTTTCTACAGTACTGTTTACTGTTTGTTTTAATTGTTTTTTATTTTAAACTCTGAATTTTTGCAGCATTGATCTGACTGATTAAACTAACATTTTTTTTTCTTGTGCACTTTAATGTACAAAAAATGTACCTTATTTTTTTTATCTATCCTGATTGTAAACTTTTAATATTTCTTCTCATGTAACTCCACACAGCACCCAAATTTGAATGCTTACATTCTTTTGAATGATAAATCAATAAACAACAAAAAGTGCAGCTGGACACTTCTTGTCCCAAAACAACATCAGGCACAAACATCATGGACATTGATACATAGCAGCATGCAGGTGTACGCGGGGAGGGTACAGCACACACCCAAAACACTGCTAAATCAATAAAAAGATGGAGTTCAAACATTTATCAGGTACAACTTTGACCTCTTTTTCTCTATAACCATAAAATATATTTTTTGGTTTACTTATTAATGTAATTTTATTTTATGACGTAAGTAGTAACAATAGGGGGGGGGGGGAATCAAAATGTCTAGAAAAAATAATAAAGATTATTCTTTAGCTCAAATTATATTTGCAACATCAGTTAGATGTTTTTTCTTGTTACTTTTTTTATTTTTTATGTGTGGATGATTTTTGTTGCAAACTTTCACTGCAAACAGGGGGATATAGGAGGCTTTGAGGGGACAACAACTGTGATGAAAACGAGTACAAGATGACTTTGCAGATTCTTTATATGAAGAGGAACGCGATCAGATAAGCATCGATATGGTTGAACAACGTGCGGTAAACCTCTGATTTTTTTTTACTTTCCTTTTTTTTTCAACATCAACCCTTTTTTGGGTATGCTCTTATTGGACAATTTCTCCTTGCGCAAACACAAATTAAACAATGAGCAAAGTAGCCCTCAAACACCAACTGCACATAAACATTGGCTTCTGCAAGGACACGCTGCTAAAAACAAGTAATGACAAATTGTTTAAGTACTTTCCTCTCAATTTTTTTGCTTAATTTTTTTTCAATCAGCATGGACATAAAACTATGTTCTTATCTCTTAAACCATTAAATTACAATAAATTCTGTTTTTCCATTTTTCTTCACTTGTTTTATTTTTTTATGCCGAGTTCACATATCATCACCTGATATAGGATGAATTCTCCCAAGAAAGCACATGAGGGAACCAAGTCAACAGCTCCAAACAGAAGAAAGACATATTCAACTGACAAGATCATCGACTCACTAAATGCTTCTGGCACTGTTTCTGGTACGCCAGACACAATTTTTATCGCCCTAAAAGATTGTAAGCATCCAGTAAATACAGAGCTCACCATATGACACTACAGCACGGCAAACCAACAATCTCCGCAGCTGAACTCAATCAAATACAACAACATACTCAGCATTGTGGACGGCAACATATAAATAAGTAAGTGTCACAAACAACATTATAATGTTTGCTTTTTTACATTTGCTTTTTTTAGATTCTGTTCTGGCACATGTTCTGATTCTCCTGTGCTGATTCAAATGCGTTAGCAGCAAGCAAATACTTGGCTGCTGTTTGCTTTTTGAGAAATTATGGCTGTTTGATTTCACGACTGCTGCTTTTTCTTGCTGTTTTGTGTTTCTGTTCCTTGTTAATTGTTGCAACAACGTAAATCCGTTTGAGTTGCGTTGTTCTTAACTTGGGAACAAGGCGGATTGCAGCAGCTACACAATGGTTAACCTGTTTTGAATTGGCGTATTTTTTGGAATTTGGGGACGGGGATCAGTGGATCACACGGCTGCACAATCGTAAATCTATTTGAATTTTTTGAATTTTTGGAACAAGGTACGGCACAGTTTCAGTCGAACATGTACATTTAAAATCTCAGACTAATTGGCGAAACTGAAGATAATTAGGCATGAATTCAGTCTAATGCGTGTCAGCAGTAGCAAACCAAGTTTTAGGTTTGTTTTGTTTTGAACATAGGTGCAGTATTTTTAAGTGCAGGCGGTGTATTTGGGAGATTTAGCTTAAATGGGGTTTTTTTATGGATTTGGAAAAAAATTCTTTGCAAAGCGTGCTGTGTTTTCTGTTTTTTGATATATACTTAGATAAATGCCTTGTTCGGTTGTCTAAAATGTGTGGGACTGAAGGTTTTTTGATGGGTAGTCTAAATTAACTGAGCAGCAATTTTTTTTTTGTTTTTCAACATACGAGATATTAATCTACTGCAATTGTGTGTTCTTAAAAACAAAAATCCCCTTTTCCAAATTATAAGGTTTTTTTAAAAAGGCCAACGGTCACTATTATTTCATCTACCGAGCGTTATTTTTTTTGGTTGCCTAATGCAAAAAAGTTCATTATATTCCAATTACATATAAACTTACAACCTAGTTAAACCCAGTTCAATTGAATTTTATATTTTGTTATGATCAATCCTGATTGGTAGGCGGCAGCTGAATTTGCATTGACAACCAAATGAAAGTTTAATCACTTTTTGTTTAAACCAACAAGGCCATGCAAAGAAGGGTGAAAAAATCTATTACAGCATTCAAGATTATTTTTGCATTTTTTCATAATATGGCATAACAAACAGCTTGTGCTGACTTATTCCAATTTTCTGAAATTTAAGTAATCTTGACTTTTTTTGGTTTTGTTACTCTTTTGCTTAAGGAGTACTAAGCTTACTAAAGATTTGTTTCTCTTTATTTGTGGTACAGTAAATTTGCAATTCCTAATGGACAATGTAAAAGTCACATGGTCATAATTGTCTAAATCTTTATCGCAGGGGAGTGGTGGATTTACATATGTCCTCAAACGCTTATGCCAAGAAGATTGCAAACGAGCAGACTAACAAAGAAAATGAATACAGGAATTTTTACTTCTTCATAGAATAGTGTATGTTGTTTTTCATCTTTCTATCACATACTTTTTTTTTTTCTCATCTTCCCAGTTGTATCATTTCAAAATTCTCTACCTTTTTTTCACAGGTTTTATTTCTTGAAGAATTGGGAAGGTGGCTGGAAAAGAGAAGACTATGAAAAATTGCGCAAGACAAGTTTTACATTTGCCAGGAACAAGAACCTCTGCACTACTATGACTTGTTTGTAACATTTTCTCTTTTTAACATAAAATTGATTCCATTTTTTTGTGTGTGTGATTAACATACTAAGTGGAATGCCCCTTTGGTTTTTCATGTTAATGTAGCTTTTTTCCCATGTCTGTATGACAATCATTGGTCTTGTGTTTACCTTGTGGACATAAGGGGCATCACTTTATCTCATGGACTCCATTTATGATGAAAATAAGCATATGTATCATAAGAAAATTCAAGGGCTTTGGTGAGCTTAACAATTTTGTTTCTTTTTTTTGCATACATTTTTTTATAGACGCATCCACTTGATTTTTTTTCTGTTTTTTTTTCATTCTCCTCTTTGTTTATACAACAGATACCAAGGATTCTGTGGAATGAGGGAAGAATTCTCAGATGTGGAGAATAGACTTTAGTAATTTGATATCCAATACCACCAATTACTCGCCAAAACAATGGGTAACTACACTATCAACCCCAACAATCATCCGCAAATTACATATCATTTTCTTTTTTGTCAAAACCCTCCTTTTTTTCATGATTTTGTTTTTTCTTTAATGATTTATTTTTGGTTTTTGTCTCATCAAGGCATGATTGGCGGAATCTACGCTCTGAAGTGCTGGAATAGTGGAACTCAAGGATTTCACTTGAAGATACTGAATCAGACCAGAATATATCGCAAAACATGAGGAAGCAATTGCAAATGACCTATTGTTCTCAGAATACAATTCACATAGAAAGAAGCAAAATGCTAGCTAGAAAGCTTATCCACAAAGCTGGAAAATAATGCAAGGCATTAACAGTGAGATGTTTTTGTTTCTGATACAATAGATTAGACAATCCTGTTTTTTCTGTATAGGCCCATGAGATGGGGCCCACACACGTACCTGGTAGTAAGAGAGAGGAAGACGAGAGAGAGGAGATGGTCACATTTTCTGTTTTTTTTTTCAAGCCCATGCAGTTTTTGTGGTTAATGTCAGTCCTCAACCTGTTGAAAAAAAATACTATCTAGTAACATACAGTTTCAGTTTTGTTTTGGTGCACAATATAAGATACACTTATATATACAACACTTTTGTTGCTTGCTTTGTGTTCTATGTACAAGCTGAGTTCTAAATTCTAAAGGACATGTTCAGCAAAATTTGGTGTGTCCGTGTTGCTCTATTGGAGCTTAATTTCCTGTACTAGCTAGATAAATCCAATAGCATCACACCCAATATTAAAAAGGCACGCTGGATTTTTTTCTTTAATGTGTTTTAACATGATACTTGAATGCTTACTAATGGAGATATCTGATGAGAGACACTTTTTTCTCCTTTTCACTGTGGTGCAGGTCAACTGTTTTTTTTGGGGGTGGGGGGGGGTAGGGAGTGGGGGGGAGGACAGATATACGTTAAACACTGAAGGGAGTGAGACAAACTACGGTAAGCCATTTTTCGCACAAGCATTGCTTTTTCTTTTAATAATCAGTTATGCCTGCCAAGCCAACGCATGTAATTGTTTTGCACCATCCAAAAAACACACAAACAAAAAGGGGGGTAAAGACATAATGTGGAATGCCATTTTTTTCTTGATGTTCTACTCATAGACATAGGCCAGTATTTTTTTTTTGCTACCCAAAAAGTTCTATGTCCCTATAGTTTCTAGATTTCCCTCTCCTGCATCCTTTGTTGCATTTGGTTCTCTTTTTGATAGTGGCGAATGTTATGGTCATTGGGATCCACAACCTCATGTCACAAAGCCCTTGCTTCTAATCAGCATCTATCAGCCTCTTTTTCTTGCTACTCTTGTGGCCTGCCTTTTGCTTATTAGAGCATTTGGATGCCAGTCAAACAGAAGTAGAAGCAATTCCAACCATATCTGTTGTTTCAGTTTCAGCAACCGGACCTTTGTTTGCTCTCAGGCATCAAACCAAACACTAGGACCCTCATCAATTATAACACTTTGAGCACGGCAAACAGAAGCTACACCACAGTTGTTAGCCGCGCGCACCTGAACATGAACAGTAAGCCTGCGTTAGGGAGCCGTATCACCTCATTTGCTCAACCCATCTTCATGCTGTCACTTTCATTCATGCACTATATAAACTTTTCTTTTGTTTTTGATGTTCATCTGAAGCCAACTTAATCATTTTCTGTTGACAAGAATGTTGAACTCGAGTAAGGGTTTGCTTTCAATGAACAGTAGCAGGACATCAATGTGTTTGGCACAGATAATTCCTTGTTTTTGTCTTTCAGCCTCCTCTTTCAATAAAATATTTTCTCAGGTAGTTTTTGTTATGGTTCAATGTGAATGAGTACTTTTGAGCCACATGACATAACAAAATACCATCTTCTTAAATCTTGAACAGATACATTGCTATTCTTGCAGATATAGTATCAACAACCCAAATATATCTTCCTTTTTCTGAAATCGTAAGTGGCATGATCTCTGAATTTGTACACCTCAAAAAATAGGAATCAGGCACTTCACGGTCACATCTACTTGGTATAGCTTTTGCAGATACGCTAATGCCCAAAATATTTTCCTAGTATACAGTTTTGGCAGCTTGCTTCTGCAAATTGGATATTCTGACCAGTAATCTGGACGTAAATTCCTAAGTCCAGCCGATTCCTGTTCTTTGAGCACTCATAAATTGTTTCTGCAATCCTTTCATACTGTGGCTAGGAATGGCAGAAACACTTATGAGATGACAAAATGTTCAGCTTTGTACTTGAATTTGTCGCTCACTCTTGCTGTTTGTCTGAATCAAGCCCCAATTGCTTTTGTTAAGTCACTGGTGCCCATCTCTTTCTAGTGACCACATACGCTGAAAAAAATACCTAACATTATTACAGATTGTTCCTTCTTTTAATGAAATCTTTGCCAACAATCTTCAATTCAGCCTCTGTCTATGTTTTGTACAATTATCCCTGGAAATCCCTTGTAAACTTCTTCATCCTCTGAATTGGTTCCTTCTGTTTTGTCCCTTTGCATTTGATACATATGAAAGGCAATTTCCTATGACAGTGTCTGGAAAAACTATGGGGCAATAGCAGCCTTCTTGCCAAGTCTTGATCAGTTATAATAAGTAGCAGGAAGCTTTGCCACCATACATCAGGAACGTAATTGAAAACACTGCAAAAGGTCTCACTTGTTTCATCTTGTAGGAAATGCAAAACGCAAATAGGCAATTGTCACCATGACTAGTTATCCCTACAATGGAGCACGGGCCAAAATCATTACCTATTTGTCTGTACGTCGTGTCAAACTAACTTATGTACAACATCTCATAAATTTTCTGCTGTTACCCCATCGAAGCCAAAACAGACTTTCTCAACATTGGTTCTTCATCAGTTCTGATCGAATAAAACAAGCGGAATCCGTCTGATCTTTTCTTCTCCAAAAATGCCAAACACTGCATCATGTCATTTTTCCGCACTTTCTCTTCTACCACAAAATCTCTATTAATTGCTCACCGCCTTTTTGTGTAAGGAATGCAGACGGCCACCCTACATATGACAAAACAGACTAATCATCCTTGTGGCACATTGATTTTTGTTGCAAAAGTTCTTATCAAAAAGTTTCTCCTGGTCTGTCATATGTTTGGTGAGACTTAGAATTTTCTTTCTTCTGGTGGAGATAGCGGATGATTGTGCTTCCTAGATTGAGCCTTGTATGTACCAAAAGACCCCTCTTCAATGTTATGGCACCTTCTCAGCTTTGGGCATTTGTGTAACCCATTTGTTCTGTTTCTCTTTTTTACAATTGGATTTGTTTGTGTTTTTTTTGCAACAATTCTCACTTCATCAAACCTCAGGCAGGTCCTTCTCGCTTTGGATACTTGGTTTCCCTCACCTGTTGCTTTGAACGTGTGGCTTGTCCCAATCATCGTTTTTCTGTATGGTAATTGCTAGCTTTGGGCATTAGAGAAACAACATATAAGCATAACCATTGTAGAAGTCAAAGCTTCATTCTCATCAGCAAAAACTTTGGTTTGATTGACGGCCCATGTGCACTGTTTAGCATCCTACCACCTCTCTGACAATGCTACACTTTTTCATTCTCGCAGAAATAATCGTTTATATCTTTCTTCACTAAATTTTGATCTGGATTTTTCTGGGCACTTTTATCTTGTTCTATTTTCTCAAGCTTGCTGAAAATGTAAATATGGCATGATCGGGACAATAAATCCTCTTCGGTTGCTTGCCCAAGGCTGGTCAAAATAGGCATCACCTCAATGGTTTTGAGTCTGCATTTCATTATAAATCACTTCTATAGATGATGCTTTCAATTGGTACTGTTGGCCTGCACATCTCACTTGATTATCAACATCAGCGCTTGGATTTCTGCATTTCATCATATAGCATGTCCAGTGATGCCACAGGAGGATGCATCAGCTACAACTTTGGTTGGCAAAGAGTTGCGTATCTGAGAGTGTCTGTTTGTGCATTTCTGAGGTCTTTTGTTGATAACCATTGTAGGATCAAAACCCCAAAAGGTGGTTGTATACTCAAATTATTGGATGTCAATATAGGAGCATTCTGGGGCAGTGGGTAAGAAAAAAATTCTAATAAGGAATTTTTTTTTATAGTTCTATTTTTTGATTTGACTTTTTACCAGATTTAGCTTATATCACCCAATCATGGAATAATGTTTTTTACATCAAATATGGGAATGGCACAGCACAATCAAAAAACCATAAGGGACACACCTCTGATTCAATATGGAGCTTGCAATAGCTGGCATGAAACTGCCATAATGTTTTGGAGGCAGAGGAAGAACCACCCTGTTTTGGCAAAAAAAAAAAAAAAAAAGACAGTGTGGGAGTTTATGAATGTGCACTATAAAGTTTTAGTTAAATATTTCATTTAATATGTGTTTTATTTTTTTCTACTCACTGCCACTTCAGCACAGCAAGATTTGCATTAAGGTGTGACAGAGATTGTGGATTAAATTTGTATAGGTTGATGCCTCCATCCTGTGATAATCTGAATAACTCCCATAGTCTTCATTTGATTCTGGCCATTGTGCCCTGCACATTGGATAGATGAAAAAATGGCATTACATCCTTTTTTTCTGTATAATGTAATGGATTTGCATGAACTGGAGAGCTACCATAATTCACAGAATGACTATAAGAGAAACAAATGTGGCAGTTTTAATCACAGTTAGCGAATTCAAAGAATATTTCATGAGTTGTGCACTATTTAGAAATTCAGTCACCCAGTTGGGCATAAGGAAAAGCAGACACTCTGCAATAAAGATTTGCTATAGTTGAGAGCAGTTTTTTTTTTGCAGTATTTTTGCATTACACAACCACTGAATAAAAATAGACCAGATTAATGTTCGTGTGCTTATGAGTTTTTATTAATAAAGTTTTGTGGCAGGGAAGCAGCAGATAACTCAGGGATGTGGGAAAGCGGAAGAAATAGCAAAAAAAAAAAAAAAAAAAACGAAAGGAAGAAGAGGTTAAACTAGAGAGGGGGAACACAGAAAAAGAACCCTCCATAAAAGTAAATTTTTCCCCAAGTTCTTCCTGTTTCTTTTCTCAACACATGTTGTTCTTTCAGAGGAGGGGTGGTGAAAGGAAGAAAAGCAAAAAAAAAAAAAATGCAAAGATGGAGAAGAGGTGAAAGGAGGGAGGTGGGAACCAAGAGCAAAGAGAAAACCTCATTTAAGTAACTTTTCTCAGGTTCTTCCTGTCCACGCAGCACACGTTCTGCTCCTTTTTCGTGTTTTTTCTCTCCATCTCGTCCTTTTTGCTTTTTCCAATCGAGTTTCGATCTCTCCTCTCGTTTTTCTTTTGGATCTGAGTTTCTAGCTTAGAGCACAAGACATTTTTTTTTAAGAAGACCCAGGGAGTGGACCCATTTTTGTGACAGAACCAAATCGGAGCTAAAAGCCCAAAACGGGTATCATGTGAGAGCCCATTTGTTTTGTTGAAAAGCCCAAATCACGCTATAAAAACTGAAAATCCAGACTCACTGAACTACAAGCCTCACAAAAGCTCGGGCCCACACTTTCGCTGGCCGATAACACAGCACCAAAAAACTGGGGCCCAAAACATTGGGCTTTTGGACGCCAAAAAGTGTGGTTTTAAACAACTTTTGGCTTTGGGGCTTTTTGTAGTTTTGGGCCAAACATCTGCATCAGGTTGTGATTGTTTTTGCTAGCGTCACGTGTTGATTTTTTTGAGGTTTACCGTTGATACATATCTAATGGTGCACAAAGTTGACTGATCAATGAAAAAATTTGCACTCGACCTGCAGAAAGGTGGCCCATTAATTTATCATCATTTGTATAAAATGTATCGTAGTTTTCCTTTGCTTATCATCAGTTTCGAACATTAATTATTTTCGGACCGTTTGTCCTAGGTACTAGTACTGCCTAGACAACGTGACGGAAGTAATATTTGTAACCTGAAAGACTCCTCTCCTCATAACTTTTGGATGGGGCCAGATCAATTTTTGGGACTGTGTCTACTTCGCTAGCACTTAGCAAGACTTGCGCAGAGAGGTGGCCTGGCCTCGCAGATAGGTGAGTACCATAAGTCATTTGATCATTGGTGGCATGGTCCCGGCCGTCCTCTTATTTCACACATGCAGGTATGTAATGGTATGTTATCGTTTCTTTCTAGAAAGTTAAAATCATTAGTTTGTGTTTTAGAAGAAGCCACGTTCATCGATTTCTTTCTCACCATAGGATTGATTATTGGTGGCCGGATTGCCATCTCATCACCTTGCCCGCTATCCATTTCCTCTCCTTTTCGTTTCCGCTTGAGAAATTACGGGAAAACTAACACCATTAATTGGCCACAAGGAGCTTTTAACGAGTCCTATTAGCATCGCTTCAATGGCCTTTTACATCTTCAGCATTCATAACAGACACAATACCTTACACCATATCTGAACTCATAATTAGCACAGTATTCGTTACCTCTATGGTCTGCATATCTGTTTCACTTTTATATATGAAAGCGTCATGCTCCTTCCTAATCAGTAATCACTGGCAGTTGTTGCAAGATTATGTTTATGTACGGTAATTAAAAGGAGTTCAGAACAAGCACAACACTTAACCAAGTAAAATATGCAACATTTTTTGTAGATTAATAACTAGAATGACTATTTTTTTTGGAGAATAACAAAGACGCTGCAATTCAGTTCCAATGTTTGCATGCCCTATTTAATATTTCGCTTATTGGCTCGGCTGAAAGTTTTTAATTACAAGTATTCTGCTCAATATTTATAAGTTTATCACCATGCATATCATTCTCTTCTTTTAATATGGTATTTTCATTTCTCCCAAGTTTGATACAACAAGATCCAACAACAACGGCGCGGGGTTTCAACTAGTTTTAATAGTGGTGTGACCTCCCTTACGAAATAAGCATTCCTTTATCCAGGGTTTTGCAATTTCGGTTGCCGCGAATTTCAAAATTTCAGTGGTTTATCGAAAATTTGATAATTTAGTGATTTCTAGATTTTTTCTAAATCAATTCTTTGAATTTATAAATATTTTGACTAATTTGAACAAATTGTTAACCAATTTACAGATATTTGATAAAAATTGAAATGTTGGGGAGGATTAGTGCTTGCTGGTGGGGGCCCGTAATTACCAAATTCAAACATGCTTCTATCCCCGTTTGCCCACGCTATTGGCATGCATCACGCATCACTGCCGCTCTCATCTCCTACTTCACGATTTCCAAGGCTCCAACCACTAGCCTTCATCCTTGTGGCGCCTTGTGGTGCCCCGCTGCTTTGCAACCAGTTGTTGCACCATACACAGCCAAACCTCTAACGCCTAGAGAGAACCTGCTTTCTTTCCTTTCCCTAGCCCCTTTCATCTTGAAATTCCAATTGGAACCTAACTGGTCATGGCTGCGTCACTGGCCTGCCGGAGTTGGCAGAGAAGCCAATATGGAGTGCTTGGCGTCGTTCCAATGCTCCAATAGAATTCTTTCCAAATTTATGTTTGATGATGGTTAACACTTCATTAATTTCTATAATTAAAGTATTTATATTTAAGATCCAGTGAACCTTAGTCCAGTAAGAGCAAATATAAAGAAATCCACTTTTTAATTAATTTTTGGGAAATATATATATACAGTTTAGACAATTTTTTAGGTGAAAAAATTTCAACGTGATTATAATATAATTGGAGTCTTATTACATTGTAAACATTGGTTGTAGCTAGGAAATAAATAATTTAAAATCCCGTATTTTATTTTATTAAAAATAATTGGGCGGCTTCTTGCTAGTGATGGCATGCTTTCCCCACAAGGTCCCCGATTCGATCCCCGTCTCACATGATCGGGGAAGGTTTAATTAGCAATTTTTGTTAATTATTTCTGGACTTGATGGTCAAAATCAAAAGGCCATTTGGGTTGGTATACTATTGCATTCTCTTGAGACAACTCATAACTCCAACAATGTCTGCTCTTCTCGAGTACGATGGTTCCTTTCATGATAAGGACTTGTCCACCCACTGGCTAATTATTTGTACGTTAATTCACAATGTTTTTAAACATATGCATTCTCTATGAACGGCAACCTTCATGCTCTCCAGCAATGTCGTCTCTCGAGAGGTACGATTCCCTTTTTCAGATTATGGACGCTTGTTCATAACCCACGTGGCTATTATGTTGTAATGTTAATTCAAGCGCGTTTGTAAACTATTGCATTCTCGATATGAGACAACTCTCATGTCTAGGCAATGTCTCTCTTGAGAGTACGATGTCCCTTTTCACGACTAAGGACCTTGTCCACCACATACTATTATGTTGTAATGTTATTCACATGGCCTTCACAGTTCTGTTGGACCAACTGTTTGGGCGTGTGTGTTGCTTGTCCAAAAAGACCATTTTCTGAGTATAGATGCTGTCTCAGTGGCTGGGATTGTCTATGAGGTTCTTCTCTGTTTGGCGATATCTTTTCCTACGTACAGCAAATGGGCCCCGAATTACAAATAAGCCTAGTAGCTTTTTCGATAGATTGGAATCAGATTCACGCTTGTTTGTGTTTATTCTTTACGTCGATTTAATTGAGCAATTCCTAATTCGTAATCACGAGAAACTAGGACGGCCTACTTACAAACTAATTAGGTCCTTCTCGATAGGATGATTGATGACACTCATAATAGAGTAGCGTAAAGATTGACCCGTAATATGATCCCGACTCGTTCTAACTAGGGATACTATGTGGAAAAAAATAGGATACCACATGTATTACTCAGGTCTCTACCTCCGTGGTCTCTCTCTCTTTCCGCAAGACAGTGACCCCAATGGCGGTAGTCTCGCCACTTCAATCCCGTTCGCCCAGCGGGCCAGAGGCACGCAATGGCTTCTCTCTCTCCACCCTTGCCTGCTTCCCTCTTTCCTGTCACACGCTAGCTACCACCCTCATCCTCCACCACACCTCGATGTTTTATAACATTTGGAGACAACGTGGGAGGTCGAGGATGGTGTGGGATGTCGGCGGAGATGATAGAACGATGTTGAGGGGGTGGGATCGGCTCGGGCGGTGGGAGGTGACCGAAGGGTCGAGGGGACGCGTCAAGGGTCCAGGGGATGGAGAGGTCGATCAGCGCCATCCGATATTTTTCTTTATTTTTTCTTCTCACTTACATGTGGGCTTCACATTTTTTTATTTTCTTTTTTCTGACTTGGATGCCATGTAAGCAAAACCAGTCATCATACGGTCATCGGACCTATTTAGCCTGGTTTTTGTAAGTCAAGGTGTAAAGATTTAGGGCCTCTTCGATCGAGGGATTTTTTTAAGGATTTTCAAGAATATTGTAAATAGGAAATATTTCCTTTCATGTCGTTCGGTCGACGGAATCGACCCAAAGGAAAATCGGAGGAAGTATTCCTTTCATGTGGAATCAATAGAGAGACAAAGAAAATTTCCATATACTCCTATCTCATTTTTTCCAATTTCCTATGTTTTCCTCTGTCTATCCAAACACATATTTACTAATCTATCTACATAATTCCTTTGTTTTTCAATCATTCTTTTACACATGTGTTCCTATTAATTCCTTTGTTTTTCAATCATCTATTTTAGACATTCGTTCCTATTATTAGTTTCCTTCGATTTCCTATTCTACATTTTTACAATCTTGTGATCAATAAGCCTTTATGGTATTACTATTTAGGGATGCCAATCAAACTAGAGCGTAAAACCAAAGTAGATTATATATATTCTATGAGATGACAAATGAGCCAGCAGCCAGTTTGTAGATGGGCCGAAACGCCTTCTGTTCACGCGTGCAGGCAGCCCGATCGAAGCAATTAATTCGGGCCGCCCATGATCTTTTCTAAACTGGGCTTATTGAATTGTGTGGTCCTCCGAGAGTCCAGCGGCGGCGCCACGTACCTTCTTCTCCTCTCCCGCAACTCCGGTGATCTCCCCATCCAGCAGCGGCCGGCGCGGGATGGCCTCGCTTCTAGCCTGAGGGTGTCTGACCCCGCCACCGCGCTAGCTTGCCCGGCCTCCATCCACACTAATTCCACAGCCACGATGCACAGCGTCGACTGCATTGATCCCCTGCCTGCCTGCCTGCCTCGGTCGATATATACACCGTCGACGTCGAGGGTCGTCCTAGCTAGTTGCCCTTCCTGGGGGTCTCTGTGTCAGCTGTGACAAGGTCGCTCTCCTATTCCCCGGATCCCCATCATCTGCAGTAATGCAGAGAGAGATGGGGAGTGTTTAAGCAGTAATTAATCTGAGTCCGTGTGAACAGTAACAAGCACTAGTGCTAGCTGTGACGAAAACACTGCAGCAATAATGGTTGTTTTACTATTTGGGAATTATTACTGTGTCGATTTTGATTGTGCTCGTTGTTACTGTAGCACCAAATCCTAGTCCATTAATGTTTAAAACAACGGTGGATGGGCTAATGCCCTTCACTGTAAACCTCTGCATTGGTTCTCCTCCATCTCATCCTCTATATATCTATACTTGAATCGATCACAAAGTTAATATACTCCCTTCTTTCCTAGATGTTTGACGCCGTTGACCTTTTTTTAACATGTTTGACCGTTCGTCATATTCAAAAACTTTTGTGAAATGTGTAAAACTATATGTATACATAAAAGTATATTTTAACAATAAATCAAATGATAGGAAAAGAATTAATAATTACTTAAATTTTTTGAATAAGACGAACGGTCAAACATTTTTTAAAAAGTCAACGGCGTCTAACATTTTGGGAAGGAGGGAGTATAATGCATGCTCCTTGATGA
Source organism: Oryza longistaminata (assembly GCA_009805545.1). Lineage (NCBI taxonomy): Eukaryota > Viridiplantae > Streptophyta > Magnoliopsida > Poales > Poaceae > Oryza > Oryza longistaminata. The sequence goes on along the minus strand of CM020185.1, from coordinate 4,857,648 downwards.
TTTGGTTCAAATGCGAATGATTCATTGATTTGTGTAAATCGATTTGCAACTGGTATGCACGATTAATGTACTATCGATCGGTTGAGTGCCATGAATGTGCAGAGTTTGTTGCTTGCTTTTTAGCTTCAGTTTGCTGTTTCGATCTAAAACTTGGATGCTGTCATTGACACGCTGAACCGATGTTGCTTAAATCGTGTTTGCATGAGAAAATTGACATTGTGCCACTTTGAATCGTGGGTTTCGCTGTAATGCCACTTCACAAAGTGGCTTCGTTAAAATGCCACTTCCAAGCGATCTCAAACCTTTCTTTTGCCATAATCTCCAATTCACACCATTTCCACCATTTTTTGCACCCCGGCTGACCAAAATACCCTTTGGTCCCTTCACCCTCCTGCCGGCCACTGCCGACCGCGCCAACACGCGGAAGAGCACACCGCCTCCTCCACGGGCGTCGTCCAGGGGCCGCTCAAAGTAGTCGCCGTCGTGGGTCCACCTATCCTCCGGGATGGCGGCGAGGTTACGCACGAAGAGGGCGTCATGCACGGCGACACGGACGGATGCGGCGGCTCGGGCGTGGTAGGCGTGGTAGGCTTGGGCGTTTCGGCAGTCCTGCTTGACTCGCGTGAGGTCACCAGGGCGCAGGAGCTGGAGGTGGAAGACGAGGTCATGATCGGAGCCAGAGAGGGCGGCGGAGAAGGCGAGGGAGACCTGGTGGTGGAGGACAGGGACTACTTCGCGTGGCCCCTGGATGATGCCCGCGGAGGTCCTCTCGCTCTCCCGCTCCGAGAGCCGCGTCAAGGCCAGGAAGCGCGTGAGGGAGCTGAGTAGCGCAGCTGCCGCAACATCCAAGGACGCCGGGGACACCGCCGCCACCACCACCGCACCCGCTCCCGCCTCCTCGTAGGCGGCTTTCTTCACCGAGCTACTCACTGGGATGGCCGCAGCCAACGCCTCACCTATTGGCCACAAGCAACAGCAGGCGTGGCAGTCGATGAACGTTGCCGCGGCCATCGCCGACTACATTGGCTTCGCCGCCACCGTTGCGCATGCGCAGACCGGGAAGTCCGGTGCCGGCCATCACTCCGCGATGTCGTACACCTTCGCATCACCTGCTCCCCACCTCGCCAACATCACGCCCATCGTGATGGCGCCTGCACAACACTTCACCCTCACTCCCGCCACCGTTGAGCACCACGACCTGTCCACGGCGGCGGACGTCATCGCCGTGGATGAGTCAGGGGCATATTGGTCACAACACAAGCGAATTCGTGCCTTAATCCGGTGAAAATGGAAAAATGCGAAGCAGCGTGTTGGCGGTCGTTGGCGATGGCATTTTAACAAAGCCACTTTGCGGAGTGGCATTATAGCGAAACCCACTCTTCAAAGTGGCACAATGTCAATTTTCTCCCTACAGTGCATGTGTGTGTGTGTTTTTGTTAATTTCACCAGTAAACTTGGGGCACCAAAAATTGCTAGCGGATCGATCTATAAATGCAAAATTTTTCGGTGCCCCCAACAGGGTCATAGAGAATTTAAACGCTGTACGACTATTTTTTTTTCACCGGAGCCCTAGGCTAGGAGATGAATACTGTTACGACAGTCGCGGCCACCTCTTTTTTTTTAAAATATGTGATGTTAAGTTTCAAATATAACGTTTGATCACTTGTTTTGCTAAAAGAACTATTTAAGAAAGATTTATTTTGTTGTGATCGACTTGTTTTAACATTAAACGTATCTTAAGCATAAGATCTATATTTATTTTTTTTTATTAATACATTGTAACGGGCTAAACCTAATAATTAGGGATGGGCTAGCTAGAAGGGCGATTGAGGAATATTCGATGTAGTAGTTATGCAAACGGAGATGCGCTGCACATAATAAGAAGAGAGGATGGAAGGAGGATGATTGCTCTTTTATAGTAATAGAGATTTACAATAATTTTTTAAATGGAAGGAATGACAATAATGTTTATACAACCTTCTATTATATTTTGAATAACTCATTACTACATTTGTTCCAAAATATAGTAACTACTCCCTCCGTCCCACGATATAAGGGATTTTGAGTTTTTGTTTGCAACGTTTGACCACTCGTCTTATTCAATTTTTTTTGCAAATATAAAAAACGAAAAGTTGTGCTTAAAGTACCGTAGATAATAAAGTAAGTCAGGCCTCGCTTCTAGCCTGAGGGTGTCTGACCCCGCCACCGCGCTAGCTTGCCCGGCCTCCATCCACACTAATTCCACAGCCACGATGCACAGCGTCGACTGCATTGATCCCCTGCCTGCCTGCCTGCCTCGGTCGATATATACACCGTCGACGTCGAGGGTCGTCCTAGCTAGTTGCCCTTCCTGGGGGTCTCTGTGTCAGCTGTGACAAGGTCGCTCTCCTATTCCCCGGATCCCCATCATCTGCAGTAATGCAGAGAGAGATGGGGAGTGTTTAAGCAGTAATTAATCTGAGTCCGTGTGAACAGTAACAAGCACTAGTGCTAGCTGTGACGAAAACACTGCAGCAATAATGGTTGTTTTACTATTTGGGAATTATTACTGTGTCGATTTTGATTGTGCTCGTTGTTACTGTAGCACCAAATCCTAGTCCATTAATGTTTAAAACAACGGTGGATGGGCTAATGCCCTTCACTGTAAACCTCTGCATTGGTTCTCCTCCATCTCATCCTCTATATATCTATACTTGAATCGATCACAAAGTTAATATACTCCCTTCTTTCCTAGATGTTTGACGCCGTTGACCTTTTTTTAACATGTTTGACCGTTCGTCATATTCAAAAACTTTTGTGAAATGTGTAAAACTATATGTATACATAAAAGTATATTTTAACAATAAATCAAATGATAGGAAAAGAATTAATAATTACTTAAATTTTTTGAATAAGACGAACGGTCAAACATTTTTTAAAAAGTCAACGGCGTCTAACATTTTGGGAAGGAGGGAGTATAATGCATGCTCCTTGATGATTTGGTTCAAATGCGAATGATTCATTGATTTGTGTAAATCGATTTGCAACTGGTATGCACGATTAATGTACTATCGATCGGTTGAGTGCCATGAATGTGCAGAGTTTGTTGCTTGCTTTTTAGCTTCAGTTTGCTGTTTCGATCTAAAACTTGGATGCTGTCATTGACACGCTGAACCGATGTTGCTTAAATCGTGTTTGCATGAGAAAATTGACATTGTGCCACTTTGAATCGTGGGTTTCGCTGTAATGCCACTTCACAAAGTGGCTTCGTTAAAATGCCACTTCCAAGCGATCTCAAACCTTTCTTTTGCCATAATCTCCAATTCACACCATTTCCACCATTTTTTGCACCCCGGCTGACCAAAATACCCTTTGGTCCCTTCACCCTCCTGCCGGCCACCGCCGACCGCGCCAACACGCGGAAGAGCACACCGCCTCCTCCACGGGCGTCGTCCAGGGGCCGCTCAAAGTAGTCGCCGTCGTGGGTCCACCTATCCTCCGGGATGGCGGCGAGGTTACGCACGAAGAGGGCGTCATGCACGGCGACACGGACGGATGCGGCGGCTCGGGCGTGGTAGGCGTGGTAGGCTTGGGCGTTTCGGCAGTCCTGCTCGACTCGCATGAGGTCACCAGGGCGCAGGAGCTGGAGGTGGAAGACGAGGTCATGATCGGAGCCAGAGAGGGCGGCGGAGAAGGCGAGGGAGACCTGGTGGTGGAGGACAGGGACTACTTCGCGTGGCCCCTGGATGATGCCCGCGGAGGTCCTCTCGCTCTCCCGCTCCGAGAGCCGCGTCAAGGCCAGGAAGCGCGTGAGGGAGCTGAGTAGCGCAGCTGCCGCAACATCCAAGGACGCCGGGGACACCGCCGCCACCACCACCGCACCCGCTCCCGCCTCCTCGTAGGCGGCTTTCTTCACCGAGCTACTCACTGGGATGGCCGCAGCCAACGCCTCACCTATTGGCCACAAGCAACAGCAGGCGTGGCAGTCGATGAACGTTGCCGCGGCCATCGCCGACTACATTGGCTTCGCCGCCACCGTTGCGCATGCGCAGACCGGGAAGTCCGGTGCCGGCCATCACTCCGCGATGTCGTACACCTTCGCATCACCTGCTCCCCACCTCGCCAACATCACGCCCATCGTGATGGCGCCTGCACAACACTTCACCCTCACTCCCGCCACCGTTGAGCACCACGACCTGTCCACGGCGGCGGACGTCATCGCCGTGGATGAGTCAGGGGCATATTGGTCACAACACAAGCGAATTCGTGCCTTAATCCGGTGAAAATGGAAAAATGCGAAGCAGCGTGTTGGCGGTCGTTGGCGATGGCATTTTAACAAAGCCACTTTGCGGAGTGGCATTATAGCGAAACCCACTCTTCAAAGTGGCACAATGTCAATTTTCTCCCTACAGTGCATGTGTGTGTGTGTTTTTGTTAATTTCACCAGTAAACTTGGGGCACCAAAAATTGCTAGCGGATCGATCTATAAATGCAAAATTTTTCGGTGCCCCCAACAGGGTCATAGAGAATTTAAACGCTGTACGACTATTTTTTTTTCACCGGAGCCCTAGGCTAGGAGATGAATACTGTTACGACAGTCGCGGCCACCTCTTTTTTTTTAAAATATGTGATGTTAAGTTTCAAATATAACGTTTGATCACTTGTTTTGCTAAAAGAACTATTTAAGAAAGATTTATTTTGTTGTGATCGACTTGTTTTAACATTAAACGTATCTTAAGCATAAGATCTATATTAATTTTTTTTTATTAATACATTGTAACGGGCTAAACCTAATAATTAGGGATGGGCTAGCTAGAAGGGCGATTGAGGAATATTCGATGTAGTAGTTATGCAAACGGAGATGCGCTGCACATAATAAGAAGAGAGGATGGAAGGAGGATGATTGCTCTTTTATAGTAATAGAGATTTACAATAATTTTTTAAATGGAAGGAATGACAATAATGTTTATACAACCTTCTATTATATTTTGAATAACTCATTACTACATTTGTTCCAAAATATAGTAACTACTCCCTCCGTCCCACGATATAAGGGATTTTGAGTTTTTGTTTGCAACGTTTGACCACTCGTCTTATTCAATTTTTTTTGCAAATATAAAAAACGAAAAGTTGTGCTTAAAGTACCGTAGATAATAAAGTAAGTCGCAAATAAAATAAATAATAATTTTAAAAAATTTTGAATAAGACGAGTGATCAAGCATTACAAGCAAAAACTCAAAATCCCTTATATTATGGGACGGAGAGAGTATTCACGAGGATGAGAGGAGTCAGCATAATGCATTCAATCACTCACTGCCGTGATGTTCCGCCCAATCTCCAGTTAGCGAATCATGTGTATAAGCGATAATACTCCAAGATGATCTTCCAGCATCTTCTTTCAATACTGTATGTTGTAATTCCATGTTGCATCATGCTTAGGCTTGTCGATCCTGAGAAAGTAGTACGTGCAAAAATAGAACATTCGAAAATGACGCTGTTAGATCCGAGATAGGACGCGGGATTAAGTGGGATAAGCCAACAGAATGACAGTACAATAGAGCCGCAGATAATCTCCTCGAACTAAGCAACAGTGCATTTGGATATTCAGAAACTGCTTTACAACCATGGATTAATAATACAGATTCTGATTGGTGCCATTAAGTTTCACATTTCACACACTACACATCAGATGACCCCAGGGCATGGCATATATAAAGTTCTCTTTTGGCTGATATAGCTGAGTGATCAAAAAGATTTGCATCCACCAGTCTGAAACATTCCGGTTCGGACCATAAGCAACATCACCAGCACAAACACAGAAAAGCATTTCCTCGTGCTTTCGGAAGCTTTTGATAGTGTCAGGTATATGACCGGACAGATCCCCATCATATGCACTGCGCCACCTTCTGATACAAATCCTGTGGCCAGTTCCTGCTCATGTTGCTTGCCACGAGGTTTGCGATCTGCCCATCATGAAAAATATTGCATGAAAAAAATGCAGGGGGGTTGCATTTTATATTACAGCGAGATAATATCAGAATAATGCTAACTAAAAGAAATTAAATTAATGCATGTCTAAAACGTGATAACACAGCATGGTGCCCTCCTCTGCGGTCATCCAGATAACTTATTGGAAATAAAAATGTATTAAAAACAAGGTTAATGGACGTGGTCAAGCTTGCCACTTGATAATGAAAGTCTCCAGAAGGATGTGTATATGGCAGGTAGCTAGCATTTAACAGCGTAGTGAGTCATGACATGACCAGATTTTATACTAAGGTTGTGTTTAGTTCACGCCAAAATTGGAATTTTGATTGAAATTGGAACGATGTGACGGAAAAGTTGGAAGTTTGTGTGTGTAGAAAAGTTTTGATGTGATGGATAAGTTGAAAGTTTGAAGAAAAAGTTGGGAACTAAACCAGGCCTAACATTGGACATTGTTGGAACGAATTTGCTATATATTTGTCGACAAATTTTCCTCCAAAAATTTGTCAGATGTAATTATAGTACAATCGTAGTGTAATTACACTGTAACTTGCATGTAATTACACTGTAACTATAATGTAACTTGTATGTAACTTTCAAGAATCTCTCGGTAACATGTTATTTTAGTAAAATAGAGGTCGTGGGAACATATCCTTTCACATATATGTGTGCTGTGATTTTTTTCATCCCCACCGGAACAAATCTTTGCAACCGGGACTATTGTGGATTTTGGCTAACTGAGCAAAGATGGTTTCTCCACCGGTGTTACTTGCATGCACATAGTTTCGTGTCTTTGTTACATGAAGTATGAATATATTTTTGGATGGAGTGTGTATTTCACAGCCAGAAATAGCTATTCCAGTATATTAATTTTTGGATACGTGGTAATTCAGACCTTGTTTAGTTGGGGAAAAATTTTAGGTTTGGTTGTCACACCGGATATACGGACACACATTTGAAGTATTAAACGTTGTCTAATAATAACAAAAAAAATTACAGATTCCGCCAGGAAACTGTGAGACGAATTTATTAAGCCTAATTGATCCGTCATTAGCAAATGTTTACTGCAGCACCACATTGTCAAATCATGGCCGGTGCAATTAGGCTTAAAAGATTCGTCTCGCAATTTACACGTAAATTGTGTAATTGGTTTTTTATTTTGTCCACATTTAATACTTTATACATGTGTCAAATATTCAATGTGATAGGTAAAAAATTTTGTTTTGGAAACTAAACAGCCCCTCAGAAGTTTTGGTGGCCCAAACTTTTATACTGTCCCATAATTGGAACACTGACCAGTATATAGTAGTAGTATGTTGCTCTGCAGGCCATTCAATTCTATATGAGCCATTGTCATTCTGTCTCAGGCTGGCCACCAGCTCTAGCTAGTACTACCAGCATACCAGCAAGAAAACAAATGCTGGTACGTGCTGTACTGGGTCGAAACGACCAAATTGGAGACAGATTAATTGAAATATATGCACCACATACAGAGAGAGCTAGCAGAGAGAGAGAGACCAAAAGTCAGTAAATCATCAGTGTTGAATCTGCAATGCTGAGCTCATGATAATCAGCACAGCAGCTAGTGTAGTACTCCCTCCATTCCAAATTGATCTACATATTTTATAGATACATCAAGACCAAGAAAAGCTAATAACTCTCTCATACTATATTTACTCTAGCAACAAACTCGATGCATGCAACATTCCCACTATTTCCTAACCAATAGCAAATATCAAGATATTGCATGTGGGCTATAAATACTTATGTGTATGGATGCATGCATCAATGTCAATTTACTCCAATGCACAAATAACGAATAGACTTAATAAATGAACACAAATATGTAGATCATTTAGAAATAACCTTAAAAAAAATTATATGTAGATCAATTTGGAATGGAGGGAGCAGTACAAAGCAAAGCAAATTATGATCGAGATTCCATGCATGGAGAAGCTGTAGTAGGAGTAATTTCTCCAGCACATAGTAGATGGGGAGGCAGCTAGCAGCTGCTGCATCGTGACTAGTGGCCCTGTCAAATGCATGCATGCATGGCAGGATGATCGCATGCATGCGATCATACGTCGATTACTCGGTACGCGCGCGTGGCCGATCGATGCATGCCATCGCCACAGTCCACACAGTGCACTATATAATGTCATTATGTGTGTGTAGCTAGCTAACTAGCTGCAGAAGAATTCAATGTGAATATATCCATATGCATATTTACTCCAGTATGTATGTATAAGACTGTCTCCAATAAGTGACCCATAAGGGCACCTAAACCTAAAATGGGTCTTCGATAGTACTATTTTAGCCTTCAACAGAATACCTATATAGAAGACCCATTTTGCGTGCTATAAGAGGCATAACCTAAATCTGAGTATCTTCTCTCCTGAAGACCTATTTGCAGTAAGGGTTCTCTTTTAGGTCTTATTGTTGGAGAAAACCAAAAATAGGTATTGAACTCTTTGACTGTAGCGCTATGCAAACGTGAAATGGGTCTTGTATTTTGGGTTTCATTGTTAGAGATAGCCTAAGGGTATATATATCTACACATCTGGCTCGAAATATTTGGAGACAACATCAATTAAAACTACAAATAAAAGTAAAAAATAACGTTGTTAGAATGTAAAAAGGTACTATATAGTTACATAATTCTCAATATATGTTGTATATTGGTACTGTTTTACTCAACAATATAATTATATATAGTCTTAGCAAAGTGTCAAAGTAACTGAGAATGATGTGAAAAAAAAAGTCTAAACTTTTAAATAAGACGGACGATTAAAGTTGGACACGGAAACTTATGGTTGCACTTAAAATGGAACGGAAGGAGTACCATTTCACCTGGTCCAATGTTTCTCAATTGCAGGATAAATGCAAGCTCAATCTTTCATTAAAATCTACATACATATAGTATTATATATATAATATAGTAGTACATTACTGATTGACAATTCATATGTTTAGTATTTAGCACAAAAGAACAGCACTATGCACAGTATGCATGTGTACACAGTATGATCGATCTTGCGTACCGTGTAGACAAATGACAATGGATTAGTGCATCGTGCACACATATACGATACAATATATAGTACTTATAAGCTGTAGAAACTTTGATCTGCACTGGCCAATAATACCGGTATGAAATGGATTGCAATCATGGACAATTAATTAATTCATTTCAAACATAAAAAAACAACATGGTGAAGAGTTTATTCAGTCTGTCATACGTGCGTCGACACTAGCTGCATGTAACGTTACTCATGCATATACACCTTTAATTCTCAGCACTGCATGCATACGATCACTCACTGATCATGACAACTCATCTATATACTCGCTCACAAATAACTGATGACTTAAAGAAATAAATAAGCGTAGATTTTTTTTCTTAATTAAGTTACTTACAACATGAGATCAACAAGCACGTAGGATCCATCGATCATCATGTGTACTCGATCAATACAGCCTTTGAACCTTTTGGGGACTAGGAGCTCCAATGGCCTCATCGAGCTTCTTGCTGCTCTCATGGGAGCCTAACCCGAAATGGATGTTTTTGACCACTATTTTTTTTACGAATATGTTATATAAATTAAATTCATATAGACTGAGTATTCAGTGATCAATATGGACACTACTATATGTATAAGAGTATTAAGCAAATGGCAATTGCCATGGATTTAATATCTTGCTAGCAGTGACATACAAAGTCAACAATATGTAGTATTGATGATATGTAACTCTATGTATATGGCTCACATACTTCTATCAATATATATTCAGCAATGATCAAGGGTGTGTTTAGTTCACGCTAAAATTAGAAGTTTGGTTAAAATTGGAACGATGTGATGGAAAAGTTGGAAGTTTGAAGAAAAAGTTGGGAACTAAACCAGGCCAAAGTGTGTGAGAATTTGCATTATAGTTTGTAGTAAAAAAAAGAACAGCTATTATATCAGTATATGTAAAAGTAATTAAGATAGTAATTTGTTTCCCCTAGCTACACATGTACTAACATTCTTTGCTGCAGTACTGAAGGCTTCTCTGTGGCTTATGTCAGGATTGTTTGCTTTTATCCTCCGGATCTCTTCCCTGTAGTGATATATTAGTGGGTGTCAAAATCAAACACTCTCTTAGTATAGAATACGGCAGATTTATATCAATTATCTGAAAACTCTCAGATGTTATAAGCTGTCTAGACGATCTATATATATATATGGATCGATCGAATTGTCTCGAGATCAAACTCACTTGATAAATCTGTTATAAGCTGAAGGAACCCGCTGCCTCTTCTCTGGAGCTGCAAGTTGTATGAAAAAGATTTGTAAAAAAAAAGTATAAGCATCCAGATACTGTTTAATTACTATCTAAAGCACATACTCTTGAGAGTATGTATACTACTCCTAGGTTTTTCAAGAAATTAATAGGAGTACGTAGTAGTCAAGTAGTTCGTACGTCAATATTTTTGGGCTCACAAAATGAAATAGTACTCAAGTAGCTAGTTCATGCATCAGTATTTTCAAATATATACTAGTACACAAAACATTTTTCTGGACAAGGAGCTTCCATTTTCCCAGACGGACCGTTTTCGCGCGCGTCTGCAAAAATTGGCCTCCCATTTTCGCGTGCGGACTCTTAAGAGACCCGCACGCAAAAGTCGATTTTCGCAGGCAGGCCTCTTAACGGTCCGCACGCAAAAATAAGCCTATTTTTGCGTGCTGACCCTTAAGAGGCCAGCACGCGAAATCCGATTTTCGCGTGCGGGCCTCTTAAGTGGACCGCACGCGAAAATACCTCTCCCTCTTTTCTCTCTTACTCACTTTAAATTTTTCATCTTCTCTATTCATTTTCCCTTTTATTCACCCTCAATCACTCCTCTCTCTCTCCCTTTCCTCTAGCTCCTCCCCTCCCCACCGAGCGCACGGGGCGCGGGAGTTGCCCGGCTTGCCGCCAACGAGGCGGCGGCCGGGAGCGGGTGGCCGACGGCTGCTGGCGGAGACGGCGCGGCGGGTGACCGGTCGGATCCGCGCCGCGCTGGCAACCGGGAGCAGTGACGGCGGCCGGGAGCGGCGGCAGCACTGCCACAACGACGATGATGAGAGCGGCGACGGCGCGACCACGACGACGACATGAGGACGATGGCGAACACGAGCGGCCGGCAGCGGGCGATTCTAGATTTCTAGGGTTAGGGTTAGTGTTTTTATTTTATTTTTTTTTCAGTTTTTTTTTGCGTGCGGGCGGTATAATTTGACCGCACGGGATAATCGATTATCCCGTGTGGTCTACTTAACCCGACGGCACGGGAAGATGGATTATCTCATGCGGTTAGGCCGCCCGCACGCGAAAATATGGATTTTCGCAGACATGCAGGGTACAGACGGGCGGGACCTCCGCACTGAAAAATGCATTTTGACCGCACGGAAAAATCTTTAACCGAACCATGCATGGTACTAGCTACTAGCTAGAACTCACGCACACATAAACACATCTCGTTTCATTCATTAATTCATATAAGAATAATTTCTATATACAGCCCAGTATAGGCTCCCATCGGATGGCCTAATCAGCCAAAGAAAAAGCTAAAATTTGAATTTTCAAGCTTAATTTTGAGATATTTTCAACGTAGTTTCTTTTTCAACATTGACTTTTAAGTCACCAAGAACACAATTATAAAAGTTTTACCTACAAATTCATTTTTATTTCCTAATAAGCCGTTTTGGCTTATTAGGAAATAAGCCAAGCGATGGGGACCATAAACTTTAACAGAACTCAACTGATCAATAACAGCAGACGCGCATCTTGGGTGGAACAAGCTTTACTAAGCCTAGCTAGGGTTGGGGAAAAAAACTCAAAGCTTGTGGCTTGTCTGATCGACTCGAACTCGTGAGATGGATTTTTAGCTTGTTAGCTTAACTAGACACACCATATTTTCCATATATACCGAGTGCCTATTAGTCAATACTTATACTATGGATAATACTTCTTGAAATTACTTTCAAACTATTCATGTCTAGTTAGTACTTTACTAGTTACTCTTCCTCCGTTTCACATAATAAGTCATTTTGACTTTTTCTAGTCAAAATTTTTTAAAGTTTTGATTAAATTTATAGAAACCTTTTGCAACACTTAAAACACCAAATTAGTTATATTAAATCTAGCATTGAATATGTTTTAATATGTTTGTTCTGTATTAGAAATGTTACTATATTTTTCTGTAAACTTGGTCATACTTAAATTACTTTGACTAGCTAGGAAAACAATCAAAACGACTTTTTTTTTACAAAATCAAAATAACTTATAATATGAAACGAATTTAATATGAAACAGAGGGAGTAGTGTTTACTATTATGTGAACATATAATAGATTAATACATGTTAAATTGATATAAAACTCGAGCTTAACAAGCCAGCTTGTGAGCCTAGCTAGTTTATTATCCACCTCTAGCTGAATCAATGCAACTTGTTTAAATTTTCTATTTTTCTGACTTTTTAGTAGAGCTTTATCCCTCGTCGAATTTTCTAAATATATCTGTTTAAAAAAAGGTGCATAACTCAGGAATTGATTAAGCCAGTATAATTTCTCTATACATGTATTTGTGTTAATTAAGAAGTAACACACGTACCCCAGTTGTCTGAGCAAAACAACAAAGATAAAAAGGGTTTAGAGAAGAAAAGTGGTATATGCACCCAGCATGTATATGTGAATATATGCAATATTCCCCTAGCATTTGTATACCTTTATATTGCTTCATATAGTAAAATCAATAATCTCTAGAAATATGGCTCCGTCGCACATGTACACTAAATTTATTATGCAGGTTCATATGCATTGTCTTACGTCGCACGTGCAGCATATGCTCTGTGTCATTTTTTGAGAACATCATTGGCACTCGGCCATATCTGGAAGATGAGCCATATTCAGAGTAGTTTTCGCGGAAGCTCATATTGTGCATCTTCAAATTGTCCTGAGGAAAATGTAATAAGCAAGTTAATCAACTTAAAGTCACACATTTTTTCCTCTAGATGCTACTTAGTGTGTATTTACATGGAAATTATAACCAAGTCAAGACAAGAAAATTAAGTAAAACATTGGTGGTTACTGTTCAGATCATTTCGAAAAATCTGCATGGCTTTTGATTGTTTTGTGAAGCAAACATGAAAATCTCTAAACATGAATTTGGCGAATCAATTTTGTACATTCTACAGTAACGTATCCCTCATATTTAGGCCGAGTTTAGTTCCAAACTTTTTTTTTCAAACTTCCAACTTTTCCATCACATCGAAACTTTCCTACACACACAAATTTCCATCTTTTCCGTCACATCTTTTCAATTTCAATCAAACTTCTAATTTTAGCGTGAACTAAACACACCCTTACTGACGGAGGGAGTATATCAAACCTAACATGTAGTTATTGCCGGAATTCGAAACTCGTGCTTTTCATATTGGAAATTTAATTCGAGTACTTGTGTGGCAGGATTTTTTTCATTATATATAGTAGCATATAAAAACAAATGCAAAACATCTACTAGTATTTATCAATAACCCTACAGGATTTATTATTATTTTTTTTACGGGGAATAACCCTGCAGGATTTGACAAAGGGGCACAAGTCATGTAGTATAAGATCAGCTGAGCAACCTGAGCTAGCTAGCTGATCTAGCCATATGGCTTGGTACTCCTAGTATATATTTTGGCATGTGCAAGAGCTTTAAAATTCTTTCCTGTGAGTAAATAGTGCAATGCTTTAATTTGTCTCTGCTGTACATGTAAAGTATTCAAGCTTGAGATGACCCATGCATGCATTGCATGGTGTCTTTTCTGTTTTTCTCTGTGAGTAAAATCTACTCCCTCCGTTTCACAATGTAAGTCATTCTAGCATTTCAATCTAGATATATATCTAGATTTATTAACATCAGTATAAATGTGGGAAATGCTAGAATGACTTACATTGTGAAACGGAGGGAGTAGATTTTACTCACAGAGAAAAACAGAAAAGACACCATGCAATGCATGCATGGGTCATCTCAAGCTTGAATACTTTGTAGTTTAACATACATCGATCTGCATGTGATTTTTTTTCCAGCTGGGTATGTGAAGAATGCTCCGGTACATATACATTAATTGTTCTTTGATTTCTAGCTCTATCAGACTAAGCATGCAGTAGCAATGGTTATAATTGAAAAGTGCCATTAATTTGGATTCTAGATATATATAGGCAACATATGTGTGTTTTTTTATTAAAAAGAGATAATATGATTTAATGTAGTCATTGTATCTGTATCCATAATTTCATGCATGAAAGAGTAGTATATATTGATGTGTCAACCTGTAAATGATCTTCTCCTGGGAGTGCTTGGACCAATCCTCTCAAGTTCACTGACAACAGGCTAGTGCAATGGCCACAACGGACGGTCACGATGTTTAGCATGCTATTGCTTGGAACACTGACCTGTAGATTTATTCCAAGAATCAGTATAATATGTCCTGAATATTTACTGTCAAGAAAAGAAATATTCTAGACATGTTTTTTATGGAAGAAATACAAGTGAGCCGTAATATGTATAATATATATGCCACTCATTGTAAATTTGAGCAGGTGTACAATTACATATGCATGTGCTGGAACAAGTAGAATGAAAAGTAAACAAGTATAGCACTTTATATTTTAATATATGTAACAAATGCTAGATTCCAAAGGATCATTTTCTTTTTGCATTTGTACAAAAGAATCTGAGAAGTAAAAATCAAATCTCAAAGGTATGCATGCATGCATGCATGCATGCATGCATGTTTCATAAGGCTGGTGTAGACTGCAGATACACATTAATACACAGCTATAGCTTTAGATGTGGATAACTGTTCCTCCATGACTTTTATCAGGGGCTCTGCTGATCTGAATATATATCTGATCAGATCAGAATCGGGGGCACCCTTTTCCAATGCCTGCACACATTGGTCCCTTGCCGTTCCCATTTTTCTTCCCAAACCTGAAGAGCACAGTACCTCTACTTTGTTTGATTCCCTACATTCACTCACTTTTTGGGCACTCACTCCCATAAGAAAGAAGAAAGAAATAATTAAGCAAAGTGACTGAATGAGAATGATTGTGTATGCTCCCATGAGGGGAGTTAGCTCAAATCACACTTCACTCCACACATATCTAGCACAAAAGGGCTAGCTGCTAGTAGTTGGTTGTGACAGAAGCAAACAACCTCACAACATATCTCTTGGTGACTTTTTTAAAGGAAGAAGCCATGCATTTGCATGGTATGTCATGTCATGCCTCTCTGTCTGGCCTCTCCACAGAGTAGTAGTAGCAGTAGTAGGAAATCACAAAGCCTTCAGCTACATGCATGAACAGTGCAGGAAAGAAAGGTGCTAGCTAGAGACAGTGACCCTTCATGCAGAAGCCAATTCACTCTCAAGCACAACATCTCCTCTCCTGCATGTGTGTTTGTGTGGGTACTCCCTCCATCCCAAAAAAAAACTCAACCTAGAAGGAGATGTGGACAATGAATCTGGACTATCTTTTGTCCAGATTCGTTGTCTTAGGAGGGTTGGTTGAGTTTTTTTTGGATGGAGGGAGTACATTTAAGTGTGGGTCATGCAATGCACAAGATGATTCAATCCCCATTTTTTCATCTTTCGGTAGGAGAGAGCAAGAAGACATACATATATAAGTATTGGAGTTGCAGTAGTAAAGTTGAGACATGCTGGTAAGATCTTGTGAAAGATCATGCATGGATGCATATGTAGCTATACATGTACTATCTACACTAGACATGTGTACTACGCCTCAGCAATTGACATTACAGTGGGTGATGTAGATGCAGGAAGTCAGTACGTACGGCTCTGCATTTGTCGTTGGCGTGTACACTCTCTATATCCCGGTCACTACTTTCCAAGTTCATAGCTAAATTAGCTATAGTAAAAATTAATTTGTTTTGGGATTGAGTAATAGTTTCTGTCATTTGGTGTGCTCTTCCTGGAACTGGTAATAGACTCATTTTGGTGTATTCTACTTTTTGCTGTTATGGTATTTACAATACTTGAATTGTTTGGGCCCGACTCTCATTAATGGTCACTAGCTATATTTGTTCCCAAATGCGCTTATTTTGATTATCTTTCTGGAGGGAGTAGGAGAGATTGAGATGGAGTAAAAGATGGCCTCCAATAAAGTTCTTACGAACTACAGTAGCTATTTAGACTTCAGAGATAAGGAATATAATTTCTCTTCTGAAAGTCTGAAAGACATATTGAAGCATGCAAGTAGCGCAGATCAACAAGATATATATACTCCTATATATAGACTGTATGCATGTAATTGTGCCAAGGAGTTAACATGTCGAGAGTCGAACGGAACTAATCAATTAATCAACAAGAATAATTGATATGCACTATATATAAAGATATATATATACTTCAATTCATTGAGAACCGTAGGCGAAACTAGAGACGATTTATTATGGTGTGTGTGCACGAATTTGAGATATTTCGTAGCACTCTCGCCGCCCATGCAGATCAGACTGACTGACTGAGGGGAATCGATCATATCATATCACTAGTCTAGCAGCGTGTACTTCCAAAGCAAGCAGGGCAAGATCCAAGAAAAAGTGGGAAAACAGAAAAAAAAAAAAGAGAGAGAAATTAAAATGTTTATACGAATTCCTGATAGTGTATACATGAGTTCAACATGGGTATTAGCTAGTTAAAACGCCATTCAGACCAGTTCAACACATCACTGATGACTATAGTCTATATATAAGGACCGATCAAATTCCCTTGCATGTATTGAGTGAAGCTAGCCGGCCATGCCATCTCAAGCATCTCTCTCTCTCTCTCTCTCTCTCTCTCTGGAAAAAAAGAAGAGGAGGAAGGAGAAGAAGCTAGCTCAAGCTCAAACCACAAATTTTTTTTTCCGGAAGGACGTAAATAATCCTTTTGCCTTATGGTTACCGCTTCTGGTTCATTTTAATTACATATTTCTAGTTATTTGTACTTAGTCCTTAAACTCAAACCATTCATTGCACCAAAAAGAAAAGAAAAAAAAAGAAAGAGAAACCATCAAGAAAGCCAAGATATAGCACGGGAAGAACGAATAAGTGGAACAGATAGCACGGGAACACACGTACGTACAGGAATTGTTGATGCAATTTGCACCTTAATTCTTGTAACACAGTACAGTACTTCGAGAGGTTGCCGTTTCTGAGTCCTTCAGATGCTGTATTTGTGCTTAGAGGGGATGAGCAAGTGGATTTTAAAAGATGATCGATCTAAGAGGCAAGCAGGAGAACATTACACACAGTAGTTGCATATACTAATTAAAGTTATGTGTTATTATTGCATGCTCTTTAATTTGTAGCAATTCGATTACTAGTAATAACACCTGAAACGTACGATACTCTTATATATGGTAGCCATATATAGTACCAGTCGACCAGCAAGAAAATCAACACACTTCATGTAAGATCGATATATATCTAGCATCAGCTACGCTAGGTTCTGAAGGAAATTAAGAGTCGAGAGAGAACAAGGATGATCTAGAGCTAGCTACTCTAGTACGTACCAGTTAATTGAAGTTCATCAACTCGCCCAAATAATTCATGAACCCATATAATCAAACCACACAAAACGGTGCAAAGAGAGAGAAGCAGCTCAATTCTCAAGATCATCATGACCTTTGCCCTTTTTCCCATTCATATCTAATCATGCCCATGACTCCATGGTAGACTAAATCAAAAAATTAGGGTCGACAAGCTCTCTTTCAGAGAAAACCGGACCAGAGTTTTAATGAGTCGAAAAGGAAAGGAGGTGAAGCTATCTGAACTCTGTCGCCAATTAAAGAAAGAAAACGAAGGGTAATTGGGTAAAAAAGAAAGTAACATATATATCGAAACCCAATCTCTTGGCAGCATGACACACATCTTTTCGCACAAATTAAAAATCAAAGAAATCACGCAAATGAACTGCCCAAATCATACACAATTAATTCTAAAGAAAAGCCAAGCAACCAATCATCTCATATATGCATCGATCTCCCTTGTAGATCTGCACCTTCATCGAGAGTTCCCCCCCAAAAAAGAAAAGAAACTTCATGTAGAAAAGAGGAGGCAAGGAAATCAAGGAAGGGGAGAGAGAGAGAGAGAGAGAAGGAGAAAGGGATCAACAATTCAGACAAATTACCGCGAGAATTGTGTTGCAGAAGTTGCAGTGCACGTAGCACACATGCTCCGGCGCCAGCACGATCTGTGCCGACATTCCTCTAGTCCCGCGGTAGACGGGCGCCGCTGCGTCTCTCGCGATCGATGTGTGCTCAATTGCTAGCTTAGAAATCAAGAACTTAATTAACAGGAGGAGGAAGGGAAATGGATGATGGAAGAAGAGCAAAAGACCGGGGGGGGGGGGGGGGGGGGGTGGAGAAGTAAATCTTAGGACGAGCAGTGGACTTCAGGCATATTGCCAATTAGCTAGAAAGATAGATATGGCTGTCTGCTGATACCTGTACCAACACTGTGCACAAATACAGAAGTATATATATAGTATAATAAGAAGGGATTGAGCTCAGGGTCTTCTTCTAATTATCAGGTTTTAATTAATTGTAGCTCAGATCTTTAGATAGATAGAGATCTTAGAGAGAGAGAGAGAGAGAGAGGAAGAGAGAGAGAGAGATTGGTGGTGGTGCAAACGAGAGAGGGGGAATAGGCCTTTTTGTTGCGTGGGCTCATGTGAAGGGGTGGTGTTGGAGGTGGAAATGCTATAGTAGCTAGCATGATTGCAACAATGAATGGTTGGGGGTCCCTCATTGTACCCCCCAAAGGATGGATTGGATTGTCTGCATGTAACTACTCAGCAGCCACATGTCATGTCAACACAAACTGGTCTTTCTATATAACTCATCTAATATTAAAATTCAAGTTATCTTGAGGTAGTGGTTCTTGAATAATATGTTGAGAAGCTGCCATATTATATTTTAACTATTATATCATTCTGAGAAATTTCAGGTTTCAAACATTTTTCGTAAGGATACTTCGTGCGAATGTTGTTTCGACATTTGTATGAAGTATATATTATTCATAATGGTATTAATTAGACAAGAAATATACCTTAGGCTTTTTAAAATATCTCAGTTATTTCTTTCTTTTTAAGAGAAATGCATTTGATGCACACACTAACCCATATCCGGTGTGTATTCTCTACGCAAACTGGGATATTATCAAAGGCAGCAAACACCCGCGTGCACGAGTATGGACAAGCATGTGTGTACTTATCAAATTGATGGATGCTGGATCTAAATCTAGAATTTTAATTCAGGTAGAGGTTGGACGTACAACCGAACGCTTAAATATTTGACTAAATCAGCTATCTGAAACATCAAGCTTCTGTCATCTCACTTTATTTGTAGTGCAATGACCTTTTGTAGGAAACTTTTTTTTTTCATGAAAGTTCAACAGAAGAAAAAAAAAAAGGGGGGGGGGGGGATGGTATATGCCATGCACATATATCTGAGAATAATGAATAGCCTATTTTTTTTGGAAATTTTTGCCGAACTCTTAGGCTGTGTTTCGTTTGTGGGTGTTGGGAACCCATCTCCCACGCACGGAAAACGGACGGTCTATTAGCGCGTGATTAATTAAGTATTACTTTTTTTTTCAAAAATGATCAATATGATTTTTTAAGGAAACTTTCGTATATAATTTTTTTTAAAAAAAACACACCGTTTAGCAGTTTGAAAAACGTGCGTGCGGAAAAGGAGGCGGAGAAGCTGGGAACCAGCAGTTCCGAACAGACCCTTAGGGGGTTTCTAGAAATAAATTGCAAAACATGTGCTTTTTTTTTAAAAAAAAAGTTGTTATAAAGACAAAATTGTTCTTCACATTGTTGGAATTATTATGTGTTAACAATCATTTTTATATTATTACCATGTTGCGTCCATGATTCATCCACTGTTTTATTTTATTTTTTTTTTTGGAAAGAGGGGGAATAAATATATTTTCAGAACTGCTTTTGATAGTGTGGTTCTTATTGGTCCACACCTGCTACAGAGGATGTATCACATTTTGCAGAAAGTACAAGTGGACAGTTATGCTTAATTAATTACGAAGTTGATTTACACTAGATATATATGCACCCGCATCTTGGAAAATTAGAAAGTTTGTGGGACGACTAAACACGCAACTATACACTTGTAGTCAGTTGGTGCTTCACCTAATTAGCCAAATAAGGGGAAGTCCTTGATCACAAGATTACGGTGCAATAGTAAATTAAACCACGGTGTTACGAATATGGAGTATAATACAAGAAGGGTTAAGAACTAATTTTTTCTGGGATTTTTTTTTGGTGGTGAACAGAGACTAGCTAGCGATTCCAATTTGTTCCGTATTCGACGAATTATTTGATATGCATGCGTTGCGTGCTTTTTTACCCCTCTTTTTGGAAAATTTACAAACACTTAGGTGAAGTACTCAATATTCCATGGGTAAAAAAAAAATAAATAAGTACCAATAAAATAGGCCTAGTCACTATTATGTTTTTTGTAACCTTGAATTTTTTGAAGTAAAGTTTCGCTATGTGAAAAAAAAAAATCACTGTATGTGTTTTAAATCGATCGACCTCACTATAGTACTATACGCATTAAAAAATACACTTACTCCGGAAAAGTGTTTATTTTCAGAGCGTGTGTCCGAAGCACATTATCATGTGGTTTAGATTTAAATTACAGATGACTATGATCTCTAGTCTCTTTCCATTCTAAAACATCTAGTAATTTACTGTTGGATATATACACTAGCTGGCGACAACTCATTAATTTGATTGTTTCTTTCTCTCCCTGTCCAGATCGCGATCTTGTCTTGCTTGTTTTCTCAGGTAGTTTTCTCGGTCGAATTTGTGTCTGCCTCACCCGATCGATCTTGAAGCAGTCAATAATTCGATCAGATCAATGGCCAGTGAGAAGTCCGATTCGAGAGACTTTTGCAATCCAACGACCAAGGTTATTTCGCACTCCATGCCATATTGCCATACGATTAGTGAATGTGACACCCACTCTTAACTGTACTAGGAAATTGAAACTAACACATATCGCTAATTCACGCGGCCTGTACACGTTTGGCCTTTTCAATTGATATATATATATTAATGCAGTCAAACATTTTCTTTATCAGTTAATGATTAACCAAAGTAGCAGGACTAGCTACGTACGTACGGTTGATGCATAGCTCACTTACATTTTCTTTTCGTACCATAATTAATACTTCCTCCGATTCACAATACAAGTCATTCTAGCATTTCCCACATCCATGTTGATATTAATGAATCTAGATAGATATATATGTCTAGATTCATTTAGATCAATATGAATGTGGAAAATGCTATAATGACTTACATTGTGAAACGGTGGGAGTAGTAATATTCATCATTATTGGATTAATTCGTGGTGTGTTGCCTTGTCTCGGAACCTATACAGCCAATTTTGCACGGCCACTATACATGTAGCAGCTATATATATGTGTAATATTGGTAGTGTGATGGAGTTTGGTAGCTGGCCCCCATCAATTCTAAACAGTAGTACTACTATGTGTCATGTGGTGTTCCCTTGTATTTTCAAAAAGTATTTAGTTATGAAGCCAATAAAGAAAGAGAGATTAAAAAAAAAAAAGAATAACGTTCTTAAAAAAAGTCTAGATACCCATGAACTAAAGTCTATATAGTACCCTCAACTCTGAAACCGAATATCCATCCTCCTAAATTATACAATACCATTTATATTATACCTTAATTAAGATGGTTTTATAAAGTGTATTTTTACCTAAATTTGCATATATGATGGTTGAATTTGACCACTTGGCATATGAATTGGACATACATATATATTAAAATCTTCACCTAAATATTTCGATTCTACTCCATTTTTCTCAGTTACAAAGGAATATTGTAGATATAATACTATTATGACATTACTATAGAGTATAAATTGGTGACCGATGATTGATGATAGAAAAAAGTCTAAATATCCCCTTAATTTTGATTGATAGTCCATTTAGCACCCTAAACTCTAGAACTAGACATCAAACCCCCTGAACTAAACAATACCGCTCATATTACACCCTAAGATGGTTTAGCAAAGTGGTTTTTTTTTACCTAATTTGCATATATGTTGAATGAGTTTGGCTACATGGCATATGAATTTGACATATATATTAAAATCTTCACCTATATCTTTCTTTTTACTCTGTTTTTTCTCTCACTTACAAAGGAATGTCGATATAATACCATTATGACATCATATAGAGTATGAATTAGCAACCGATGATTGATGATATGTGTCAGGGTTATGGATACCACATACCTAATAGTAGTTGACTAAATCTCGGCAGGACCCACCACATACCATGTATTATACGGAAACAACCTTCGGATATAGGAGGAGTTCCGGATAAGGAAAGACAACCAGAGTTCTATATGGAAACGACAAAGACTACTCGGATTGTATCCATATTGGTTTCCCTAGTTCTACTTGGACAAGGGGACACCTATGGGTATAAATACAAGGCCCCTAGAAGGAGAGGGGACACGAGACAATCAACATACACGGAACAATAGATCAATACACAAGATCAACATACGCCAAGACAAGACGCCGGATATCGACTTCAGAGATAGTCACGGCTAGTTCCCTACGGTGTCTCCAGATATTGGTAGGAGAGACATTGTGTGGTCTCTGATCTCGCCGGGCATGAACTCGAGGAGGAAGACTACCCTGTTGTCGACTACGAGTCAGACCTACAGACCGCCATGTCGACAACAGTTAGATAGGCTACCCCAAATATTGTACTGGTGTGATTATGGTGAATAAGAGCAATACCGGCTTCGGCCAACAGGATATAAGGTTATTACCTGACAATTCAGGGGCCCGAACCTGTATAAAAATCCTCGTCTCCATCTCTTTTACCTCAGTCTCGCGTATATCGATCCTAGTACCAACGATCCCCATACTATGCAAATACCGGAATCGCGACATCAAACGTCGACAACATCCTAGCATCAAAATAAGCCTTCAAATTAGTTCTAACCTTGCATGGCATTCTCATTTGGGCTTGATTTACAAGCATCACACTAATTCATGCACCAAAACAAACATTTTACAAGTCTGTGTGCTAACTTGCACCCATCTATCAAGTTTGTGTATCATGAATATAATTTATTCATTTATATAATTAGATTAATTATAATATTATGAAAATATTTTTGAAAAAAATATGTACACATATAATTCTCACACATCCACCTAAATATTAAGAGATATTGACATTGAAAGTTCTTAAAATATGATGAAAATGCCACAATTTTATGGCTATAGATAGTAGCTGAAACAAGCTAGAGAGAAGCCTGATGTTCCCGACTGTGGTGGAGCTAGAGATTTTCTTGAGTTTGGACAAGCCTAACGGAGGATCACAGATATATATACCCGCAAATCCATGCAACTGCCAAGGCTATTTACCATGGACACAAGCAAAGGTCATAGTAGCCGGTGCGAGGGCATTATATTGATGAGATGGTAGTTGTATATTACCGATGGGCTAGACTATGGGGCTATTATTAGAGAATGGATTAACATCCCACCATTTACATTTTTTACCGCAAGTATAATGCAAATAGTCATGAGAAAAATAAGACGAAATGATCTCCCTTGAGGGATCAAAACTGGAGCCTTGCTTTTTGCTAGTTTTCCTAGCTAATCTAACATCCATTAGCACCAACTAATTAATCGGAGTAAGTAGTAATTAGTATTGTATCTCAACAAGTTGCGGAGCCCAAGCACTGGCCCAGTGCTGTCGGCTCCGCCACTGGTTACCGATATAAATGCTTGAAAGTACTCCACAGGAAGAGAGATAGGCAATAATCGAGAAAAAACTTCAATGAAAGATGAATAAATTAAATTATTTGGTACCACGTGTGTTCCTGATATATCAGACGCGAAAGTAATATTAAGCTCATATAAAATGGAGGGAACATTGATGTGTATGTTTGCATGGCAAAGAAAAGCTAAAATAACCAATAATACGTTGCATGTGCCATACAGTTGTCCATGTGGGAAAGAGATAGTGAGGGAAAAAGATGGTGTGTCGCTCTCTCTTTCTCTCTCATTAAGGACCTATTTGTTAGAGATGAAAGATACTCCTAAAGTAAGAAAATGCGAGAATATATTAATATTTGGTCTTATTTATAAAATGGAGGGAACAATGACATGTACATTTTTATGGTAAAGAAAAGCTAAAATAACCAATAATGTGTTGCATGTGTCACACAGTTATATGTGAGGGATAAGGAAGTATGCCGTACTCTCTCTTTTATCAAGGACCTGGATGTTAGAGACGAAGGACACTCCTAGTTAAAGTAAGCAAATGCAAGAATATATTAATACATTTGGTCTGTTTATTTTGCAACATTACTCCGAAACATCTCTGAGTTTTTGAATAACCATCTTCATGGCTTTCCATATACAGATCGATCTAGCTATAGAAAAGGAGCATACAAAAGAGGGTATGCACGCTTCGTTTTAGGTTATAAGACGTTTTGACTTTGGTTAAAGTCAAACTGTTTTAAGTTTAACTTAAGTTTATAGACAAATATAGTAATATTGATAATACTAAATTAGTTTTATCAAATCATTAATTGAATATATTTTCAGAATAAATTTATCTTGGGTTGAAAATATTACTAAACTTAAAGCTGTTTGTCTTCGACCAAATTAAGTCAAAAATATTTTATAACCTGAAACGGTGGGAGTACCAAATAAGCATAGGACGCATAGCAAATTGAGCACACTGACCGGTGGGGATAGATCAGCATCGATCTGAGGCTTGTGAGGTTCTCGCGGTCCAGTGCGCGGTGTACAGGAGCTGAGACAAGCAAGGGCCGGGAGCATTTGGCGCAGGTGGGGTGCGGGGTCCGTAGTGATGGAGACACAGCCATGCCATTGCCATTGCCATCTCGTGTCGTGTCGACGGGACGCTTTCGATCCACCCCTCCCTGCATCTGCCGACCCGATCCACTGGTTCACTCAGTATTCAGTCTCTCATCCCATCATTATGTGAGCATACAACTCTCCATGTATCATTCATTAATTACCTATACGCTCTCTTCCTTCCCATAAAAAAATAAATCTAGATATTCAGATATGAAAAGAAAATCTGAACATAGTCTAATTTACGTATAGCTCAATATTCAGATATTTTTTTTAATGAACGGAAGGTGTATGCGCCTAGTCGGATGGTAGGTCGTAACCCAATTTTACTTTTAATGATTCAAAAGTCGAGATCTAGAGATTATTCAAACGGTCACAAACACTTGAATTAAAAACTAGGTACGGCTTTTTTTTAACGACTCGCATAAGACAGTGCGAGGTTCATATTAATAGAAAAAAAATTATAAAATTACAAATTTGGGAGGCCGTAACCAGAAAAAAGAAAAAACTATATCACCACCCACACATTGACAGCGCCAAACACAAACCCAGGATAAGGCTTGCATCGGACCAGCCGCCGCTAAGTGCGACCGACCGCCGCTAGGCCAACAAAGGAACTACAACTGGGATTGCCCAAAACCCAACCCTTACAACCGACATAAAACCTCGCTCTAACCACATCTTAGGATTTAGGGAGAGAGGGTGAGAGAGAAGAATGGAACCGCTCTCCCCCTAGGCCCTCCGATATGGCCAATTTGTAAAAACTAGCGCGCCGATACAAGAGGATGTGACTCTAGAGTGAGCTTGCAGTAGTTCTTTTGGCGGTTTTGGCAAGGGCGCTACTTAGACGGCATCTTCAGGGAGAGAAGCGACCAAAGCAGTGCCACCGCTATCCGTCGAGGTCTCAAGAATCTTGACTGGGCTTTCACCCGGAAGGCCAACAAGAGTGGGTGAGACGGCATGACAACGCCCTCAGAAGGGTGAGTGACACTCGAGTGCATCGTTGCCGGCCCGGCTAAGGCCGGGCTGGGTTTTCACTCGTCATCAACCACCTGTCTATCCACCGTTGACGCACCAATGCTCCACCGCCATTTAAACCTCCGCTGCTGTGTGGGCACCACGCACGGGCGCCCCCGCCAACCAGCCTCCGCATGCTACGATCGACCACGTCTTGTCGCCTCTCGTTGTATCAGCCACTGCCTGCGCCGACCGCGCCGCAAAGGCACACCTCCTCTCTCTACCGCTGCACCAACCACTGCCGCTACCGGCTGAGCCTCCTCACACCGTGGCCAACCCCGTCGCCGCTGTCCGCGCCTCGCCGGTCTACACAACCTCCAGCCACTGCCGCCGCCGGCCAGCCAACCAACTGCTGCCGCTCCTCCGCCGGCCACCCGCTGACGCCACCATCTCCGCGAGCTCCGCGCCGCGTAGAGTCCATCGCGGCAGACCACCGGCCACCGCCACCGCGCACGGATCTCCCACTGCGAGCTCGCCCTCGCCCGATCTAGCCACGGGGCCAGATCCTCCTCCGGGATCCAACCCGCCATCGCGCGTCCCTGCCGCCATCTATATCATTTTATTTTATTTGTTTTATTTTGAGACGGAGGAATTATTTATATATAATTCTACACGAGTAAAATAACAATACCAAGAGTAATATATATATGTGGTGGTGGTGCCACTGCCCTGCCACTGAGTGACGATGAGTACCTACATGATGCCGCTAGCTAGCTAGCCCGGGGCGCGGGTACACGTCGCAGCAGCGTCCATGCATGCGCGGTCGCTGGTGCACCGGGCCCAGCCGGCCACAGTCGTCGACGACGCGCATGCATGCATGCCATAGCTGGGCCTGGGCTGGGGCTGTCCCGCGCAGCGAGCGGGGGCATGTGCGATGTCGCGTGTGCGTGCGTAACGTACGTGTCGCTGCCGGCCCCGCGCCTTGTCCTTCTCTCGCCCGCAACTTGGTCGTGTGTCCACGAGAAAATGATGAACACATCGCCATCGCCAGGGGTTTATTTTCCCCCTAGCTTAATTATTAGCGTAGTTCCTCTCTTCCTCGTCAGTTTTTTCGTGCTTGTGATTGC
This sequence comes from Oryza longistaminata, assembly GCA_009805545.1. NCBI lineage: Eukaryota > Viridiplantae > Streptophyta > Magnoliopsida > Poales > Poaceae > Oryza > Oryza longistaminata. Next base: position 4,830,627 of record CM020185.1, on the reverse strand, counting down.
GAGAGTTGGGTTATCTTTGAATGCATTATGGTGCTGAACGATTGATCCATCCTAAAACAACAACCTGTCTAGAAATATGTGACAAAAATATTAGGGCCAACCTAACAAGGATTTCCCTTGGAATTTGCCACTTTACCTATTTTCTTTAGCATGAATTGTTATAAGGAATGCCATTCCTATGAGAACGTAGGAAACATAGAATTTTAAAGGATTCTAACATCTCCACTCCGACCTCTTTTGTTCACTGGCTGGTACATATCACTTGTGTTCCAACACACCTAGCTATATGTCCTATAAATTTATCGTTTTTCTTTTTTTTTCTTTCTGTTTTCCCGTGTAATCACCCTACATTTTTTTCTATTTCTATTTTTGAACCCTGTTTCCCAAGGACCCCTATTGTTGTCACACTAAATTTAGTCTAAAATTGGAACTTCAAACAGTGTGGCTTGTCGATTCATGAGTGCATGATGTCC
>CM020185.1:4802690-4830129 GCA_009805545.1 Oryza longistaminata | reverse complement strand
TTAATTGTTGTTGTTGCTTAATAAATATTTCCGGTGCTCTGAAAATTCAAGTAAAATTTGAGGGCTCCTTTTAGACCAAGGAGAATTTAACAAAAATTCTCCGGGTCACATTCGAATATTTCTTTACGCATTTTAATGTTTGCCAATTTCTCGTCGAATTTTAATTAATTTCTATTATTCCTTTTAGAGAATGATTTTTATTTCGGGATGAATTTATCTTCTTAATGCTGATCAGCAGAAAGAATTCGATGAGGCCACTACTCTCTTTGTGGGATGCATTCTTAGCGTTCTTGGCGATCGTCTGGTCGAGGTGTATATGCATATGACCGACGCTAAGGAGTTGTGGGATGCACTGAATACTAAATTCGGTGCTACTGATGCTAGCAATGATCTGTATATCATGGAGCAGTTTCATGACTACAAGATGGCTGACAACCGTTCTGTAGTCGAACAGGCTCATGAGATACAAACCATGGCTAAGGAACTCGAACTCCTTAAGTGTGTCTTACCCGATAAATTTGTGGCCGGGTGCATTATTCCGAAACTACCTCCATCTTGGAGAGGTTTCGGTACTGCACTCAAACACAAGAGACAGGAATACTCCGTTGAGGGGTTGATAGTGTCTCTTGATGTTGAGGAGAAAGCTCGGGAAAAAAATCCGCGTCTAAGGGCGATGGTGGGCAGTCCAGCGCCAATGTTGTGCACAAGGCTCAGAACAAGAGCAAGGGGAAATACAAAGCTCAGCAGACCACCAACTTCAAGAAGCAGAAGAAGAACAATAACAATCCTAATCAGGATGAGAGGACTTGCTTTGTGTGTGGCCAAGTTGGTCATCTGGCTAGGAAGTGTCTACAGCGCAAGTGGATGAAGGCACCTGCAGGGCAGACTTCTAAGTCTGCTAATGTGACCATTGGCAACACTGGAGATGGAAGCGGGTATGGTAATTTACCTACTGTTTTTTCAGTTAATCAATCTACTAATTGGTGGGTTGATACTGGGGCCAATGTACATGTTTGTGCTGACATCTCATTGTTTTCTTCTTATCAGGTCGCACGGGGTTCCACCGTCCTAATGGGGAATGGGTCACATGCTTCTGTTCATGGTGTTGTCACGGTAGATCTGAAGTTTACTTCGGGAAAGATCGTGCAGTTGAAGAACGTGCAGCATGTCCCTTCTATCGACAGGAATCTTGTTAGTGGCTCCCGTCTGACTAGAGACGGATTTAAGTTGGTTTTTGAGTCTAATAAAGTAGTCGTGTCTAAACATGGATATTTTATTGGTAAAGGTTATGAGTGCGGAGGCCTGTTCCGCTTTTCCCTTTCTGATTTCTGCAATAAGTCTGTGAACCATATTTGTGGCAGTGTGGATGATGAGGCTAATGTTTGGCATTCACGTTTATGTCATATTAATTTTGGCTTGATGTCTCGGTTTTCCAGCATGTGTTTAATTCCTAAGTTTTCCATTGTCAAAGGTTCTAAGTGCCATAGTTGTGTGCAATCAAAGCAACCTCGCAAGCCTCACAAGGCTGCTGAGGAGAGAAACTTGGCACATCTAGAACTCCTACACTCAGATCTCTGTGAAATGAATGGGGTGTTGACGAAGGGTGGAAAACGATATTTTATGACGTTGATTGATGATGCTACTAGATTTTGCTATGTATACTTGTTGAAAACGAAAGACGAGGCTCTAGACTATTTTAAAATTTATAAGGCAGAAGTTGAAAATCAACTTGACAGAAAGATAAAAAGGCTTAGGTCTGATCGTGGTGGAGAGTTTTTCTCGAACGAGTTTGACTTATTCTGTGAGGAACATGGCATCATACATGAGAGGACGCCTCCCTATTCTCCCGAGTCTAATGGGATTGCTGAAAGGAAGAACCGCACACTGACTGACTTGGTGAATGCCATGTTGGACACCACGGGACTACCTAAGGCTTAGTGGGGGGAGGCATTGTTGACCTCGAATCATGTGTTAAACAGAGTTCCTAACAGAAATAAGGACAAAACACCAAATGAGATATTCCTACGCTGGCTCAAGCCCACGCGGCCCCTCCGGTGTTGTCACGGCCCTATCACCGCCATTGTCGCAGTTTTAAGAGAGAACTCGAGTGTTTTAAGAGAGGACGGGGCAACCAATTTGTGCTAGGCAGGCTACCTAGGGCAACCAATTTGTGCCAGGCAGGCTACCTAACAGATTCGTCTACGAAAATAGGTTTACTTTCGCAGGCCGCCTACGAAAATTAATTTTTTCATACGGATCTTGTCGCTTAACTTGTGCTGACATTATCTAGATGCTATGTCTCATTTAGATGCTAGAGGGGGGATCATCTGCTAAAACTGTCTATATAGTAGCGAAGAAAGTGCGTGTGCGCGCGCACAAACAATCATTCATGCATAGCTCGATCATATCCGGTGATAAAAACTCAAGACGTACAGGCACATTGGAATTAATTCGATCACATCTTCGAGCCTAAAAGCTGGAGAGTGACTATACTTAATCACGCATGGGCCGTCTATCGGGGGATCTTGTTGGCTGGTGTGGAGGCAGCATAATTACTGTTTCATCATGTGAAGCTGACAGAGTTAGATGTATGAGATAAGTGGAAACATTAATGCCATTATTAATTTTCTACACCCTCTCCAGGCCACAAATATTTGAATTTTCAGCTTTTTAAATTTATCGAACAAACTAACTCTGATCCTTCCGTAGTTTCGTTTTTAAATAAATGTAGATTTAGCTAGCCAAAGATATATTAAAAAAAGACTAAACCACTATGCTCTTTATTAATACAGAAAGAAAACAAGGAGAAGAGAAAAAACGAGGAGAAATGAATGCTACTGGTTCAATGGCTAAAGAACAAGAAAAAAAAAATGAAGTTGTATATTAAGAAACGCTGCAATTATCTCTGGACAACTCTTTTGATTAAAACTATATTTATTAGCTAGGAACGGAGGGAGTAATGTTGAGATGTTACCGCCAATTAAGCTAAGACACGTGCATTTAATCAGAGTGTACGGAACACAATCAAGAGTATTGGGAGCTGCCTACGCGTCGGACGTCCAATAGCAGTCCAAATATCGGACGCCAAGTTTGCATGCAAAAAAAAGTATTAGACTGCTAGTTTGCATGCAAAAAAGTTGATTTCTCTAACAACTATCCCTCTCTCTAGGGCATGTCGCGTGCATGTTTTTTTTTCTTTCTGTTTTCACGTGTAATCACCCTACATTTTTTTCTATTTCTATTTTTGAACCCTGTTTCCCAAAGGACCCCTATTGTTGTCACACTAAATTTAGTCTAAAATTGGGAACTTCAAACAGTGTGGCTTGTCGATTCATGAGTGCATGAGTCCATTTGCTAGATTTTTCTGGCACGCCCACAAATATTACATATGTGGTAGTACTTTTTTAACATGAATTTAATTAGTTAGTCCAGGGATCTCTGTCACTGATCTCCGCCTCTTCAAATGCATGTTAGGAAGCTTACTTACGAGTGTGTGCGAAGGTGCGCGTAGATGCGTTACGTGTGAGTCGTCTTTTGTGTAGTAAAAGAAGTCTATAACTTTTACCTGTAAAAGATTTTACATATTGTATTTTTGAAGGCATCTCTTTTAAGGTTCGTTTAAAGGAAAAGTTCTAGAGTACAGCCTTCAACTATTTGATATTTTTTCTGCTTTTACCTCCTCAACTTTTGTAACAGATTTCCTTGTACATCCTCACCCATGAATTGCACCTTGAGTTGAACAAAGAGTAATTTTAGTTCCATGAGGCAATGGTTTACTCCCTCCGTCCCAAAAAAAAAAAATCCAAGCTAGTACTAGAATGGGATACATCCTAGTACAACGAATCTGGACATACTCATATCAGATTCATTATACTAGAATGTGTCCCATCCTAGTACTAAGGCCCTGTTTGGTTCCATGGGCTAATGTTTAGCCCTCACATTTTAGTCTCAAATTAGCCCTCAAGAATCCAAACAGGTGGGCTAATTTTGAGCTAATGTGAATTAGCCTCCCTCAAAACATTAGCCCCTCCAAGGGGTGCTAATGGGGCTAATTTTGTGTGGGGACCATCAAAAAGCAACTCTCTCTCTCTCCTTCTCTCTCCTCTCTTTCTATTCTCTCTCTACCTTTTAGCCTTAAATTAGCCCATGGATCAAATATACCACCCTAGCTAGGCTAATGTTTAGCCTATCAATTCATGACTAAACATTAGCTATCAAAATTAGCCCTGGGCTAATCTTCCAAACAGGGCCTAGGTTGGCTTATTTTTTTGGACGGAGGGAATACACATATGGCATTGGGACCACCTAGCTATATATACGCCCCTCCGGCCTCCGATAGAAACTGAATTATATTCGTGCAATATGTACTACAACATAGGTCGTCCAAATCATTATCTCATATACTTATAATCATCAGTAATTATGTGTTCTAAGACGTTTAAGGAGTACAGCTTGTTGAATTAAATGAATTTACGACCGTGACCAGAATTACACTCTTTAAATTTGTGACAGAGGTAGGATTAGATATCAGGCCTTATGTAGCAGTAGTGCTAGCTAGCTAACTGCAAGAAGCACTACTTAAAAAAGGATTTTTGCACATGAACAAAACCTATTTTCGCAAATGGCTGGACGACCCGTCACCTCCGAGATGTCTATGAAAATCGGCATATTTTCAAACAGGCACTACACCAGCGCACGAAAAGTGATATTCACATATGGCAAAGTTATGCCACCCACCTATGAAAAAAATCACCACAAAATAAAAATCAAAACCCTAGCTCCCGTTGGCCGCCACTGCGCTCATCGACGTTGTTGTCATTGCCGTCACCAAGGCCCCACAGCTCCTGATGCCAGCGACAGTGGATACACCCCTCCCAAGGCCACCGGTACAGTGTCGGTTGCACCGTCCTTCAGGTTGCTGCAGTTCGCTGCCGCTCGTCGTCGCCACCGCAGTCCACGATTGTTGTCGTCACCACCACCGAGGCCTCGCAGCTCCCATTTCTGCTGGTGGCAGCGGCGGATCCTCCCCTCCTGATATACCGGCGGCACCAGATCCGCGGCCGTTGTCATCATCACCTCTTCCCGCCGTCACTCCACCCTGCCTTCGCTGCCTCCACCCCTTCATCAAACGCGCCTCCACCCCTTCGATGCCAGGCCCTACATGCCCATCGTGGTGCGACCCGGCAAAGGCTCCTATCGCGGCCCTATCAATATCACTGGCCCTCCCCACTCCTTCACTAATGATGCTTGATCTGACGATGGATCGAGGAGCTAAATCTACCCTATGTGAGGCCACCTACGCTGGCTCAAGCCCACGTGGCCCCTCCGGTGTTGTCACGGCCCTATCACCGCCGTTGTCGCAGTTTTAAGAGAGAACTCGAGTGTTTTAAGATAGGACGGGGCAACCAATTTGTGCTAGGCAGGCTACCTAGGGTAACCAATTTGTGCCAGGCAGGCTACCTAGGGCAACCAATTTGTGCCAGGCAGGCTACCTAGGGCAACCAATTTGTGCCAGGCAGGCTACCTAGGGCAACCAATTTGTGCCAGGCAGGCTACCTAGGGCAACCAATTTGTGCCAGGCAGGCTACCTAGGGCAACCAATTTGTGCCAGGCAGGCTACCTAGGGCAACCAATTTGTGCCAGGCAGGCTACCTAGGGCAACCAATTTGTGCCAGGCAGGCTACCTAGGGCAACCAATTTGTGCCAGGCAGGCTACCTAGGGCAACCAATTTGTGCCAGGCAGGCTACCTAGGGCAACCAATTTGTGCCAGGCAGGCTACCTAGGGCAACCAATTTGTGCCAGGCAGGCTACCTAGGGCAACCAATTTGTGCCAGGCAGGCTACCTAGGGCAACCAATTTGTGCCAGGCAGGCTACCTAACAGATTCGTCTACGAAAATAGGTTTACTTTCGCAGGCCGCCTACGAAAATTAATTTTTTCATACGGATCTTGTCGCTTAACTTGTGCTGACATTATCTAGATGCTATGTCTCATTTAGATGCTAGAGGGGGGATCATCTGCTAAAACTGTCTATATAGTAGCGAAGAAAGTGCGTGTGCGCGCGCACAAACAATCATTCATGCATAGCTCGATCATATCCGGTGATAAAAACTCAAGACGTACAGGCACATTGGAATTAATTCGATCACATCTTCGAGCCTAAAAGCTGGAGAGTGACTATACTTAATCACGCATGGGCCGTCTATCGGGGGATCTTGTTGGCTGGTGTGGAGGCAGCATAATTACTGTTTCATCATGTGAAGCTGACAGAGTTAGATGTATGAGATAAGCAATAGCAGTCCAAATATCGGACGCCAAGTTTGCATGCAAAAAAAAGTATTAGACTGCTAGTTTGCATGCAAAAAAGTTGATTTCTCTAACAACTATCCCTCTCTCTAGGGCATGTCGCGTGCATGCATATAGCTACTACTCTCTTCCACATGTCTCATGCATGTACATAACTATATATTTACTAAATTTTAAATGTTCTTCTATTAAAGTAGTTATCTGATCTACAATCTAATTGCGCCATAGTATTCATTACAATTAAATCTTCACAATAAACCTTACATGACTATATTTTGATTGGAAAAAAATATTGTTCTAGAATAATTTGATGTTGTTTCATCACTTATAGAAAAATGTTTCATCACTCGATGAAATGTTTCATCCATTGTGTAAAATGTTTTAGAGAGATGCAACATTCAGATAATATTGATTGAAATACCGACAACCACTCCATGAAACATTGAGTTCAAATTAACTAGTGAAACATTTAAAAAGGTATATGAAAGATATAATATATTTAAGAAATAATTAATCTCATTGAAACATTTTTTTATATCACATATGAGACATTAAGTTGTAATTATTGAAATAATCAAATAACACAATGTGCAACATTTATAAATGAAATAGTGAAACATTAGGAAATTCTTATTGAAACATCAAATAAAACCTATTGCAACAAAAAATAACTATTCAAAAAATCATTAAAATATAATCAAGTGAGATCTTGTTGGAAATATTTAATTGTGATAAATACAACGGTATAATCGGATCATAAATCAGATAAGTAATTGAGAAGAAAACAATATTTGAAGTTTACAAACAAAGTTGTTATAGGCCTACCCATCACATAGGTGAGCGTGCTAAGTGCATGCATGTAAAAAAATAACAACAAAAGGACAGGGGAAATACAATACAGAGTGAAGCACTACGGAGTGCGGGGTGTCCGATCTTTATGTCTTCATCGGACGTATGATTCCAAGCATTTTTCCTGGGTATTGACGAGAGGGACAATAGCATGTAACATTTTTCTTATTATGAAAAGCGTAAGAAATGAAGTCTTTTGATCCGGAGGGGAATACTATTCTTCGTCTGAAAGAATATTTTTCTATCATACCTATAGTCAATCTATATATATTACTAATGGTAAATCACTGATTGTAGTTATTGTTAATACGTTATCCTTCTGCTGATGGTATAATGCGTAATAGGTTCATCGTGTTGTACTCTCTCGCTCTCTCTCTCATGCAGTATCAGCCATTGACATATAATCTTGGAATCCGTAGTAATCAAGGAGGTAAAATCTATATATGTTAGTATCAGAGCAAGTTTAATAATATATAACCCACTACTAGCTCCAAAATTGAAATCATCATCTATAGTCAATCTAATAGCTCGTGCTGTAGCTGGCTACGAAACTGTAGCCCGCTTTTGTTCTTTCTCCTCTCATCTCTCCTCCACACAAGTACAAATCTGATGTGGCAAGTTGCATAGCTCACTTATGTCATCTTATTGTACTCGCTCTCACGTACTGTTGTGTACCCATCATTCTTGTTCTTTTTCTCTGTGTTATGAGGTTTTTTTAAAACTCATGGTATCATGATAGATTAGGCACATATCTACATAAGCGGGGGAAAAGCATTTCCCAATGCAGATACATCGCCTTGAACAACAAAGATTTATAACTAACATATATAAAACTATTCTTCTAGAAGGTAAAGACAACTGAATTATATATAGAAACCTTCTTCTAGATGAAACCATAAATTAGTAATGGATTTAGCTAGATTGACATAAATCAAGCTATAACGTTGTCGCGACGATTACATCCACATGTCTCTACTGATGTGCACATTGCTTGATAGACCAGCCATCTCTTCAGCTGCGTTAAAAGGCGTAATTCGAAGTTTGTCATTGAGTCGTTTATCATTTAGATGCTTCACCGGACTTAGCAAAAGACATGGAGTTCTCTGTTAAAACCGAGAAGCGCTAACTGTAATCTAGCCAACCCAAATGGTTGCACGGTGGTTGACGCGCTCAACCCTAATGGGAACATCGACATGGCTACTACCGCAAATAAAGAAAATTGAAGACACATCAAAATCCAGGATTTTGGATGGTGACGATGCATTTGACGCCTAGCTGACGGTAAGGAGCTAGAAAGTAGCTAGCGGGTAGCATATTGGTAGTAGGGTCCTAGATAGAGGCGGTAGCCGACTGAGCCCTTCATCAATCTACATCGAGATGCTGCTAGGAAGGAAATGCTCATCTACGGTAGAAAGCTCTACACTCATGAAGGCACGATTTCACTACCGTCGATCGAAGACGACATCTGGTGTCGCCTATCTACCACATCTGGGCAGCAGTTTTGGCTGATCCACTATGCCCAACAACCATATTTGCAGGCCCCCACAGCTGATGAATTCATCTCGTCCAAGCACCACATGTGCCATATTGTCTTCTAGTGTCGTGCCTCCTGCTACGCTAATGGTTGGGTAGTCAGTTGCCAAGCAGAAGGGCAAGGGGAAAGCTTCATAGACGCCAGCCTTGGTCATGAACCCCCCTAGTTATTAAAATTACATTGAAGTCCCTAAGTCTATATACTTAGGTATTGCACAAAATAACACAATAGCCCCTACCTTAAATAATACTTTCACGGCCCCTCAAATTTATCGTTAAAGTTCCACTATTGTAGAGAGGAGTTGGAGAGATTGCACCGGTGCAGACACGCTCGGAGGGTAGACCCACGGTGATAGATCTACCATTGAGCGCCACCAACACTAGATTTGCCATCTTCCACCCTCATGCCTCCAGATGTGTGGCTGCATGCGCAGGTGGTTACTAGAGATGAGAGCCACCAAGTGAACTACTACTAGAAAAATGATTTTTGCAAGCGGCCAAAACATATTTTTTTCCAAGCGGCCATTCAGGCTCCTCTCCATCTTCGCAAGCGCTACAACCACCCTTCACCCCCCCATCTCAGTTTTAGACCCCTCGCTACCATAATCCGGTAACAAATCACATATTTTTCATCCATTCAACAAATCCAATCCCTAACATGCAAACATCCCTACAAAAGATTCAAATCCATGGCGCGGCACCGACTTGTAGATAAAGATTAATCAACATGGAAACATCATACAAAAACAGCATCCAACAATCGTTGTCGTCGCAGTGACGTGCCGATGAAGGGGTTGTCATCGCAGTGCCACCCACTTGGGCCACTGCCACCTCCCCGCCACCGTCGCCCTCCCCCTCCGTCCGGATCTAGGAGAGGAAGGGAGTGGAGGGCCACGCTGTCGCATCCTCTTCCGTTGTTGCCGCCGCCCTCCCCCTCCGGCCGGTTCTAGGAGGGAGAGGAAGGGGAGGGGAAGGGAGGGCCGCACCGCCACCACCACCCCTCCGGTCGGATTTGGGAGGGGCAGGGAGGGGAAGGCCGCACCGAAACCGCCGCCCGAGGGGAGGGTCGTGCCACCGTGGTCGCCACCGCCCTCCCACCTCCAATCGGATCTGGGAGGGTTCCTGCTGCCGCAGCCCTTCCCTCCTCCGGCCAGATCTGAGAGGGAGTGGGAGGGGAGGGCCGGATCTTCTTAGAGGCTGAGGGAGAGGGAGAGGGGGATTGGAGGAGGACAGGCGAAGTGACTTATGCGTGGCTGAGTGGCTAACTCATTGTCGGTTTTTAATACCACGAATCGGTTTTTGTAGGCAGACCTCGTAAGGTTGCGCCTGAAAAACAAAATCAATTTTTGTAGGTGAAACCTTATGAGGTCCGCCTGCGAAAATCAATTTTTGCATGTGCAACCTTATGAGGTCCGGTTATCTTCGCAACTGAACGGCCTGTGAAGATGTACTTCCGCAGGCGGACGACCATCATATCCCCCATCCACGATAATGCTGGCGACTATTTGGGTATGAAAATTCAGTCCGCCTGCAAAGTGAAATGGGTATGGCATGCGGAAATCTTTTTCTAATACTCCCTCCGTTTCATAATGTAAGACTTTCTAGCATTGCCCATATTCATATAGATATTAATGAATCTAGACACACATATTTATCTAAATATGGACAATGCTAGAAAGTCTTATATTATGAAACAGAGAAAGTAGTAAAGTAGAGATCGATACAATGAAAATAGAACCGTGCGTCTACTACTTCATCAACCAGGAATGGGAGAGAAGCTCCGGGAAACTTAATACTAAGAGAAAAGCCATAATATGTGAAGAACCTGACTACCTAGATCCCGTTTTCCTCGCCGGTGACCTGGAGTTGCCAAAATCAGAGGAAGGGTCGGGACTCAGGAGGCAGGGTTGAAGATGATCCCCTTTTCCTCGCCGGTGACGTGTTACGGAATGAGCCGGCCTCCTATTCCTTCACCGCGTCACTAGTACTATACTACTACTATTTGATCTTGATATTGTTTTCCTTTGTAATCAAAATAACTCAAACAACCACCAAATTAATCAAAAAACAATCATGGCATAACCAACAAGAACAGCAGTGGAGCTAGCTCCAAGTATTGACGTCGCATGCGCCATCACTCCGAAAAAATACTAACAAAAATCAGAAAAAGCTTTTCATCTATCACTGAGCAAGAACGTACAGTACTTATGTATCATTGATATTCATACATCCAAATGTTTAGATCTTACTCGAGACATGCATGATGTTACTAATAAGTACTTATGCCAATCAACCACGTGCAGAAAATAACGACTGAACCCCAGTAGGAAATGACAACAATATATGTACACACATAAACAGTACTCCCTCCGTATTTTAATGTATGACACCGTTGACTTTTCGACCAACGTTTGACCATTGTTTTATTCAAAATTTTTGTGTAAATATAAAAATATTTATGTCATACTTAAAGAATATTTGATGATGAATCAAGTCACATTAAAATAAATGATAATTACATAAATTTTTTAAATAAGACAAATGGTCAAACGTTATAAAAAAATCAACGGCATCATACATTAAAATATGGAGGGTATGCTTCGGCGAGAATCTTCGGCACATGCAGCTAGCTCTAGCTAGACGGCCATTGCTGCACAAGTGTAATCGGGCAGGCCGGAATCTTCCATATCATCCAGTTGTAATTTGTTCAGACTTCAGAGTGGATGGCTGATGCAACGGTAGCTAGCTAGCCAGCTATAGCACCAAGCCTCCGTTTGTACGTAGTGCAGCAACTGTAGCTACGCATAGTAACAAATTAATGCCATGCGTATTTGTAAACTTTCTTGGATATATACCAGCAGTATATTTAATTAATTTGCACTCCACCCGTTACAAAGCAGTTACATTTATTTACATTTAATTTGTGCCTTAAATATAACTAGTAAGGCAAGTAAAAAATAAGAAACACCCCGAAATCTTCCGGCTAGCTCAACAAGATGGTGGCTGGGCTAGATGACATGTATTCAAAGCCTTACCCCTTTTTAAGACACGTAAAAGATACTAATTATTTGATACGATGTTCTTCCCTAATATCCGCCTTTTTAAGACACGTAAAAGATGACTTTTAACTCATTACTTCCCCATATTATCCCCAGTGGATCCTATCACCACATCAACCCCTCAACAACGGCAGCCTACCCATGTTATTTTTAATTTCCATCATTCCATCATGTATTAGGCCCTCTTTGTTTAGGCTTATAAGCCAACTTATAAGTCGAAAAGTCTAAGCCTAAACAAACAAGCAGCTTTTCCGTTTGGCCTTTTTGAAGCCATAAGCCACTCTAACACTATTAAGCCAAAAGCTAGATTGGATAAGCTTTTTTGGCTTATATGAGGTAGATGTATGACTCAACCACTAAACTTACGACATTAAATCCACCGGCTTATAAATCATATAAGCCAATAAGCTAACTTAAAAGTTTAGGCCAATAAGTCTAAGCCTAAACAAAGAGGGCCTTAATTGATGATGATATTTTTAGACATTTTACCATAATCCTTAGACATATATGCCAATCTAAGTATTTTGAAGTAATATATATTGTGTACATGTAGTATATAGCATCTGGACGGATGGATCAGATGAGCTAGCACTTTATGGTTAGTGGGGTATCATATCCATGGTAACTTTTGCGTCATACATGGATCCATATCTTGATAAGCACTTTCAGGTGATGGGACTATGTGGAGGAAGCTACTGGCTACTTGCTCGCTCGATAGCTTTAGGATCTAATGCATGGAAGGTGCACAACAGCTCGCTTGATGGTATTTAAGACATTCTCTCTCCGTTTTTTTTTAAAAAAAACTCTATAAATAAAAATGGATAAGCATATGTCCAGATTCATTCTCAAACATTATTTTTTTCTAGAAAAAGGGTGTACTTCCCATCTTAAAAAAATAAATTTCAAAAATAGATTTGGACAATTAACTATTCAGATTTGCAGTTAGAATTAAAATTCTTTTAGATTGGAAGGTGTGCTTATGTTCAAACCAATAAAGTCCTTTTTTTTTAGAAACAGTAAAGTCCATATAGGTAATTGTCATGTAAAAAGAAGAGACGATCCTTATCTTTATACTGTTCTCCTTTATTATTATTTTTCAAGTAATGCTTGTCAATGTTGATTATTGTGTTTTATTCTATTATTGTCTGATACTAATATTTTTTAAAACATGTAAGTTGTAACAGGATTTGAAATAAATCACATCATTGCTATTTCATATATTGAATTCATATATTATGGTTGGAGTTTGATATCTTCCCCTTAAATGTTCGTAAATAACTCACTTTATTCTTATTTTGTTATATGTAACACGGTAGGTCGCATTATTTTAGTTAAATAAAGGTTATGTTTTTATGGTTTCACATGTTACGAGATAGTGGAAATAGGTGTGATAGCTAATTCACCCTTTATCATTATTATTAGAGTATTTTAAAGGAGTATAGGAGTAGATAAGATAAACAAATATTATGTGGTTATACTTATGCTGCGGTAATATACCATGTATTTTATATTGTGGTTTTAATGTAAAGACGGAGCGACTAAAAAATAATAATGATAGTATTCGGTGCCAAAGTATTTAATAAAATAGATACCATCAATTAATATTTAGTGAGATGCTATAATGGCCTTTCCACGGCGGGACCATAACCAGGTGGCAGTAACGTTGTCTCACTACACCACTTGCTTTGATATATGCAAGTTAGCCAAAAGGATATATATTAGACCGGGTGACTTTTTTTCCAAGAAGTTTTAGGCACCGTTAACGATCGGTGAGGCTGCTCGGCCAAGCTGATCAGCAACACAGAGAGCTGATGGATCAGTGGTAAGTATATGTGATTAATTAAGTATTTATAAATATAAGAGAATTTGATTAATTTCAAGGCGCAGGCAGAATGCGATGACGATATGATCATCCAATTGATGATGACGGGCCACCGAACCTTTTGCAGCTATTAGATAAACGGACGGCATAGAAAGCTTATTAATGTTTTATGTAGGTAAAGATAAGGATATAAATATAAATGGTCTAAAAATCCTGAGGAGAAAAAAGTACGACAAACATCACCTCACATTTATCCATTAATTCTCCCAACCTATCACTTTTCTACTTTTTCCTGTTTAATGTACCAAAAGTATAACGAACAGCACCTTAATTATACCTTTTAGTAACTATTTATTTTTTTTAATTAAAAGTGGCATCACCTGTTATATTTATGAACAGAGGAAGCAATTATTACATAGCTGGATTTATATATTTGAATTATTAAAGAAACTTTTATATATAAAGTTTTTTTAGAAACCGTACTAACATTTAACAATTTAGAAAGCTCATTAAAAAAGAGACTACATCACAAAAGATTGTACCATAATTTAGAAAGACAAATGTTTTCCATGTCTCTTTTCCTACTCCAAATTATAGGGCTAATTAAGTTCTTTGGCCAATAATTTTCATTTCCGTTTTCGTATTTTCTTACCATTTCCATTTCTAACTATTTTCACATTGCTCGACCAGTAAAAATGTAAAATGAGCAACGGTTGGTCAAGAATTTTAGTAATTATATTCACCCCTAGCGAATGGAGTAACAATGCTACATAGAATCTGGACATGTGTGGTTTAGAGACAAACGGAAGGCGGAGTACACGGAAGAATGGAATACTAGGCATACGTGCAAGTACTCCCTCCGTCACAGTATATTATATTATAGCGTTTAAATTTTATCCTAAAATATATATCATTTCTACACAAACACATTCTCCTGAAGTCAATTAATAAAAACCAGTTTAATGTGTTACTTTTTTTTTTTATCTCGGTGAAAAACTTTAGGATTATATTTTTGGATTGGAGTACTAGATGCTTCCTTGATCGGTCATGTCACCAAGCATTTAGAGTAGACTGCAGGCATACACTGACGTCTCCACTGTACTCTTGTCGCCCAAATTTCAGGGTGAAGTGCAAGGTAGAGGGA
Source organism: Oryza longistaminata (assembly GCA_009805545.1). Taxonomy (NCBI): domain Eukaryota; kingdom Viridiplantae; phylum Streptophyta; class Magnoliopsida; order Poales; family Poaceae; genus Oryza; species Oryza longistaminata. Next base: position 4,815,416 of record CM020185.1, on the reverse strand, counting down.
TTTTTCTTCTCTCTCACCTTTCATCCTAGTAAAGTCTAAGAGGCTAGCTAGGTGCTCAATTGTTAGAGAATGGTGTTAGGCGTTATGATTGTTACTCCTTTGTTGATCTAGCGGCTATCAGTTATATGCTAGATCTTTTCTTGATTGTGTGTTGGTGATGTTAGTGTATGGTGATGGTATTTTGTTTTTCGTTTTTTTCTGACTATTGCCTTTCAGACAATAGTCTTATATTTTTTTTCTATATATGCTCAATTCAATGAAACACTGCACGCTGTTCGTTTAAAAAAAAATGCTCGACTTAATGATCGACAATCATGGTTTGCAGTTGATTCTTTTTTGGGGTTACTCGTATTCGTTCTGAATTTGTTGGTTGCTCCTTGTATTTTCAAAGAGGAATGCTGTTTGCAAAATTGAGCTATTGGGCCAAACGATAAGCCCAACGAATAAAATGGGCCTCATCTCAAAAGAAAAAAAAAAACCCACACACACAAATACTACTTCTTCCGTTTCATATTATAAGACTTTCTAGTATTACCCACATTCATATATATGCTAATGAATCTAGATACAACATTTATATAAATGTGGGCAATGCTAAAAAGTCTTATAATATATAACGGAGGGAGTAGACTACACAACCTCTACAAGTTCTCTCTCTCTCTGCTTTTGCCAATATATGTGCTGTTCACTGAGATTTTGCCTAGGCAACCATTCTTCCTGATTTAATTTGTGCCAGTTACAACCATGGAATTTTCTGGATCACATTTTAAGTGTTTTTTTATTTGATTCACCTCTAATTAATAATCTAAATGATCATTTTTCTGCATGGAATATTTATACTCCCTCCATCCCATCCTAGGACTACGAATCTAGACATGAGGCTCTTGTCCAGATTCGTAGTTCTAGGATAGGATGAGTCCCATCCTAGATTGCAACATTATGGGACGGAGGGAGTATATGATTAGTTTATTAAAAATTAAAAACAGTGTTTGAGGTTTTTCTTTAAGAAAACGCTAATTTTCTTTTGGCATAAGCAGTACCAAAGCTAGAATACTTTTCAGCTCCGGTGGAAAAATAAATAGAATCGTACACAAAAACAACAGGTTATTCTAGGTTCCCTTAGGCACGTTAAAAATCCTGTGGAACAAGGTGCCTTTCCCAACTCTTTTCCGTTTGTGGTTCCCGCTTATTGTGCTTGTCCTAATCTAGGAAAAAATGGACACGCTGTAGAAAAGACCTAAACAAGTTGACTATCAGGCTCTTTTCCTGGCCTCACAAGCTGCTAATTATAGGTAGCTTGATAATGCTGCTCAGCTTTTTTTTTTTTTTATTAATCGTTTTTTGCTCTCGCAAGAACTAGTTTTGTAATTTTTATCCTATCCTCGCGAGGTATATACCTCCTCGTCACCTGAGTGATACTTCCCATGAAAGAAGATTGTGGGAGGTATTAGAAATTCACCTTTTTTTTTTTGTCTCTTTTTCAATTTTCTTCAGTCTTTATGTGATATAGGTATTTATTGTTGGTTGAGATATATATATATCTTTTCTTTATATAGGCATATGCCTTCTTATTAATATATACTATGAGGTATATCGATTTATATTAGTGGTGATGCTAAGTAGAATGTTATGGGTCACCCATAGTTTTATGGGTGATGATTCTCTATCATAATGTCACTAACATTACAAATTACAATCATTGGTACGTGGGCCTCACTTTCTTATTATCTCACATGTATGTTTGCGATGTGCATGTATTGTGAAAAGACAGACTAATCTGTTTTGCGTTCGCACTTTGTTATATCTAATTTTAATGGTATATGACTATATAAGGGGTAGGAGGTCTCGAGGGTGTGGGGCGACACGGGTCGTAGCTGAGTCGGTCGACTCACCCTAGCTAATGGGTAGATCCGCCTTAGTGGTACTTTTGTTATGGAGTCAGTGTTCATCTGGCCATTTTTTACCTACCGGTATATAGCGGCTGGGAGGTATGTACAATTGTACATCATCAAGGATAAGGGGAAAACCTCATAGGAGTATATTATAACTATTTAAGGTAGTAGACTTAATACATCAATTTAACCCCCTTTTTTTATGTTCCATCTTGATCGATTCCTTCAGAGAGTTTGTCCGATCAATTAAGCACAAAGCAAAGCCAGTTTTAATCGTCTTTCCCATGTTGAACTAAATTCTAATTTCAAACCGAAACGGTTCGTTTAAAACCTCATAACTACGTACTTTGATTAGGATCATGAGTTCATGATAACACAAATACACATGTGGCATTCTCAAGTACTCACAAGCACTCTCATCATCAACAGAATGGGCGGCGTTATCTTAAAGCATGGTCTAAATTTTAGCCATATATATGATTATATATTTCAACCACTCTGATCTAACCCTTAATTACTACTTACTTTTGCCAACCACTGGCTAATCTTAGCTGCCGTTCATGAAAGCTTTACCATATGTACCCACTTGTGACCTGTGAGCTCTCCACATTGAGGAAGCAAGCACGCTCTCGTAGACATGCAAAGTGGGTTGAATTATGACGAGATTGAATGGGATTTGACGAGGAGATCTCGTGGCATCATTCTTTGTGGCGTCTTAATTCTCTTTCTTGGGTGCTTGCTGCTTCTTTCACTCAACAAAAGCTTCAGGATCTTGTTCTCTCTATGGGGCCCAGCTGAGGTTGAATGACAACGGGTTGGTATAAGACTTGTACTGTACATAAGTTGCTGCTGCTGTCAGGAAGGCGCAAACATTTGGATATTCGTGCATGGCCAAAAGAAATGCCTTCTGGCCGGATTCGCTGACATATGGGACCGGACATGATCATATATATGCAAACAAGAATTGATAATGACATCACACAATCCTCTTTTTTTTCTTTTTCGAAAATTTTGCTAGAGGAAATCATCGCTTCACGGTTTTAGCTATAGGACAACGTATGGAGTGACTTTTTGGGAAGACACTCCGTAAACGTGAAAATTAACTAACAGACATCGTGTCCATTAGAATATTCACTAGAAGTTAAATAGGAGAGAGAAACCATGTAAAAATACTAAAATACCTCTGGACCCACGTACACGTATCAGGTCCACCACTCTCTATCTCTCTCTCTTGTACATGAATATTAACATGGGAGGAGTGGCGCGGTGCCATGCTCGTCGTTGGGCTCGCACAACCACTTGGAGAAAGCCTTGTCGGCGGTCTTCAGAGCGTACGCCTTCATCTTATAGTAGCAAGATCGGGCATCGTCTGTCGCAGCAGTTATGGGCGACGGTGGCGGCGAGGAGGTCGGAGTCGCCGAAGCCCTCGGTGGCTTGGGTAGGGGCTATGTGGACGAGAATGTGGTCAAGGGTGACACGGAGCCCCTACCGCGATGGTCTCATTGCTCCGTGTGAACCCCACCATGCCTGGCTCTTGGCCATCGCTTGCCGAAGCCGATCCGCTAGCTCGGCCGCACGACGCTGGGTGATTTCCAGCTGCACCTCCTCCTCCCCCCGCAGCCGCTAACGTCAGGCACACTAGCGCATGGCACTAGTGTTTCCGCGCTTGCTCTAGTCCGACATATCCGCTCATACTCCATTAGCACCAACACGTTGATCCCCACACTTCGCTCCTACTAGATGTCGTCCGTTGTGGCCGCTCGACACTGCCATGCTCGAGTGCATCCTTGTGCCCCTCACTCCTCCTTGCCCGGACTTCAAGAGAGAAATAGAGATAGGGCGACCTCACATGAGATGTGAACCTAGGGGTATTGTAGAACATTCACACAGTTTCTCTTTTCTATTGAACCAAAATTGAATATTCTAATGGGCACAAGTCCATGAGCTAATTTTCACGTTTACAAGTGGTTTCCCAAAGTCATTTCATGCAATATTCTACCACTAAAAATTGCGAAGTCACAATGTCTTCTAGCAAAATTTGCCTTTTTTTAGGGTTAAGTGCACCTCAACTATCATAATAGTTTGATTTATAATGTTAAATTACAACACTAGACATTTGGCACCCTCAAACCCTTAAACCGGAGCAAATTACACCCTCAACCCCCAAGCTAGGCGGTTTTGGACTGACCTAGCACACTTGTGTCACCAAAGGATAATTCGATGTTAGGGTTCACATGTTGGTGACTTCCTCTCCCTCTTCTCTTGGCCCCCCCTCCTGTTGCACCCAAGTTAATGTGCTGCCAAGTCCTACCTACCACCGCAAACGTACAACCATCCATCACATTTCCCCTTAGCACCAGCATCTCTTTCCTATTCCGGGCAAGCTTAGTGGTCGCGGAAGAAGGATAAGAGGAGTGATAGAAGGGTGGCGCGTGAGCTTGCGAAGAATGAAGGTGGCTCTCCTGACTTGGCTGCCATGGATATATGGAGGACACATTGAAACCGGGCCACCTCTAGGGCCCTCCACGACCACGATTCAGAGGTGGTGAATGAAGTCGCGAGGAGGGTTATGATGAGGAGGTTGGACTGTCAAAATCTCTTCGTTGTGAGTTAGCCTATCCCTATTGCCGTCGTAATTGACATTGATATTTATCCTCCGCGAGCTTGCTGGCTATCGTCCTCCATGAAAGAGGGGGAAGATAGGGGAAGGAAAGGTCGAGTCGCCGAACTCTCGCAGTGATGGGCTTGCCTTGCTAGAGCGCGTGTAAAAAGCTATGAAATGCAATGCATTTTAGAAAGGAGGGATTAACAATGTTTAATTGCTAAAAGACTGTCATAAAATACTTTTAAATAGAACTATAGTATACTTCCTCCGTTTTACAATATAAGACTTTCTAGCATTACCCTTATTCATATGTATGTTAATGAATCTAGACACATACATCTAGATGAATGTGGGCAATAATAAAAAATCTTATAATATGAAACGGAAAGAGTACATAACTATCATATATAGTTGTATACAATGTATAGTTGTATACAATGTAATTATATTGTAACTATAGCAAGTTTTCAAACAAAAACTTGGCCAAGTAGGAAACAATAGACTTATTTTAACAAATTATTTGGTAATTAACCACTAAGATATGCGTACTACTCCAGTTGTTATCCCCTTACGTAAGTCTTCTTGATAATGGAAATCATATCACACACATGACATAGTGCACCTGAACGGCTGAACCTTTTTCATGTCGTCCATGTCCATTCCACATATATATAAATAATAAAACTGCTAAACCTTTAAATAATTCAAAAGTCTTGCATGCGCATGCAAAAGGTCAAGTTGAACCAAACAGGTATAAATATCACTTGCTAGCTAGTTAGGCTACCCCTCTCGATACACAAAATTGCCATTCAGAAAAGACCAAATAATATTTAGGTAAAGTGACTTAAAAAACAGAGAGATAATAAAAGTTAGTACTAATCTTACGTAGTACATGCGCCACATGAGAAAGTAATTAACTTGATGGCACAATAAATAGTGATTGACCACGCCGACCTTGCATCACCCTGTAAAGGATAATTAATGGTAAGGGGCACAGCATATATATAGCACTATTGGTCGGCATATTTATATGCCACCCACCATTTAATTTTTTTTCAGCCAAGTAAATTTACATTTTCTTTTACCACCACGAATAAAGAACATGAGAAATCAGCACCAGTTAATTTTCCAAATTAACATCCCTACAAACAGGGCTATAATAACAATATCCTCTTTGTGACATTTTTCAAGGGTAAAGCTAGTACATATCATGTTATAACGTTTTGACTTTGTCAAAGTCAAACTATTTCAAGTTTAACTAAGTTTATAGACAAATATATTAATATTTATAATACTAAATTAATTTCATCAAATTAATAATTGAATATATTTTCATAATAAATTTGTCTTGGGTTGAAAATGTTATTACTTTTTTATACACTCAAGACTTTAAGTTTGTCAAAACGTCTTGTAACCCGAAATGGAGGGAGTACTAGCAATAGTACGTAAGATGTAGCAAAGTCCTCTTTGTGATTCATTAAAAAAAAACATCTTTGTGACTTTTTAATTAGTAGACAACACCTCATCCTGACTTTATGCCATGAAGTATATTTGTAAGGCAAATCATAACGTTTAATTTAATCTTATTACATGCTTTATTAATTCTTGATCCTCTAAATATTCATGGTTTTTTGTTTTCATTGGTGTGCTAGCTTGATCACTGAGCTAGTGAGCTTTGTTTTGTTCTTTTAAAACCTTTTTTTTTAGCTTAGGGTGGGGCGCACATACGGTGGCGCACTTTTGGTCTTTGCGGCAACAGGCCGCTGTCCATCTAGTGGAGGCGGGTTTCATTGGGTGAAGGCGTAAAGCCATCTCCTTCAGTAGTCATGCATCCTCTTCCATCATCGTGGACCACGCTGCAGGTCCTCTTTTGACTTGCTTTCCTTCATCAAAGGCCTCGATCAATGGTGGAGCATGGAAGGTAGTACTCTAGTATGAAACATGATCGACAGGTCAGCATCAAGTAGGTTCTTTGCGATCCACAATATAATCTGGTACTTTTGTTAATTCGGCCATACTTGGAATGCAGGAATTTCACGTTTTTTAGAACGATTCTATCGTGCTAATTAGGCTTATGCTTAACTTTTATTTTAAAGAAAAATAGCGATAAAGGGAGAGAGAGAGAAAGAAGAGGAGAAGGGCAGTGGAGGCGGCGGGCCGTTGTTAGGAAAAACAAGGTGACGTTCCTTGTCTCCGCTGATCTTCTCAAGGGATGTAAGCTACTTCTTCCGTCCCAAAATATAATAACTTTAGCCTTTAGAATTTGTCCCAAAATATAACAACTTCTCCATCAACATTTACTTTTCAACCAATTACAACCCCCCACCATTCAATTTTCCCGCCTACATCTATTTCTTAACCAATCACAATCTTTCACCATTTAATTCTAACTAATTTCTTAATAACCGTGTCCAACTCTAAAACTCCTTATATTCTGGGACGGAGGTAGTATTTATTTTCACTCTAGCAATCCAACGACTTAACTCACACCAATTATTGCCCTTCCTTTTTCTAAATTTGTGAGCAGCAAGGTCATGGATATAGAAGTATATATATCCTATCAAAATATTCTAATTAAAAATGATTCACGCAAAAGCTTTTGGATAATTGTTTGATCACACACACTCTTTTATCCTCCTAGGTAATATCCCTTCTCATTGAACATTACCCATCAAGATATTGAACATTACCCATCAAGATATTGAACAATATTAATTGCCCATCTACTAGCTTAGCTGCCCTAGCAAAAACAGCATCAGCAGCTAGGCGACTTTTTTTTGGTGCGTGTGTGCTTGCGTTCTTGGACATCAATAGATAGATGCTGGATATGCATGGTTGCTGATGACACACACACAAAGAGAGACCAAGAAAAATTGGTGTTCAATTCATCTAGAAGGGCTTCCTTCACAGAACCTAACAACCTATATAGCAGTGTAGGAACCAACAAGAGCTACACGCATGCATGATCAATTGTGCCTTTAGATTTGTCAAAGAATGTGTTGTCACAATGAGGAGCAAGTGGACATCTTAGTGGACACTAGCTTATATACTATGCGTACCAGTGCTATAGCCCACAGATCATATCTCACTGACAAGGGAGGTCAAGATATATATATAGAGATGGCTATGCTGTTTTGTTTTGTTTTTCTTTTTGTGAGAAAGGAGTTTAGTTAAAAGAGGTATGCATATTGCGTAGGGAAGCACTGAGTGCTCAAAGTAAAGCTGGAAATGGACATTACATGTATAGAGACTTAAAGGTGGTGTTCTTTTCTTCTGAAGATGAAGATTAAGTTTTTTACGCAAAACGATGTGGTATTAACGTATGATTGATTGAGTTTTAACTATTACAAACTTGAAAAATAGATTAATATGATATTTTAGAGCAATTTTCATATAGAAAGTTTTCGTACGAAACGCACCGTTTAACAGTTTGAAAAGCGTGCCACGAAAATCTTAATCTTCATCCAACTCTTCTTGGAGAAAAGAACGGGACCTTAGAGAGATACTCCCATCCTCTAATTGGTTAGTTTGGTCATTGGTGTCCTTATCTCAGTTGACTAGAAGAAAAATTTCAAAAGAGAAAAGAGATTGTTTCGTTTGACATTTTACTACGGCCCGTTACTGTCGGAGTTGAATCAAGCTAATGAATTTTTGCGGCGATCAAATGTCAAGCAAATGTAATAAATAAAAAAGTATAGCTCAGCGTTTTCTTTTTCTTTCTGCCCCTATACAGCATAAGTCTTGGTCCAACTAGCTAGTGGGATATATAAGTTGAGCTCATCTTCTCTGTGTCATTTGATGATGGTCCAATGGCAGCAAATACTGTAAAGATATATCAAATCTCATCTACAAGCTGAAGTAAATCATGCAAATAAAAGCAATAGACAGATCAACATCTACATGTACACTAAGATATTGATAAGCACTTTACTCGGCATCGCAATAGGGAACTTTAGGTTCTTTGTCATTTACTAATTTTATAACTATCTGGCCCCATTTTATATTGGAATTTATTAATTAAAATTAGATCTTCTCTTCTAGGCTTTTAAAATAAATTCTAATAATTCCAATTAAACAACAATAGATATATCAAATCTCATCTACAAGCTGAAGTAAATCATGCAAATAAAAGCAATAGACAGATCAACATCCACATGTACACTAAGATATTGATAAGCACTTTATTCGGCATCGCAATAGGGAACTTTAGGTTCTTTGTCATTTACTAATTTTATAACTAGTAATTAATATATAATTTCAGAATTATAGCATGTTGCTAAATCGGAGCCATGTCATCTAAAACCATTTAAAATTGGTTAATGGGTGAAAAGTAAACATTGTGAAAATTTTGTGGATGAATAATATATATATCTGGTTTTGAAGTTCAGAGACGGAATTTAGACTTTTCATAAAAGTTTAGGGACGTAAAATAGATTTTTTTTCTAACATATATACTAAATTGCCACATATATTTGTTGAGGATCCAAAAATTTGGGGATTGAGCAGGGTTAAATCCATTTCTCCAAAAATTGGTGTGCACACTCAATGTTGCTCGATCAATTTGTCAAATGCTATATAGAAATGGGTGAAGGTGGTGAGCTCAAAAAATTACATAGGTAATCAAGCAAAAACGGAAATAGATATATAGTTCGACAGATAGATATATAATAGCTAAAAATTAAAAAAAAGATATATAGTGGCTAAGAACATGCACTCTACTTGCAATGACAACGACAACACAGATATATGTGGCATACTCGCGTGTTGAGATCCAAAATTTAGACGATCGAGCAGGTCAAATTAGACGCGTGTGCGTATGTATCACGTGTGAATGAAATTGTTGGGGAGTTGGGCTTCACACTATCATAGAGAGATTGATTGGGGCTGGAGGCATGCTCTGATATAGTGTTAAGTAGCTATATCTGTTGCTAGTGCTGCATGCGACCTATGGAGTTGACTCTTGAAATGCACTAACAATTAATTGATAAATGAATTAATAAAGCATCTACAGTCCTTGTTGACATATCCACCACATAAGGAGGCCATGATGGACACACATAATGTATGGTTTATAAGTGTTTAATTTATATATATACGCATGATATATATTGTGGTTGACTTGATGGTAACCATTGGTGGATGTCAATGTACATGCATCATGTCATTTCATCTGCACATGGAACGCATATGCGCCGATCGATCTATGTAGTATAGCCGGCCTAAGCGTGTGAGTGGAATTGCATGTGGATTGGATGCTGGATTTGTGGTCGATCGAGCACATGATTCGCCAATATTATTGGTTTCTAGGATGCAGAAAACCCGTGTGGCTTATGTATGCAAAAAAACCCAATTTGTTCCATGGAATATGTCTCATGCGTGCTGGGCTTTATGGAGAATATAACCATGCGTGTGTAAGCTGCGTATCAGAGAAGGGATAACTTGAGCCTCCTTTGTGTTTAGTTGTATGCGCGTTTGAGTTGAGAGGGAGCATCTTTTCTGGTTGCTCGTATATTCTGTGTGCTTGCAAGTTATATCTGATCATTGGAAACACATGTTAGGTTTAGCTCGATGTTGGTTAGTAATATATTACCATAAACTCAAGTCTAATTCATATTTTCATGACGTGTAGTATAGTTATGGTGGAATTATATAAAGTTTTCCACTCGAAAAACTTGCAACAACTTTATAGATATTCCCTTGCTTTAAGTATCAACTAGTACGGTGGCCCGCGCAAACTGCGCGGCTAGCTACCAATATTCCTTATTTTCTATTTCAAATTTTTAATTTTTTTCTAAATTGTATTTTTATATAGATTGTAAACTCTTATTTCAATATTTTTTTATTTTTTATTTTTATAAATTAAAGTTATAAATTGTATTTCTATATAGACTCATACGTCTACTTCTATTTTCTTTTTTTAATTTCAAATTTTAGTTAGTTCTAAATTGTATACTGATATGGATTCTAGTTTTTTCTTTCAATATTCCTTTTTTTAATTTGAATTTCAGCTATTTAAAATTGTATTTATATATGGACTCTATTATTCTTTTTATCTGATTTCATATTTCAATTAATTATAAATTGTACACCAGTATGAACTTTAGCCTTCTCTTCTAATATTCATTATTTTTAATTATCTATGTAAATTGTTTTTCTATATGGACTCCGATTAATATGAGAATTTCTAGGCCATGACAGCAAACATGGAGTCTAATTTTCTTAGGCTGTATTTAGATCCAGGGGTGAAAATTTTTGCCCTGTCACATCGGATATACTGACACACATTTGAAGTATTAAACATAGTCTAATAACAAAACAAACTACAGAATCCGCCTGTAAAATGCGAGACGAATTTATTAAGCCTAATTAATCCGTCATTAGCAAATGTTTACTGTAGCATCACATTATCAAATCATGGCATAATTAGACTCAAAAGATTCATCTCGCAATTTACATGCAAACTGTGCAATTGGTTTTTTTCGTCCACATTTAATGCTCCATACATGTGTCCAAACATTTGATGTGATGTTTTTCGCCAAATTTTTTGAAATCTAAAGACACCCTATATTAAATCTAAACTGTTATAATCTGAATCTACTATGACCCAATGGTTATTTTTTTTTCTCTTTTTCTTATTAACATGGGAATTTCTATTTTTCTTGTCCGTTTTCACTTTTTTCTATCTTTCTTGTCCGTTTCCTTTTTTTGGTCCGTTTCCAACTTTTTTTTTTTGTCCGTTTACACCACACCCAATCTTTGTTTTTTTTTTCCGTTTACACAAAACCTAATCCTAATACCCTTCTATTTTTCTTTTTTTTCTTATTTTCTTTCGATTAACGTGGGATTTTCTAGGCCGTGAGAGCGAACGTGGAGGCTCCTTTTTCTATTACTTTATAGATATAATAGATAGATTTGCTGCTCCTGAGAGTCAGTACTGACGCTAAAAATTATCGTTGTTTTTATTACCATTCGACAGCACAGATGATGGTGACGATGGCAACAGATGAACGATCGATCCCCTTCACTTTCGTCTGTGCTGGTATGCTGATTCTGCTCATGGAGGACAGGATGCAGTCATCAGCTTGGCTAGTGGAAACATGAGGCGTGTCCGAGAGAAAAGCATCAATTGCCACTACATTATCTGTCGCCATTTGCCGATACAGTCGTGTGCGTTTCTCAGTCTCGAAACGACACCTAGGACTTTTAGGACAGAAACAAAAGGGCAAACGGCGCCTCCGTTTTTTCTTGGCTCACTCAATCACCTCGCTTACATCGCCATTCTGTCATGGCATTTGGCAAAACAGTAGCACACACTAATCTCTCTTTGAGCAAGTTTAATATTATATCCAACTATTAGCTCCAAATCATCTATAGTAAATTTAATAGCCAATCTATTATATACTAAAAGTTCATTAAACTTCCTACAAACGCTCTTAAGCTGCCACGTGACGCTCTAATAAATTAGAGAAAATCCTAGAAATTCTAAGAAAAAAGCAAAACATCTACCCCTTGATTTTTACTTAAATTGGTGGGTCCAATATTATACACCGTTAGATGAAATTGATCTTAAAACAAACCAAATAATATGGGTCCCACCTCTCCTATTTCTCCCGCGTGCATAGGTATAGCCGTATAGATCACGTACATACATGTGGGTTTGTAGTACGTACGCTCCCTCTTTTTTTTTTTTTCCTTTTTTCTTCTTTTTTCCATTTATACAATTTGATATATATTTGTTTAAATAATCATAATTTTACAAACAAATAATATACCATGATATAACTCTTTATAAACACAGTTAACTAAATTAGCTCTACAGACTTTGAAAATAAAATTGACACCATATTATATGTAAATTAGCTCTAAAATCAATAATGTAAGATAATTTGCACTAAAACCGGTGTATTCATTACTTTGTACTATTATTTTCATATAATGCACTATTTTAAAATAAAGCTTACACAATATTATATTGTATACCTATCAAATAAACAATTTAAGATCTATATTAACTAATATATACGTGTACTTAAACAGATAGACCCATTATTTAAATCATCGGATCTATTTTTTATTACTTTGGACTATTATTCTCAAATAATGCACTATTTTAAAATAAAGTCTACACTATTATGTTGTGTACCCATTAAATTAACAATTTAAAATATATATTAACTAATTTACATTTACGCTAAAACCAGTGGACCCATTATTTAAATCATCGGATCT
>CM020185.1:4784075-4802528 GCA_009805545.1 Oryza longistaminata | reverse complement strand
CCCCTCATAAGCCGGCACACCAACAGCGCGACGAGCAGCACCACAGACACACCGAGGAGCGAAGCTGACAGGGCGCTGAGCGGCGTGGGCAGCCTCGATGACCTCAGATGCGCGGGTGCACCACCCTCCGCCACCGGCGCCGGCGGGGATGGCAGGGAGGGCAGCGCCCCAATCACCGTCGGCAAGGCGGCATCGGCGTGGCGGTGGAGATGGCCATGGCCGCCGGCGAGCTCTTCACGCGCGGGATGGAGGAAGAAGAAGAGCCAGGGGCATTTCCGTCCGGGATGGCATTTTGGCGAAGACACTCTGATTGAGGATGGTATTCCAGCGAAGCCTGTTTTCATAATAGTATTCTAGCGAAGCCATTCTTATGGGATGGTAGATATACAATTTTCTCGCCTGAGGGTGACTTCACCACTGGTACATACATATTGTATTTTCACTATTAAAGGAAATTTTACTAGCTAGACTAGCTAGTACAACGGTGTGTTGATACCAAGGTTTTGGTGAAATGTCATGATTTCAAGGCAGCTCGAAGTCAGATTTCGAGGGGGATTTCAAACGGCTTTCAGGGAAATCAATTTTAAAACAGTAAATTTGATCAAAATTGGTAGAAATTATCTGATTTTTTACATTTTGTTGGGGTCAGTATTGTGAACCCTCGTTGTTGATATATAGTATTGCACCATGTGTACATAAGCACACGTATATAGTGGGAAAAACATATCAGTTCCTTATTACTCCGGGTTTATACGTATATATTTTCACCTGTTTATGGTTACAGATCGCAACCCAATTATATGTTCATCAATTGTTTTCGTAAAATATATATAATAGAAACATAAAAGCTAGACAACGGTATCCCGTTGGAACGGGATATCCTTCTATGAGACAGTACCTGATACCTGATACCTGTTGTGGTACCAGCTGCATGGTATCTGATACTTGTGATACCTGTTACCCGGTACCTGTGATACCTAGAACCTGATACCTGTGATGATACGCATGCAAGAGAATAGTTAATACGCCTATCCCATTGCAACGGGATCCCGTTTTGTAACAGCCCTATGATAGAAAACCTAAAACAGCTAATGCAGATGGATTCATAGCTGGACAAAATGTTGAGAGGCCAGCAAAAAGGCAAAATTAAAGCACTTTGCTTTTCCTTGTAGCAATCGTTAACATGATTTGTTCTCCGCTACCTCTATGCTTTGGTTGTTAGTATAATCATTGTCTGATAGTGTGTATCAAACTAATAATCATTCTTGTTTATGGAACATTCTACAAATAATCTCGACGGCGTCACCATATAGATCAATTTATAATAAACATAAACAGAGACAAGCTTAGGCAATCATATGCAATTCTTTGGCTTTTGTGTGGTCGGTCACCGTTGGAACCTGAATCACCACAGCTAGGGAGATGGATATTGTGCATCCATAGGCGACCTAACCTTCCACACTGTCTTCTTTACATGTAGGACAAAATGTCCTAACCACAAGGATTGTTTTTTTAGTGAGCATATGCTACACGTCCATCGTTTTGTTTGCCTGCTGGGTTATCAGCCGCGCGGAAAATTTAAATTTTAAAACTTAATTATAGAATCAATTTTTAAGGGATTTTTTATATCATAGTTTATTTTCAGTATTGACTTACAGAAATTACAAATAGCGTGTTCAACCATTTGATTTAACTACGAGAGTTACTCAGCATGCCACATGTGAGTTCTGTTTAAAAAATACGGCATATTTGCAAAAAAAAAAATTTGTAAATAAAACTTTTATACATATGTTCTTAGCGATCTAAAAGCAAAAGCTGAAAAATAAATTTCGATGAAAAAAACCTTAAAATTAACTTCAGATTTAAAATTAAAAAAATAAATTTTGGTTGATAAGCATAAGTATAAGTGAAAAGATGAGGCCATTAGTATTCGCTCCTACTTAGGGACATCACGACTTTATTATTTTAATTTTCATATACTACCTCCACTGATTTTGTAGGATGGGTTTTGTTTTTCAAAAAAATCTTCAAGACTAAAATTTGACCCATGATTAATCATAAAATATATTCCTAATAAATGTAAGAACCAATATATTGAAATATGAAACTGTTGGTATAATATGTACACACTACAATTACATGTAATTTAACTAACTATTGATTAAAATCTACAAAGTTAATTTGACTTGAATGTACCAAATAAAGAAAATCTAACAGAGGGAAGTACATAGTTTTCTTTTTATCACTGGATGATTAATTACTCTTAAGAAATTGGGGAGGGGTCTCCATCTGTGTACCACTAGTATAACTTAGTACTGGTATTAACTATCTGGGGTTGCTGTTAGTGAGACAGGTATAATAAATGTGGTAAGCTTGGATGGAATCATGCTTTTATAAATTCTTAGACGAGCAAAGGCATCTATTCCAAGGAACAATAACACAAGATGTCCTCCTCATTCCAGCTGGAGGGGTGGATTCACCTATGTGTGGTTTGCAAGCTCTCATGGATCAATCATATTGCTTGCTATATATACTTAACATATATTCTACCGAAAGATTGGAGATCAAGTTGTTTATTGAGCAATTAAGCGCTGGATCAATTATATACTCCCTCCATCCCATAATATAAGTATAAGGTGCCCACGCATTTCAAGATTCCACATTCAAAACATTTTGACCAACATTTAATACAATATGAATTGAATCTTACTTGCTAAAAATTATATCATTGAATTCACATTTGAATTTACTTTCTTATGATTATAATTTTATTACTCCAAACCTTACAGTATATGAGAAATTATAAGACAAACATTAGTTTTGGAGACCGTGACAAGTTTGACCATGTCTTATATTATGGGATTGAGGGAGCATGTGTGATCTACTACTATGCTGTAGCCAGTAGGCAAGTTGATTTTTGTTGAATACAATGACCAAGAAAATTGCATGCAATAGTGAATATTTTCTAGGCCAAGAGAGTAGGATTCTTCAATCATGAGAAAAGGAATTTGTGAATTTAACTGCGATGATATTTGGCATGCGGATGTATGTTGATCATGAAAGCACTTATTTCCTAAATTGGAGCACATTATAAATAAGTAAACCTTATAATTAAGGTCACAATTAGTCAACCATATTAATTGAAGATGTAACCCTGTCAAGTACATTAATTAGAATAAGTGAAAACCCGATTAAATTAGAACAACGACCCAATTAAACATGTCAATATCAGAAAATAAACATATTGACTCGATCGGTTGCTTGGTTCTCTCCTAACCACAGAGAGAAAGTTCCACCGCATTATCAAGTAACATCACTACAATTGCCTAGGAATTCGTCTATGGGTCTTTATAGGGCAATAGTAGTGTGTCCCTCATATTTGTTGTTACTCACTTACCACCTAGACGAAGAACGTGTTAAGCTACATATTTCACATTGCAAGTTAATTGTAGTGGGTCCCACCAGTACCATATATTTCCCTTTTCATCTTCCCCTCTCTCTTTCTTCTTTCCCTTTTCATCTTCCCCTTCCATCTCTCTCCTCTCTCTTTCTTTCTCTATCGGCAAATTCGGCGGTCGGTGGGGCGGTCCATGCAGTAACAGTGCCGAGCAGTGGGGCAGCCCGAGCAGCAACGGTGCCAGCTCTGAATCGATGTCGGCCTCGACCTCATGCTCGAGCTCCTCTGCTTCTCCGTCGCCTCCCTCTCCTCTTCTGATTTCCTCCGTCGCGCATCCCTCCTCCTCGTCCGGCCGCCACGCCTCTCCTCCTTCAGCCGCCGCGGCGCAGAATGGGGTGGACAAGGCAAGGTAGCACTCGAGGCGGCTCGGCGGCGGATCGATGACGGATCCGTCCTCGTCTTCCTCGCCTCTCCACTCCCCTGCCCTCTCTGCGACGAGGTCGGGGCGACGTAGTCCGGTGTCGAGTGGAGTAGGGGCTCCTCGGCGGCTGTGTGGAGTAGCGAGCTTCTCCAGCCCCACTGCCTTCCCCATCGAGCCGGCGAGTGCTCGGCAGCTCTCCTCCCCTAACCAACAAGCTCGATAGCGTGGAGCGCGGGGATGGTCGACGACGGCGACGAGGTCTCTCTCCTCCCTCTCCCTTCCCTGACGGCAAGGAGCTCAAGTGTGGGGCCCCACCTGCAAACTTGACGAGCAACCCATGGCCCAAGTTGGCTACGCGTGGTCTTGAGGAGATTGCGCGGATGGAGGATGTGGTAATGAATATTCGTCTTTTGGTGTTGAGGCTGAACGCCACGGAGGCCCACTACTGTGAATGGTCTTAGGAGAGCTTTTAGTAACTGCATCTTCTCCCAACAAATTAGTAGAGCTACCTGAAACAAGACATATGTAGCTAGTACCTGAAACTCTATTGCAAGCTGATCAACAAATTTAAGTAAATATATTTTCAAGATAAAATAACCATCTCAAATTCTGAACACTGATCGAACAGAGGTACTACCATGATTGTGCCTTCAGATTAAAGAATTAACAAGGACAGCTGCCGAACAGATCCGGAGTGTGAGACCAAACAACTCGAAACAATTTGGCAATCTCGAATGAATCCAAAAACATTTTCAAAATGGTACGGCGGTATGAACAGTACTAAGCTCACCACCAAGGCTGAGTTTAGTTCCAAATTTTTTTCTTCAAACTTTCAACTTTTCCATCACATTAGAACTTTCCTACACATAAATTTCCAACTTTTCCGTCACATCATTCTAATTTCATTCTAATTTTAGCGTGAAACACACCCCAACACACGTACTACCAAGCCAGCATAACGAGAAACGGTGGGATCCATCGGTAGATGCTGCTGCTAGTAGCAGTAGTCCAGTAGATGCTCTCGTGGTGATTACCAACGCAAGACGACGTAAACAAAACGCTCTTTGCCCTTTTACCAACGCTTGGTTCTTGGCAAGGCCAATCCATCACCACAAACCACAAGGACAATAATGGAGTAGAGAGAGCATCTATATCCACTTCCTCAATTTTACCAATGCCATGTTTCACGCCCTAGAAAAAGAAAACATTTTTTTACAACCTCAAGAAAATATATAAGGGCTATTTCTTTTCTTGTATCAGAGATTTAAAAAAGGTACTGTTGTTTCTATGTGTCAGCCTTCCAAGCTACTCGTCGTGCCACATTTCTTGTTTATTTCCAACCAAATTATATAAAAGTTGTGTTGTAGCTTACAATATACTCCCTCCGTTTCAAAATGTTTAACACTGTTGACTTTTTAACACATGTTTGACCGTTCGTCTTATTGAATAAAATTTGTGAAATATGTAAAACTATATGTGTACATGAAAGTACATTTAACAAGGAATCAAATGATATGAAAAGAATAAATAATTACTTAAATTTTTTGAATAAGACGAATGATTAAACACGTACTAAAAAGTCAACGGTGTCAAACATTTTGAAACGGAGGGAGTAGTATTATATTACAACTATACTGTAGCTGTATTAATAAGTTTTTTTCTTCCTCAGAGATATCCTATCGAAAGTAGCATACCTAGTCTCAAAAACATTTTTTTAATCAGGCATCAAAACGGTATTTTCTATTGAAGAGAATATTCCATGTTCGAGAAGAAAGAAATAGAGAAGATTGAGAAGACATGTAAAACGAGATAAACTATTAGCGCGTACCAAAATTAAGTATTGATTATTTTAAACTTAAAAATAAATTAATATTATTCTTTTAAACAGCTTTTCCATAAAAAAATATTAAAAATACACACTGTTAACCGTTTTGGAAAACGTACGCACGAAAAACAATGGTCTTTTTTTTCTCTTTATACTGCTCTCATACGCAGCCTTAAAGAGAACTAGAAAATGAAATGGATGGAAAAATATAATTAAAAAAAAAGACAGCATAGGAAAAGAAAGAAAAAAGTCTGCAGTGGGACCCACACCCAAATCTAACGACAAGCAAGCAAAAGAGGAGAATAAAAACAAGCGAGAAAGAAACCAAGCAAGCCAGCCACAACACAACACCCCCACTACCCCTGCCCCAACAACGTTCCTCCCCACCCTATTTATTACCGCCCTGCAACCTCTCTCTCCTCGTGTACCACCACCACCATCTCCACCTCCTCCTCCCCAACCCCAACCAACCAACCAATTTCCTCTACCCTCCTCCGCTTCCGCCGAGTCAAAATCCAAGCTGTCCCCTCAAAATCTCGCCTTGTGCCTCCACCACCACCCCCAATTCGAAGCTCTTCCTGACCGATTGTTCGGTTCTTGGAGGAGGAAAAGGGGTTTGGTTGGGGTCTTGTTCGGGGGGTCCGAATTTGGGGTTCGGAATCCCGGATTGGTTCTTTCTTGCTCGGCATTTCGATTGGTTTGGTGGTTCTTGGCTTGTTTGAGCGAGCGAAGGTTTGGGATTCACCGGTTTTTTTTTCTCCGAGTAATTTTGGTCAAAGTTTGGGAGACAGAGAGAACTACTCCAGTTTTTAGTTAGTTCGATGGTGGCGAGGATGATGCGGTGGCCGCGCCCGCCGGGCGGCGCGCAAGTTCCGGGTCCGGCTGGTGGTGCGGCGGGCGGAGGGGCTCCGGCAGCCGTGCGCCGCGGCGGCGGAGCACGCGGCTTCGGCGGAGGCGGGCGCCGCGGCGCCGACGAGGGTTGCGGCGGAGGTGAGGTGGAGGGGCCCAAGGCGTCGCCCCTCAGCCGCTGCGCCGCACCGCGGTGCGGCGCAACCGCACGCGGGAGGCGGAGGCGGAGGCGGCCGCCGGTGCGTTGCCTGCGCCACCGCCGCCGACGACGCCGCCGAAGGCGCCGGAGACGCGGACGCGGCGGGCGTGGTGGTGGCTGCGTGGGAGGAGGAGTTCGAGAGCACGGTGACGCTCGCCGCCGCGTCGCACCGGGAGCACGCCGCGTTCCAGCCATGGGAGCTCGCCTTCTCCGTGTTCACTGTGAGCATTCTTCTTCTTCCTACTAGTAAACTTTTGATCCGTCTATCCATGTTCTTCACATGAATTTAGAGACAAGACTATAATTATTATTTATGTGGATTTTTTGGCATCATAGTTTTTTTTTTCTTTTTGTCTTTTTCTTGTCTCATTTTCTCAGAATAGATTTGCTTGTTGAAATTCTTTTTTGTTGTTTTCTTTTTTTTCCCTCTATTATTGTGCTCCAAAAATTGCACTGTTACTTATCTATGTTATCAATTTTACTTGATTTAATTTGTCTGGTCTATGGATAGGGTATTGGCTACTTTTTTTTTTGTTTGCTTCTCCTTGCTTGTATGATTTGTGTGTTTTAGATTCGTCTTACATGGGAAAAAGATTTCATTTTGGTTCTGAAGAATGAATGGATATATAATATAATAGTAGTTGATGGCTATGAATCGCGTAATAATCAAAATATTTTGTATAATGGAAAATTTTACATTTCTTACCTCTGCACTGAGATATTCTCGTTAATAAGAACCAGTTAGAACTTCTTGATAATAACCTTGTACCTATATGAGAATGCGAACAAGGTGTGAACAAATGTGGACAAGATGGTTCTTGTCAAGGCCATCGGAAACGTGTCGTTTAATAGTATGCGTTTTTTTTGTTCTACACATTTTTTTCTTGAGCGATTTCTGCTGATGAGTTTGTTTTGAGTCACTTCTGTTAGCGAGTCTGACTTTGACTTTCATTTTGTTCTCTCTCGATGTAGGCTGCCAACAGAGGACCAAAGATCAAGCCATCAATTCTTGGAACTGCTTCCCTTAACCTAGCAGATTATGCATCTGCCGCCGAAGAGAATATTGAGATAATTCTCCCATTGTCCGTGCCAAATGGTTCAGCTGAGTCAGCTCCCTCGCTACATGTAAGTTTGTGGTGCTAACAGAGCTTTAGTTCACAATTCGTGTTCGAATTCCCATCTGGTCTGACCATCAAAACCTTTTCTTTCTTGCAGCTCACCCTGGGTATGGTGGAATTAAGGGCTTTTCAGGAAACATCTGATGCTTCACAACGGTCTGCTATGGCCGCTCCATTATCCCCATCCTCTGGTGATTCTGTTCCAGTAGGAAAAGATGAGGTTTCAGTTATCAGAGCCGGGCTGAGAAAGGTGAAAATCCTCACTGATCTGGTGTCGACACGAAGGTCCAAGAAGACATCCCAAGATGATGAAAGCAGTGAAGAAAAATGCTATGTTAACAGTGATGGTGCTGAATATCCATGTGACATCGAGTCTCTGGATGACGATTTGGATGACAGAGCACAGCAAGATGAAATTGGGGATTCAACTGTCAGGAAGTCCTTCAGTTATGGCTCACTGCAGTCTGTCAACTATGTTGGCGGCCTAGTTTATGCTCATGCAAAGATTGATGGGGAGCATGAGGACTGGATCTATTATAGTCACCGCAAATCTGATGCCGGTTACCATGTAGAGGGAAAGCCATCATCAACTGTTGAGGAAACCATGCTGCCAACTGTAAAACGGAGTATCCTTCCTTGGAGAAAGAGGAAGTTGAGTTTGCGATCACTGAAGGCAAAAGGCGAACCTCTGTTGAAGAAAGCATATGGAGAAGAGGGAGGTGATGATATTGACTATGATCGACGGCTGCTAACCTCTTCTGATGGATCTGTTTCAGAGGTAAATTTTACAATTCATCATCTGCATATTTAAATAATGGCTTGTTTCTAAATCATAGAACTAGTTTTGAGTGTCTGTGATACATGTTCTTAACTGTACATCTTTCAATTGCAGGGGTCAAGGGGTGAAGATGGGTCTGTTAATGGTATGGTTTCAGAATTTGGTGATGACAACTTCGTTGTTGGGAATTGGGAATTGAAAGAGATAGTTAGCCGTGATGGCCATCTGAAGCTCTCTTCCCAGGTTTTCTTTGCATCAATAGACCAGAGAAGTGAGCGGGCTGCTGGGGAGAGTGCTTGCACAGCACTTGTGGCTGTTATTGCGGACTGGTTCCAATCAAACCAGGATATAATGCCTATACAATCACAATTTGACAGTTTAATCCGTGAAGGATCATTAGAGTGGAGAAACCTTTGTGAGAATCTGACGTACCGAGAGCGTTTTCCTGACAAGCACTTTGATCTTGAAACTGTCCTTCAGGCCAAGATCCGCCCCCTCACAGTTTCTTCTAGCAAGTCTTTTATTGGATTCTTCCAACCTGAAGGTGCCGATGACATGCACAGATTTGATTTCCTTGATGGCGCAATGTCATTTGATAGCATCTGGGATGAGATTAGCAAAGCAGCTGAGTACTCATCAAGTGATAACCCTAATCTATATATAGTGAGCTGGAATGACCACTTTTTTCTGCTCAAGGTTGAGCGTGATGCATATTACATAATTGACACCCTTGGAGAAAGGCTCTACGAAGGGTGCAACCAAGCCTACATTTTGAAGTTTGACAACGACACCATGATTCATAAGCTACCTGAGAAAGCACCATCTAGTCCTAACTCAAGTGGACCGCTGAAGGATTCTTCAAGGAGCTCCTCGGTTGAGCAGGACAGTGAAGATGGCACTGAAGAGAACATACTGGTTTCAAAGGGCAAGGAATCATGCAAGGAGTATATCAAGAGTTTCTTGGCAGCCATCCCAATCCGGGAACTACAGGTTGACATCAAGAAAGGCCTGATGACGTCGACGCCATTGCACCACCGGCTTCAAATAGAGTTCCACTACACTGCATCATCCCCAAAGGAGATTACCTCAGCCCCTCAAATTCTAACCATCGAAGCCCCTTTTGAGTTCTCATGGCCTGAGCCACCACCGGCAATGGAGATCGCGCTAGCACCAGCGGTTGCTGTTGTATAGCTTCCTGATGGCGATCTGTCCTGACATCAGTCCACTGCATGCATACTTGCTGGAGATTTTGTGTCCTTTATATTTGCGCTCGTTTCCTGCCTAATATGAACTGACTACTATAGGTTTTTGTCCAGGCCTAGGAGCTTTCTGCCTGCATTTTGTATAAATAGGTGTTTGCTCCTACATATTTTTCTCAAGTGCCGGATTTGTAACCATCAAGAACCTTGTGTTACTAATCAATGAGTAATGCACATGTGTTAACTATGTTTTGGACCTGTTTCTGTGTTATTGTTTATACGTATGGTATATATGCTTCCAACAGAGCATCAAGTTGTTAGAATTCTGATCCTTCTCGTGGAGGCACTACTTGTTTTCAGACATTCAGTTAACAACTCAACTTATTCCCATGGGGCTTTTGAATTATGATGGTGCTTCTGAAAAGGACTTGGCCAAAATTTTGACTGCTGCTGATACTTATAATAGTCTGTTGGTGCTGCAGTGTTGTCGTTCAAAGCTATAGCGTTTTTAAGCTCATAAAAAGGTTTCCATTATGAGAACCAATGTACATTTTCAATGAATGCGACACATGAAATGCTGCCAAATGTGGGTGAAAAGCACACCATATCCATTTTCCTTTCCGTGTTTGACATGTGATCTCCTTAACTAGGGAGCAGTATTTGTGTGTACAAGAGAGATCTAGAGCTTTTCTGCAGTCTGGTGTTTGCACCTTCCAAACAGAAATTTGTTTTCAGTAACTTGCACTACAATTTGTAGCCTAAAATTGCAGTTATACCAACATGTTATGATCCTTCATATGCTGTCAGGAGTGATTTTCTTACTGGAATTCAGGCATCAAGTGTAAAAACAAGAAGTCAGTAGAATATAGCCCCTTTTTTTTCCCATGGAAGCTAAATTTGTACTAATGAAATGTTACTAAAACAGATAAAAAGAAGAGGAGAAGCCAATGAAAAGTCCATAAGTGCCATAGTTGTTCATACTTGGTCAGAATATTAAATCTGTACTAATGACCTGTTACTAAAACAGAAAAAAAGAATAGAGGAGCCAATGATAAGTGCCATAGCTGTTCATACTTGGTCAGAATATGATTTACTCATGTATGATGTAACCACCTAGACACGCATTGTGGAGCCCAACTCTTTGTATATTCTCTTGGTCATTTTATTCAGTTTGTTTGTTTGTTTGAATGTCCTCCGGTGATCTTGTTTATGACGGAATTGAGTTGGCATCATTTTTCCTTGGCGACTACGGCCATTTGTCATGTAACATGGGGCATGAGAGAGATTCCTTGGATGATCACTATCACCTAACAAATCATACAGCCCAAGAAGAAAAAAAAAACCCATAAAAGTTAGTGCCAAAAGATAACATGGCATACCCAAGTCAACCAAATGGCATGACCTGGAATTAGGTAACATTATGATATCGATAAAGGCATGCAGGCATATACAAATCTTTTCCATGATATGATAAATTTCAGTCGCTTCATGTGATCTCATGTTTTATTTTTCCTTTTTCAGGTAGACTTAACCAAAACCGAAAGCTGAACGAACAAGGCGCACCGAATAACTGAATCGCTATAATATATAGCCACACCTAGTTGATACTGTATGCCTTTATTGGCATAAAAGATTTCTCGTTACCGTCCAGTAAGGTCAGGAAGTTGATGGTTCAGTTCATCACCTTACGTACCTTACACTTGATTTACCCACAAGATTTACTTAATTAAACGAGAAATAACAAGATCATGATGGGTCGAAAAGTCAAGTGATAGGGAGAACTTTCTGAGGACCAAAACCAAATTTGAAATTCCATTTCACAAATGTGTTCTGGACTTCATACAAGTTTGGATTGGCTTAGGAGATATTGGTTCAAAAGGGCTGCTTGGCTTGCTTGATGTCAAGCCTGTACAAAATTGCTTCTTATTGAACAAACCCGGCCGGTTAGTGAAGTGGGGAATAGAATTCCCAGATTTCAGCAAGAGCGGGAGGAGGATGCTGCTGCTAAGCTCAGCAAAACATCATTTGGTTAAGGACATAGTTCAGATACAAGCTCAACAACTCCCACCATTGGCGCGTCATTCTGCATTGAATTGATATATCAAAAGTAGAACATGTAAGGATGGAAAAATGAATTATATGGCTAGCAATAATTCTGATATGCAAAAGCTGCCTCACCAAGTAGACAATATCAAATGCCTCGGAGTAATCTTTTAGAGATTTCTCGATGTTGTTGTTCCTGTGAAACAAGTTGTGTTAATTCATACATAAACTTGTACAGCAATAACAACTGTGCCTGGTAAACAACAAAGTTCCTAAAAGGGTTTTAGCAATTTTTCCACTTGCATTCAGTTTGACCAGCGAACTACCATCTTTGATTAATTATACATTGTCACAGTGGGCGAGTTGCATGCGATAAAACATTGGCTTTGCATTGATTAAGGAAAGCCAGTAGAACATAAACATGGACTTTCTGTGGTTGCTCAACTTTGGTTTCAAACCAAAAAAAACTATTTTTTTTCTTTAGAGAGAATTCTTACAGACCAAACCTATACTTTGTTAATCTTGTACAGCTTAGCTTAGTTAATATTGTACAGCAATTGAATTAGAAGAGAATGACACCTGCACTTAAGTAATGAATTTGGTGCATCTAATTGCACTTATTCAACACAATAAGCTAATAAAGATGACTGGGGACGAAGAATTCAACTTAAAGTTTGGGTATTTTCTCATGTGTTGACAAGTCTCAGGATTTGCTCAGAACTTCCAATGGGAGCTTACAATTGAAAGATATTAGGCCAAAAGCATGTTCAACAGAAACAATGCAACCTGTGGATTGTTCAGAACTTCGTTCATTGCATCGGAATAACTAATCAAATTTCACTGGCACCAAGATGCCCACAGTATCAAAGTAAAAATTCAGTACTCTACAGTCTAGATCCATGGGGATAAACTAAGCTATAGATGCAACAGAAGATAAATCTAAAAATGGTAAGCAAAAAGCAAGATGAGAAGGAAGTCTACTTACAGAAATCCAACAGCAATCCTGTTTTCATAGTTTAAACCATCAGACATTCCAAGGTCGCCAATGTGATCTCCAAGGAGAAGCACATTGGTCCTCTTCTTCACCAACGAATAGTCATCAGTATATCCATTTGGATCACCCAAATTGTCATGCACTGGAGCTGCCATGTCCAAGGCATGCTCATTTTTGTTTAGAACATGAATAGTCTTTCCTACATTAGACCATAGTTAGTTTCAATGCACAGGTCTTTAAGCACTTGATGTAGACAAACAATCAATAACCTAAGTCTTCAATTGCAAAAGATGGTATAGAAAAAAAGGGATTGACCCATCCATATTGACATGAATATGCCAGTCAAATTATGTCTCAATCAAAAGAGCCCAATGTGACAATCAAGTAACAGAAATCCCATACCCCAGACAACAAACTTCAGGGAGGTAGAGAATTCATTTAATGCATATATCCTGCATTAGTTCAAATGATAATTCATTGGATGAATAAATGATGATTACAAGATCACCTTTAAATGAAACAAGACGACCTTCTTCATTGAAGACCATCCTGTTGGACACAACCTTAATGTTCTTGAATGATCTGTGGAGTTTCTGCCGGAAGACCTAGAAGACAAAGCAGGTGCGTCAGTCTGCAACCAAAGCTCATCTCATCATATGAGGACTTTGAAGTACTTGCCTCCTCGATTATGTCTGCAAGTCCAGCAGAAAATACTAACACTGGAATATCTCTCTCCTGAAATTACATTTGAGAAGTTTTATCAGATTACCGCTGCTTCAAACATGCTGGTGTATGAGAAGTCCAGAACCCAAATAACTACTTCAAACTGGCAAGTTCAGTCGAACTAGCTTAAAGTCAAAAGAAACAGGCACTACAAAAGTAACACCCATGATGGTTATCAGCTGTCTTCACATTTGAGAATAGGTCATTGATATTGTGAGTAGGTATGAAAGAAAGGGGTAAAAGACAGAAACTTGTCCGTGTTTCAATATATTTGTATACTACATTAATATAATATAGTAGTGTACTCGTTGTTTTTAGTGATTATTTACCAAATTACCAAATATAGTGAACCCAAAATACTATATGCATGTTCCAAAGGAGTATACCACACAATTCACATCCCCCTTTAAACTTTATAACTTAACCCAAATCTGCAACAGCAAAAGAAAACCAAACCTCCAAGAACTCAAAGAGCTCCACCACTCCATCTCTAAAAGTGATTTTAGCATCAGCCACAGATTTCTTTATAGCTTCATATGTAAGTCCACCTTCGATAAGGAGAGCATGTGTCTTCTCCCACCTGGAGCAAGTAATGGCATCAGAACTGATTAGACTTCGAGAGTAATCTGTGGGCAATGTGCCTACACTGAACATTCAGTCATGGTATTTGCTGGACAACTGATGAATGGCATGGAAATATAACAAGCGCATCAAGATTGCACAAAATCTGAAAAAAAAAAAAAGGCTTCCACTCTGATTGCAATCCATGCAACACGTTTTAGCTTGACACACAAAGAAGCATAAGCATTACACAAATTCTAATGTTGTATGCAGCACCATTCTCATTTTGTCATCACTTATAAATGCTAAATTCCCAAATATGTCCAAATGGGACTTGACACAACAGAATCTACCTGATCTATTGACCACAACAGAAGCCACCTGATCGGTGTACCAAACCGATAATGCAGTGGCAAGTTGCAGCACTACTCACTAAACTACTTTGTGAATAATCTGCAGGCAATGTGCCTACACTGAACATTCAATCATGGTATTTGCTGGACAACTAATGAATGGCATGGAAATATAACAAGCGCATCAAGATTGCACAAAATCTGAAAAAGAAGAAAAAAGGCTTCCACTCCGATTGCAATCCATGCAACACATTTTAGCTTGACATATGAAGAAGCATAAGCACTACGCAAACTCAAATGTTGTATGCAGTACCACCCTCACTTAGTCATCACCTAAATGCTAAATTCCCAATTATGTCCAACTGGGACTTGAGAACTTGACCACAACAGAATCCACCTGATCGGTGTACCAAAGCGATAATAGAGTGGCAATTTGCAGCACTACTCACTAAACTACTTCCTCACCATTCTTCCATGAGCTTGGCCTTCTCGGGGAGCGGGATGTCGGGGCAGATCTCGATGGGGTGGTAGTGCTCGAACAGCTCCTCCCTCTTGGCGTCGTACTCCTCGTTCCCCTGCCTCAGCAACCCATGGCTGCCTACCACCACATAAACACACATACACCTCTCAATCTCCCCCCAAACAAAAATGTCAAAAGCCACTAGAATTTCATCAAGCGAATCAAACTAGAGACTGTAGAAGCGAAGAGCACCCATACTCTGGCCGCGGGAGCCGTCGTACCAGTACCGCGTGAGCGTGCCGTCGAAGTCCGCGATGACCTGCGGCAACTCCAAACCCTAGTCAGTCCACAAGATATTGACTAATACAAGCGATTTTGACATTTTACTTGCATTGTTTGACCATTCGTCTTATTAAAAAAATTTAGAATTAATTTTTTATTTGCTTTATTATCCAATGTACTTTAGGTACAACTTTTCGTTTTTTATATTTGCATTTAATAAGGCTATGTTTAGTTGTTTTGGCAAAAAAAAAATTGACGTATACGGACACACATTTGAAGTATTAAACATAGACTAATAACAAAACAAATTACATATTCCGCGTGTAAATTGTGAGACGAATCTATTTAGCCTAATTAATCCGTCATTAGCAAATATTTACTGTAGCACCACATTATCAAATCATGGTGTAATTAGGCACAAAAGATTTGTCTCGCAATTTAAATGCGAACTGTGCAGTTGGTTTTTTCGTCTACATTTAATGCTCCATGCATGTGTCCAAACATTTGATGTGACGGAAAAGTTAGAAGTTTGAAGGGAACTAAACACAGCCTAAGACGAGTGGTTAAACATTGCAAGCAAAATGTCAAAATCCCTTATATTATGGGACGGGGGAAAGTGTAACTAGCTAATAGTAGAAACTAGGGTGTGTTTAATTTACGTCAAAATTAGAAGTTTGGTTGAAATTGGAACGATGTGATGGATAAGTTGGAAGTACGTAGAAAAAGTTTGGACCTAAACAAGGCCCTAGGCTGTGTTTAGATCCAAAATTTGGATCCAAACTTCAGTCCTTTTCCATCACATCAACATGTCATACACACACAACCTTTCAGTCACATCATCTCCAATTTCAACCAAAATTCAAACGTTGCGCTGAACTAAACACAGCCCTAGGCTAGTGAAAAAAATGGAAGTCTTTGGCATGAGTGGCACCAGTGGTCTAGTGGTAGAATAGTACCCTGCCACGGTACAGACCCGGGTTCGATTCCCGGCTGGTGCATTTTATCTTCTTCTTCTTCTTCTTTTTTTTTTTTTTTGCCTTCCTTCCATCTATGTGCTGATGTTAAATACGTTGTTTTTTTTTTCCCGGTTTTACTTCAGCATGAAGCACCAACAAAATGGCCATTACAGGTTTACAGGGACTTTACTGTTAGCGCAAAATGCTGTTGTTGTTGACTTGTTGTAAAGAGCGGCTTGTCAGATGTTTTTCATTTTTCACACCGTGCTGTAACTTGCAAGCCTGACGCGGACGGACTGATTCTTGTTACACTGACCAATTCTAGCTCTAGCTCCGCCAGGGTCATCAAATGAGAGGTTGCTCCATCCGAGAATTCTGCAGCCTCATCGGTTGCTTATTTCAAATGGCATATTATAAACGGAAATTAATTTGTGAATAAAACTTTTGTATATATGTTCTTGCGATCCAAAAACAAATACTGAAAAATAAATTTCAATGAAAAAAAATTAATTTTTAGCTGAAACCGCACTGATATAATCCGTATATTGTTATCTGAGTGAGCCATCCTAACCGTCAACGTGAAACTACCTCTGCCTCACACACACAAAACCTTAGCCCACATTTAACCTGTTTCAATCAGTTTTATTTAAGAAACATGATGGTTCACTGGCACTTAAAGGGCCAAGGCCTCATATGTTGGTCCAGACCCCACATTGTCATTCTCACACAAAAAACATATGCTTGTGATAGTATTTTATTTAAAAATTTATCCATCGTAAACGTGTGTTTGGATTGGCTTTGGTGAATGAAATGGTATTTGGTCCTCACCTCATCCCCAAAAGCACATACCACGAGGCTGTGTTTAGATCCAAAGTTTGGATCCAAACTTCAGTCCTTTTCCATCACATCAACTTGTCATACACACACAACTTTTCAATCACATCATCTCAAATTTCAACCAAAATTCAAACTTTGGATCCAACTAAACACAGCCCAAATAGGAGGGGGAAAAATGTAAAAATGCAGTTACTCTACCGAGGCCTGGTTTAGTTCCCAATTTTTTCCTTCAAACTTCCAAATTTTTCATCAAATCAAGACTTTCCTACACACAAAAATTTCCAACTTTTTCGTCACATTGTTTCAATTTCAATCAAACTTTCAATTTTAGCGTGAACTAAACACATCCCAAATAAAAGGAATAGTATGAGTTGACTTCTCAAACCGAGCTGGAAATTAACCGAGGTGAAACCGAGAGAACCGAGTAGTTGTACAGTACACATGAGATGAGATGAGATGAGATGGGAGTGCAGTGTACAGTAAAATATGTTTGGTGATGAGGGGGTAGAGTGGTGGCAGCACACCACTGGCTGAGCGCGTCGCCACGTGTCCACGCCATTTCCAAGGCAGGCCCCCATCAACGGCCCAGACGTCAGCACGTGGTGATTCAACACCCCTACCCACTGTGTCACTGACAGCTGGGCCCCATCCTCCTCTTCGTCCTCCACCCGCCAGCCAGCGCCTCCTCCCCTCCCCAGTCCCCACGCAACCCGATCCATTCCCAAATCCCTCCTCTCATCGACTCGACTCTCGGTCGGCGTCACCGGCGTCGAAGGCGGAGGCGGAGGCGGCGGCCGCGTCGGCAAGGCAGTGTTGTGCTGGATCGAGTCGAGCAGCTGGCTGCGCGCGGGGTTTGTGGCTCTCTGTGTGAGTCCGGCGCTGCTGCTTCAATTCCTTCTTCCCCAGGGCACCTCCCGTGAGCCGCCATCTCCTTCCCTCACCTACCTCTGGATTCGCTCCAGATCCGCCCATGAGTAGGCCCCCACGCCCACCGCCTGCTCGCCATCGCGCCTCCACTCCACCACACCATGCCGATCCCCACCACCTCTGACACTACTCCGCCCCTCTCCCATTCCCATGGAGGACCTCGCCCTGCCCGCCGCTCCTCCTGCCCCCACGCTTAGCTTCACGCTCTTCGCCGCCGCCGCCGCCGTCGCCGAGGCCATGGAAGAGGCTCTGGGCGCCGCGCTGCCGCCCCTCACCGCCCCCGCCCCCGCCCCCGGATATAATGTTACACAAATTCTAATGTGTATCAGGCACATTCTCCAATTTATGCTCATCACTTATAAATCATAGCTGATAATCTCTCCCAACATTGTTCCCAAATGGGTTACTATTGGGAAGGACAGCCAGAATCTACCGTGATATCTTTAATTACCTACACTAGAATTGGCCATCCTGATTCGTTGTACTTTCCTAAAACCGATAATGGGCAGCTGGCAAAGTTGCCAGTCATTT
>CM020185.1:4766458-4783321 GCA_009805545.1 Oryza longistaminata | reverse complement strand
GACGACTCCGCCTGCGGGAGCCGTGCTCCGTCGCCAAGCTACTGCAGCAGCGTCGCCAGCGCCGACTTCGAGGGCTTCGCCGACTAGGCACTTCGCTCCTCGCGGGGCCGCCGTCTTGTTCGACGACCTCACCGCCGCCGCCCGCCGCCGATCGCGGAGGCTGCCGAGCCGAGGGCCGTGGGGCCCACAGCGAGGAAGCGTGTTCGCCATGGACTGCGTTCCGCTCTGGGGGCTGGAGTCCATTTGCGCCGCCGCCCGAGATGGAGGACGACTATCCGTGGTCCCGCGATTTTTCGACTTCCTCTGTGGATGGTTGCCGGCGACCGCGGAGTCGACGCCTCGACCGGGCCTCCTTCCGCCTTCCAGCCCATTTCGCCGTCTACGATGGCCACGGTGGCGTTCAGGTTCCCTTTGCTTTTGTTTTGCCTCACACAGTCACAGCACATTAAACGAATCCACACACCGATGATAACCTTTTTCTCCATGCTCGCTCTCATCTGTTGCAGGTTGCCAATTACTGCAGAAGAGGATCACGCCGTACTACAGAGAGCTGCGTAGCAGCAGGGACGACGCGTGTGCTCTGACTTATCTGCCTGAGTCCAAGAAGCTGTGGAAAGGCGTTCTGGCTTGCTTCAGTCGTGTTGACGCTGAGGTGGAGGAAATGCTGGCGTCTGGAGCACTGCCTGTTGCTCCAGACACCGTGGGGTCAACTGCTGTCGTCGCAGTCGTTTGCTCGTCTCATGTCATGTAGCCAACTGCTGACTCGCGTGCTGTTCTCTGCCGGGGCAAGCAGCCCCTGTCCTGTCACTAGTCATAAAGTAACCATGGACCCCATTGATTCACATGTATGAGTAATTGACTCGAACTCCTGAGGGTAATTGGATACGTATTGTCTTGTTCTTCTTCGTGCTTCAGCCAAATAGGAAGAACGAGATACGCGAGGATGAGGCGCTTGTGGCAAGGTTATCCAATGGAATGGTTATCGAGTTCTCGGTGTCTTGCCGATGTCGCGATCAATCGGTAACGCATTCTCACCCTTTGACATAATGAACCAGTGTTGTTTGTGCTTAATTGTTTATGCTTCTCCAACTTTACTGATTGAGTGCTGATGATAGCTATTGGTGTAATTGATGTGTCAAGCGGAAAAGTCTCTTGACTGTTCATTTTTGTTATTTGTCTGAATTGTGATTATATTGGTCTCAAGGGTTGTGACTTTCTAAGTGAAAAATCACTGGCTGATTGTTGCCTCTCTTGTAATACATTGTACCCCAAGTTATATATTACAAGAACTTGCATCAATGCGATTGTTGCAACTCGTCTAGTTGTACTATGTGCGAGAGAGCTTCCTCGGCTAATTCTTTGTATAGTTTTTCTAGTCATATGTTAAGTGGTTTGCGATGCTACGATTCAGGCATATATTCATATATTTGTTAGCTATGTTGCCATATGCGATACTGGTAAGTGCGTATATGGTGCAGATATACATGCAGTTCACAATAGGAAAATTATAAAGGAGAAGATGAGACTCTAGACATTGAGATCACCTTGATGGAAAAATATTAAGTAGTAATACTAAATGGCAGAATACTTCAAAGTATGATTCTGTCATGCCAAACCACTAGGATGAGTCACTAACTACACGACAAGCTGTATAAGCATTTTGCTCATTGTGATCAAGGAACAGCGTACTATATCGAGGATTGTAAGAGGACTGATGTAATAAGTGCCATTGTGCATCATTGAGCTTTGGGATGTTAGCTTCACACCTCACCCAGTTGCTGCCCACAGTCAATCAATTGTTAATTTACTGTTGCAGTCAGATGAGGTTTCTTCCATTGAATCTTAAGGAGAGAGCCTGCCCAATATATATCACGAGACTGAATAACTCATTCATCAGCATTACTCTGATTCGCTTTGTTGTATTGATGCTTCAAACTAGAGAGAGAATCATAAATTCATGCATTTCTTCTGTTATACCCGTTTTTATTAGTTCCAGTGTTCATGTATCCTGTCAGATTTTGTTGCTCTTAACATGTTATTCTCTGTGACTGGAATTTGAATTTCAATGTCTTAATTATATGCGATTTGCTATATATTTTCGACAAATTTTCTCCCAAAAATTTGACAGATGTAATACAGTACAATCGTAGTGTAATTACACTGTAACTTGCATGTAATACACTGTAACTATAGTGTAACTTGTATGTTAACTTTCAAAATCTCTACGTAAATGTTATTTCGGTAAAATAGAGGTTGTTGGGAACAAATCCCTACACATATGTGTATGCTGTGATTTTATTTTTTTTTCTCACCAAACAAATCTTGTAATAGATCTAAAGATTCAAAAATTACATGAAAACTTATTATTACAAGTTACACTGTAGTTACGTGCAAGTTACATATTGTAATTACATATAAGTTACAGTGTAATTACACTACGATTGTACTATAATTACATCTGTCAAATTTTTAGAGAAAATTTGTCGAAAATGTATAAGTGGTCCCAATATATGCTTTTGTTGATACTTCAAGTTCCAAAGTAGATAAATTATGTTGATTATTGGTGCGCTTGCCAAGTACTTTCTGTCTGTGCATTGATGTATTTGCAGGGGACAAAATACCTGAAAGCCTTATATAATCCCGTCCCTGAGGTCACAGTTGTCGCTCGTGCAAAAGACGATGATTGCCTCATTTTGCAAGTTGATGGCCTTTGGATAGTATGTCGAACGAAAGGTCTGTGATGCTGCTCGCAGAGGTATACTTTATGGCACAAGAAGAATGCGGCCACCGCAATCAACGTCATCGGGCCAAATAAGCGGTATTCTTCAGATCCGGCTGCTCAAGCAGCTGCCAACTACTTGTCCAAGCTTGCCCTACAGAAGGGGACAAGACAACATCACGGTCGTTGTAATTGACCTCAAGGCACATAGGAAGTTCAAGAGCAAAGCATGACATTGCCTCCATGAACATAACAATAGTTTATAGAAGCTAGAAATGTGGGAATCCAAGACAATTTATTTAGCTGCTGCACCGGTACAATTTGTTTAGCTGCCTGTCAGTGCTGGTGCTGCTGCAGCTGCAGCTGCTTCTTTGCCCTCCCATTTATTTCTGCGAGGGATGTACTACTAGTATACTGTATTTTTCTACACGGTGACAGACTCCCAATCTGATTCAGGCGAGGACATAAGGTGGATCTGGGAATTTTGGGGTCTCTACAACAAGACAGAAACATAACAAAATCTGTAGATGTTTAGGTAGGAGTCTAGGACAATTGGGTTTTCTGCCTCTGGCATTAATCGTTTTGTTAACCGGTAAAGATACTGCTACTGCAAACATGTTGCTGTTTCATATAATACTTCTATATCTTTTCTTGTGCCTTCCTTTGTGATCAATACCTGGTGTTTCTGCCTGTGCAAGACGCGTCAATGTACTTGCCAATTTTGATACTTGAAATTACAGAGAAAATAATGTCTGAACCTGAACTTGTACACTGGTGAGCGGTGAAGAGAACCGGACTCTAGTTATTTAGTTTGCAGAAGTGTGTAGAGACAAGACCAGTGACGAAGCTAGGATTGAGTATTAGGGGAGTCACTATCAAATGATTATGATAAAAAAATAGTGGTATAAAAATATACGAAAAATTTAAAGTTTTTCATAGATAATATATCATATCAAGAAAGAAAAATGATAATACTTACATAGGTATATCATATAGCTACAATTGTAATATTTATTTATTTCAATCATGAGCTTGTAATTAGAGCCCAATCACCTCAGTTAGCATGTAAGTTTTAGAGAGACTTATACATTGCTTATGCATTCAAAAACGAACCTTAAACCTGACTCAAATACATATAT
Source organism: Oryza longistaminata (assembly GCA_009805545.1). Taxonomy (NCBI): domain Eukaryota; kingdom Viridiplantae; phylum Streptophyta; class Magnoliopsida; order Poales; family Poaceae; genus Oryza; species Oryza longistaminata. The sequence goes on along the minus strand of CM020185.1, from coordinate 4,779,463 downwards.
TGTATTTTCAAAAAACGAACGAACTTAAAACCGACTCATACATGGATACACGATGACGTACAAAGTATCGGCAAAAACATTTTCAATTTTTATTAATAGTAAGATATTTCTAAATAAAATGATACAGAAATAGATATGTTATTAGATATTTTTACTTCAGATAACTTTTTTGCCGGTCAAAAAATTTATGTAAGAAAGAAGGGCATCAGTTTATATAAAGCCACCCAACAAAGCTGTTGCTATTGTTGCTGTGCTGTTTTTTTTTTTTGGGGTGGGGGGGGGTGTTGCGGGAGGCCTCCCCTATCCATAGTCCATGCTAGTTTGCTAGAGCTCTAAATTATATAATGTCGGATTTTAGAGTGGGAAATATATGTTTATCCTTTGTATGTATTTTGTATAGCACAAATCCACCCATCCTCTTCTTAAAAACATCAAAATCAAGTAGGCTTGATTGGCTCCAACTCTACGGATAAGAATCTAGAGCAAGTAGCTGTTAGACAGTTCATATTATCTAACCTGATGCAAGTGAGATTGATTAAATGGTTGGGCGTGTTCGGCTGGTCTATTGCGGTGCTGCAGCTGGGCCGGCTGCGCCGTGTGTCGTGTGGCACTGTTGGTGCCGCTGCACGTAACCGTAGCACAGGCAGCCAAACAGCTCCATTATTGCGTGATACGAACTCTAAAGTCTCTAATACACTCAAACAAAGCTTTTTTTTAAAAAAAAAAAAAGTGACGTTAAAATTGATGGTGAGTTTATATTATATGATACATGTTTGAAAAAAAATATAAAACGAAGAGGAAGCGAGGCCGTAGTAAGAACGCATCCTGTTTTGTTTTGGTTATCGTGGAGTAGTACAGCCAGTATCCCGGTTGGCTTTTTGGTGGGTGGGGTGGGTTTCCCGTCTCCTTCCGATGCTGAGTTAGCATAGCCAAAGAGCAAAAGAAAGAACCTCGATCTCCATCTCCATCTCCCGCCCCCCAAACTCCAACACACACACGCGACTCTCCAAAACCCTACACCCCCCCAACCCCAACCCCGCCGATCCCCCGCTTCGCCGCCGATGGGCCGCAAGAGAAGAACGTCTCCATCGATGACGATGAGTACTCCTTCCCGCAGGGAGGACGCCGCGCCCCCCGCCGCCGACAAGGACAAGCCCCATCAAGAAGGCGGCGGCAAGAAAGGCAAGAAGGGCGCCAAGCCCGCCCTGCCCGACGACGACGGACTACGAGCCCCCCGCGCCCCGCCCCCGCCCGGGACGACGACGACGAGGAGGAGCCCATCAACCTCGTCTTCACCGGTAAGAAGAAGAGAAGAAGGGCGGCCGGCGCGCGCCGTGAGCTTCCTTCAGCGCCTTCGACGCCCTCGCGGCCGACCGAGGACCAGGAGAAGGACGCACGAAGCCGCCCCCCCGCCCCCGCCCCGCCCGTCGACCCATGCCCGCCCGCTAAATCAGACGCCGAGGACCGACGACCCGATTTCGACTTCAGAACAAAGCAAAAAGAAGAAAAAGAAGAAGGACAAGGAGGCTCCGCCAGTCCCTCGAACAACGACGACTCCTCGACCTAGATAAGCCTGCCCCGCCGCCCCAGCCGCCCGCTGCATTGAGCAGACGACGAGACGCAGGCCTGCTCAGCTGCAGCTTCCAAAAAGCCTCAGGAAGAAGAAGAAAAAGAAGGGCGGCTTTCTACGTGGCACAATGAGACATTGCATAGTCCTCTCGCCGAGATCGACGATTACTTCTCCTCCCACCGAAGAGGCTGAGCCGGTTGGAAGAGGTGCCTGCTCCTGATGCAAATTGATTGCTTAGGAAAAAGAAATCACAAGAAAAGAAGAAAAAAGAAAGGGTTGCAGCACTACTCACTAAACTACTTTGTGAATAATCTGCAGGCAATGTGCCTACACTGAACATTCAATCATGGTATTTGCTGGACAACTAATGAATGGCATGGAAATATAACAAGCGCATCAAGATTGCACAAAATCTGAAAAAGAAGAAAAAAGGCTTCCACTCCGATTGCAATCCATGCAACACATTTTAGCTTGACATATGAAGAAGCATAAGCACTACGCAAACTCAAATGTTGTATGCAGTACCACCCTCACTTAGTCATCACCTAAATGCTAAATTCCCAATTATGTCCAACTGGGACTTGAGAACTTGACCACAACAGAATCTACCTGATCTATTGACCACAACAAAATCCACCTGATCGGTGTACCAAAGCGATAATAGAGTGGCAATTTGCAGCACTAGTCCTTAACTACTTCCTCACCATTCTTCCATGAGCTTGGCCTTCTCGGGGAGCGGGATGTCGGGGCAGATCTCGATGGGGTGGTAGTGCTCGAACAGCTCCTCCCTCTTGGCGTCGTACTCCTCGTTCCCCTGCCTCAGCAACCCATGGCTGCCTACCACCACATAAACACACATACACCTCTCAATCTCCCCCCAAACAAAAATGTCAAAAGCCACTAGAATTTCATCAAGCGAATCAAACTAGAGACTGTAGAAGCGAAGAGCACCCATACTCTGGCCGCGGGAGCCGTCGTACCAGTACCGCGTGAGCGTGCCGTCGAAGTCCGCGATGACCTGCGGCAACTCCAAACCCTAGTCAGTCCACAAGATATTGACGAAAATGGAGGAGGAGGAGGAGGGTTCGTCGGCGCTGGCCTGGAGCTTAGCGGGGCCGGCGGCGCGGATGGCGGCGACCTTGCGGGCGAGGCCTTCGGCGTCGGCGACGACGGAGCCGGGGTTTCTGGTGGCGGCGGTGGAGGAGGAGGAGGACATGGAGGCAGCGAGGAGAGGGAGGCGGCGGCGGAGGGGAGGAGGAGGGGAGCGCGAGGCGGGGCTCCGGCGGCGGGAGAGGAGGAGGCGGAGGAGGAGGAGACGGGAGGAGGAGGGCGAGAGGAGAGGTGGGCTCGTCATGGGCCGCATTTCGAAGATGGTTGGGCCTCCTTGGCGTCGCCATTTTTAGGCCCTTCGCAAGATTGTCATTTAGCCGTTAAGCGCGCACGCTCTCTGTGATTGGACTCACACTACTAATAACCAACCAGTATAATCTACACTGTAATGCATACGGTCTCGCATGTTTAGAATACAGTTTTGAGTTCTTTTGCAGCACTTGTAGAGAAATATTACCGTCGTCCCAAAATATAATAACTTTTGGCTATAAATCTAGACAACTGTGTGTCCAGATTCATAGCTAAAAATACTTATATTTTGGAACAGAGGAAGTATATGGTTGGTTCCGACTACAAAAGTAAGTACTCTCCGTTCAAAAATATATTTTTTTGTTAGGATAAAATTTTAAACAACAGTTACTCCTAATTTCTATGTGCCATTAGATTCGTGTTCAGAGGACCATACAAAAAATCACACTACCCATAATAATAAAAAAAAGACCACTCTTAAATTGTAATTTATGTTTCAATCCCTAATTGTTATTTGTCCCCATCTTTATGATATTTCTTAGGGAGGGAATCTATTATATGCCACGGACTTTGTCACACGTCTACGATTTACCATTGATTTTGTCACGTTCAATATGCTATTGATTTTTGTTTAACTTGTACGATTTACCATCGCCGTCCGATTAGCCTCCGTTAAACTGTACAATTTTGTCCAAAATGACCAAAATACCCCTAGGACAAAAACTTCCAAAATTTGAATAAAAATTTCAAAATATCATATTATATGATAAATTTTGGTCATTTTGATAAATGTACAGTACTAACGGAGGCTAACCGGATGGCGATGCTAAAACGTAGAAGTTAAACAAAAATCGATGGCATATTGTAGAACGTGATAAAGTCAGTGGCAAATCATAGACGTGTAACAAAGTCAGTGACATAGTATAATGGATTATATATTAGACGTTAAAAAAAGAAGTATATATGTACCCATGGCCTCCACGTTGACCGACTGTGAAGCTCTCACACTCTATTTTTACCCTCCCTCCTCCACTCCCTCTCTCTCTCTCTCTCTCCACTGATTATTTTTTGTCGACGACCCCAACGACTCTGCCGCCTCAGCGCCACTCCACCGCCTATCTCCGCCTCTCCCCTTCCTCCTCATCTACCGTCTTGCTGCCCTCCTCTCCAACCGCTAGCCTCTTGTCTTTCTCCTTCTTTACGAGCAGCGGCGGCGGATCTGGCCACGAGCTCGCTGGATCTATGGTGGTGGAGAGCAATGACTATCTCGTCAAAGTCCTTGGCTGGCGGCGACAATGACCATGTCATGTGGTTTCACTCCTTTGAAGCCAAGGCGCGCTGAGACAACCGATACCTCTCTGGAAGTGAGCAGGTCGTGCATGGTGTCGCGAGATCATGGTCCCCACTATCACATGCGCTCAGTTCCAACATGAAAGCTCGAGATCACCAGTGCGTTAGACATGACCTAATAATCTAAAGAAGAAGAGGTTCTACTTCACTTCAAATCGCGATGGATACTTTGCAAGGTTATACATATAACGTACAAGATCTCTTTGAACTCTTAAGATTTTTTTAGGATTTCTTAATCCTTTGCAAGGTTATACATATAACGCACGATATCTCTGTGAACTCTAAGATTTTTTTTTAAGATTTCTTAGTCCCTGTAAAATTCAGCCAGGGAAAGTTCAGAGCTCATCCTACATACTCCATCCCGCTCAAAAAAAGGCAACCATGGTTTCCGGTGCCTAAACGTTTGACTGTCCTGCCTTTATCTGAATTTTTTTTATAATTAGTATATTTTCATTGTTGTAGATAATAACATGATATATACTTTATGCGTGCTTATCCTCTATAATTTTTTTTACATATTTTTTTCAAATAAGACGGTCAAACATTGACACGGAAACCATGGTTGTCTTTTTTTTTACGGAGGAAGTTATGCACTTCTGCGAAGAGTTGAATATTATCACTCTTTTCAATGGGTTTCGATTTAATCTGACATCCTGGTCCACTTTCATTCACTTCAGATTGGTCCTATTGTCATCCTCTACAAATGTCAATTAAAGTAATTGGACACACAAAAAAGTGTTAAAATTATCAAATTTTTCGCACTTCTGCTGCAGGAGTAGTAACATTTTTTTTTTCTTTTTACTTGTGAGTTTTGTGTCCGTAGGGTTGGATTTTAGGCGTAGCCGTTTGCGCCCATCGTGCTTCGAAAAAAACGACAAGCGACGGGGCGTGGGACATCTTCTCGTCCGTCCACGCGACAAATCCTTCCTTCCTCTCTCGGAAGCCAACCCACAGAATACCACAGTATTTAGCAACGCCTCGCCATCTGCGCCCACCAGCTTAATTAACCCAAACCACAATGTCCTCTAGCAAGATCGATTCCCCATTCCATTTGCATTTGCATCAGATCGCTCCAGGAGGATGCGGGCTCCAGATCAAGAATCCTCCGCACCTTGCAATCCTTCCCCAATGGCCGTCAATGTGCAGCCCGGTTCTCCTCCCCGCACCCGACGTACAGCCCTCGCGCCGCCGCCGCCGCCGAAAGCGCCGTGCCGGCCCAGAGAGCAGCCTGATGGCGGCGCGGCGGCGACGACGACAAGGAGAATGTCTCGCCGGAGGTGGCCCGCGGAAGGCAAGAAGATGCGCTGGAGCCTGGGGGTGCGGCGCGGCGGAGGATGGAGGCCAGCGGCGTGCTACCGCCGGCCCGACCCGGCCACGGCCACGCTGTTCGACCCGGACCTCCTCGCCGCATTCCGCGGCGCCGTCGACGCCTACGCCCGCGCCCTCCAGGAGGCCAAGCGGCGCGACGACGACGACGGCGACGACTTCTTCTTGTTGGAGGAGGGAACGAGGAGGGCTGCGGCGTCGGCTTTGGCGTCGACGAGACCCACTGGAAGGGTCGAGACCCGGTGCCCGCCGGGCGGCGAGCGCGCGGTGGTGCCTCTACACCACGTCGCTCCGCGGCGTGCCAAGACGTTCGAGGACTGCGCCACCGTGCGCCCGCCTGCTCGAGGGCCTCCCGTCGCCTTCCTGGAGCGCGACGTCTCCCATCCGCGCCTACCGGACGAGCTCCGCGCCCTTCTGGTGGGCCTGGAAAACGCCGCCGCCGCCGTGCCGGCCGCGGGCTGTTCGTGGACGGCCGCTATTTGGGCGGCGCCAACGAAGGTGGTCACCCTGCACGAGCAGGCGCGCCTCCGCCCGTGCTCCGCCGGCCCACGCCGCGGCGCGGCGACGCGCGTGCGCCGTCTGCGGCGCGGCCCTGGTTGTCGTCTGCGGCGCGTGCAGCGGCAGTCATAGGCTCTATGACCCCGCCGCCGCCGCGCCGTCCGCCGGCGGCGCAAGCCGCGACGCGTGCCGTGCACCGGATGCAACGAGAACGGACTCGTGCCATGCCTCTTCTGCAGCTGAAGCTGAAACAACATCTGACACACAGTAAAACTTTTTTTTTTTTTGTCATGTCATCAGGATCAGGAGAAATTCTTTTGATTGTTTTATGTAATTTATCATGTGTAATCTATCTCCACCAACCAAATTAAGCAACAAATCAGAGGCTCCAGATCGAGCTTTGTCACCTCGAGATTGAGTTGATTGCTCCCTTCTTATAAAATCAGGCTCTTGAACACATCAACCGGTTATTGCCTAGTACTACTAGTAATTTCACCACTGCATCCAGGGGATTAATTTGAGCACGGATTTGCCTGGTTGTGAGTACAGAGAACCAAGGAAATGAAATGGACATGTACTTCTCAAAGTTATCTCCTTTTTTTTTATGTTGATTCAATTCATAAAGCAAAAGGGTGTCTATTTGTTAGTAAAACAGATTAAATAAATTCTTCGATGACCTCACTTTTCCATCTCCCTCCCTCTCCAACTTACCACAGACGTTGACGCTTTCTGAGAAGACTGGCATGGCCTCCTCATTCCTCAACAATCAAACCTCTACTAGTAATTCTTCACAAGTCAACTGCTTTTTGGTTCGTGTCCAAGTTTAATACGTAGTAGTGATCCTCAGAGGTTGTCTTAAATACGTTTTGTCATGGTTTCTTAGAAGATGCTTTCCTTTTATTTACTCCTGCCATTCCCAAATGAAAGTCGTTTTATAGCCATTTCAACTCTTTTCTGGAGCTTCTACCACCTTCCCGTAGTTTCGTCTTTTCTTCCATTTATGCCATTGTTAAAATCATGTTCCGTTATCATTTAAGCTGATCATGCCTATGAGGATTCTTAAGCTGTGAATTTTGCATTTTTTTTTAACAACTTGTGTTAAAAATCAAGGATCCAAAACTTTTACTCTTACATCTCATAATTATGCCTTGGCGTGAATTTAATGGACAATTGTAACTCTGCTTCTCTCGCTTGAGTGAGCCTTGTTTCGAGACTGGAGTGAATCTTCCTAGATTTTGCAACAGTATTTGGAACATGTCTGCATCAGAAACTGAACTCAGGAGGTTCCTGGGTGGATTATGACATGTAACTAATTAAAATCTCACAAAGACCCAAAACATTGTGCGACACTGACACTTACATTAACAAATAAACTTTTTTTTGTGACCTCTTGCAAGGTTCAATTACACCTAATTAACCTGATGTAGAGCTCCCTCGCCATAAGGAAATGTTCTCTTCCAAGAATTGAGTTAGTTACTTATCTAAAAAAAAAAGAATTGAGTTAGTCAATGACTTCTAGAAAAAAAAAATGAACTTGAAGAAACAGGCAGTGCAAAGGAAAGACCTCGGCAGTCACCCTACATAAGGTTTTCAAAGAGTCATGAGAAATTAAACTGTAACTTTCGTCGAAACGACTCCAATTGAGTTCACCCGAGACTGTGACTCCGTCCAGTGTCCACATTGCTCACAAGTAGCCAAAGTAACCGCGTGTGAGAAGAGATGGTAGACAACATATTAGTCATTGTTTATGGAGGAATAATCTGAATATTCTCTCCCAATACTCCACCCAATCCCTTTAGACAACTTCATTGTTAAGGGAGACATTTGTGATACATTTTGCATTGGATATTGGTGTAATTCAATCAATAAAGAAATGGGGGAAAACTTCACACGATTGATGCGAATTAAAGCATTACAATTGGGAAGGAAATTAATCTAAGAAAAGGAATTGAAAAATTTTGCACCATTTCACCCGCGAAATAAAGTTGAGCTCCTCTGTCTCTCTGGTATAATCCTACGTCGATAAATGCTCTGCAAATCCTGATGAGTAAATTAACCGGCGGCGGCGGCGGTGGCGGTGGCGGTGGCGGAGGAAGCGGCGGGGCGGCTCGTCCGCTGCGCAACTTGTGTTAAAAATCAAGGATCCAAAACTTTTACTCTTACATCTCATAATTATGCCTTGGCGTGAATTTAATGGACAATTGTAACTCTGCTTCTCTCGCTTGAGTGAGCCTTGTTTCGAGACTGGAGTGAATCTTCCTAGATTTTGCAACAGTATTTGGAACATGTCTGCATCAGAAACTGAACTCAGGAGGTTCCTGGGTGGATTATGACATGTAACTAATTAAAATCTCACAAAGACCCAAAACATTGTGCGACACTGACACTTACATTAACAAATAAACTTTTTTTTGTGACCTCTTGCAAGGTTCAATTACACCTAATTAACCTGATGTAGAGCTCCCTCGCCATAAGGAAATGTTCTCTTCCAAGAATTGAGTTAGTTACTTATCTAAAAAAAAAAGAATTGAGTTAGTCAATGACTTCTAGAAAAAAAAAATGAACTTGAAGAAACAGGCAGTGCAAAGGAAAGACCTCGGCAGTCACCCTTACATAAGGTTTTCAAAGAGTCATGAGAAATTAAACTGTAACTTTCGTCGAAACGACTCCAATTGAGTTCACCCGAGACTGTGACTCCGTCCAGTGTCCACATTGCTCACAAGTAGCCAAAGTAACCGCGTGTGAGAAGAGATGGTAGACAACATATTAGTCATTGTTTATGGAGGAATAATCTGAATATTCTCTCCCAATACTCCACCCAATCCCTTTAGACAACTTCATTGTTAAGGGAGACATTTGTGATACATTTTGCATTGGATATTGGTGTAATTCAATCAATAAAGAAATGGGGGAAAACTTCACACGATTGATGCGAATTAAAGCATTACAATTGGGAAGGAAATTAATCTAAGAAAAGGAATTGAAAAATTTTGCACCATTTCACCCGCGAAATAAAGTTGAGCTCCTCTGTCTCTCTGGTATAATCCTACGTCGATAAATGCTCTGCAAATCCTGATGAGTAAATTAACCGGCGGCGGCGGCGGTGGCGGTGGCGGTGGCGCCGCGGCGCATGTGGGCGGCAGCCATGGCCTTGGGAAAAGGGACTGGCAACGCGACAGCCCGCCGGGCACAGCGGCGCCACCGGCTGCGTCGCCTTGCGGAGCCAGCGGTCGGCAGTCCGCGTGGAAGAAGTGGCCGCACTGCACCACCCGCACCTCGTCGGCGCCGGCGTACTCCGACTGGCAGTACGCGCACCTGTCCTCCCTTTGTCCCAGCACCGCCGCACGCCGCGCCCGGCGCCTGCTCGTAGTCATGAGCGTGGCGGCCGCGAGCGGCGTGCTCCACGTCGTCCAACCGCGCCGCTGCCCTCTTCCTCCATCCGGCCGCGGGGACGCAGGCCGCCGCGCGGCGCCACACGCCCGCCCCGAGGCCGACCACGCGGCTGGCGGCAAACGACGAGGCGGCGGCGGCGAGCACGACGACGACCGCCCCCACGGCCACCACCCCGACGAGCTCCACGCGAAGCGCCGCGTCGGGGTCCATCCGCGCCAAACCGCCACCGGCGTACGTACGTGAGATGGCAGTGCGCGTCTCCGTGTGGGCGGGGGGCGAGTTCGCGGCGAGGCGCAGAAGCTTCTGGGCGTCGCGCACTCGCGGCTCCCGCCTCTAAGTAGATGGAGGTGGAGAAGAGGCAGAAGCTTCTTCTTGGGGGGTGGGGGGGGTGGTGGTGTTCAGAATCCTCTTCCGTGAATTTCCCCTTCTGCCTAGCCTAGTAGCTTTGTTTGCCGTACGACGTGCGTGTGGGCAAGCCTGTTACGGCAACGCTTAAACAAAAAGCTTTATTTAATTAATCTTTGTTTAGTTATGCTAATTATCTGTACTGTTTCCTACGATAAGTTGTTTGAGTTTTTTTCTAGCCAAACTTTTTTAAGTTTGACTGAATTTATAGAAAAATATAGTAGTATTTTCAACACAGAAGAAACATACTATCAAAATATAATTAATGCTAAATTAAATGAAATTAATTTGATATTTTAGATGTTGCTAAATTTTTTAGATAACAATTACTACATTCCTTTTTTAAGTAGATAACACCGTTGACTTTTGAAATGATGTTTCATCTTATTAAAAAACTTAGTGTAAATATGCTAAGATATAAGTCATACTTCAAGTTTATTTAATGATAAAACATGCACAACAAAATAAATAATATTTATATAAATATGTTGAATGAGATGAAAGTATGAGATAAGAGACGGTAGACAAGAGATAATTTGTCATTGTTTAGGGAGGAATAATCTGAATATTCTCTTCCAATACGCTGCCCAATTCCTGGAGACAACTTCAGTGTTAAGGAGACAGTAGGAATAATACATTTTGCATTGGCTATTGGGGAATTGAAAATTTCACACGATTGATGCAAAATTAAAGCATTACAATTGGAAAGAAAATGTAGAGAAGAAATCGAAAACTTTGACGCCATTAATTTCACCCGCGAAATGACGTGCCCAAGTTCAGCTCACTCTGTCTCTAGCTTGTAATCCTCTACCGGCCTCAATAATCCAAAACAAAATGAGATCTGCAAAATCCTGATAAGTAATTAGCCGACGACAACGGTGGCGGCGGCGGCGGCGGACACGGCGGGGCGGCTCGTCCGCGGCGGCATTGGCCGACGGCAGCCAGGGTTGGGAAGCGGCGGCAACGACGACAGCACGGCGCGGCACAGCGGGCAATTCCGCTTCTCCCGGAGCCAACCGTCGACGCACCCCGCGTGGAAGAAATGGCTGCACCGCACCACCCGCCGCACCTTGTCGGCGCCGGAAGATCGGAAGAGCGGTATTCCTGACAGCAGATCGCGCACGTGTCCGCTCCCTCCGCCGCTGCCCCTGCCGGCCGGCGAAGACGACGACGCCGCGCCGCCGCCTGCTCGTACGTCGTGACCGTGGTGGCGCCCCCCGAGCGCGCTCTCGACATCGTCGTCGTCATCGCCCACCTGCGCCCTCTTCCTCCACCGGGCGGCCGGGAACGCGGCGGCGCAACCGCACGCCCCCGAGGCGGCGGCGGCGAGGAGGAAGACGACCGCCCCCACGGCCACCACCCCGACGACCACGAGGTGAACCGCCTCCTCGGTGTCCATGACGTCCATCATCCCGCCACACCGGCGTACGCGAGCAACCTGCAGGGCGCGTTCGCGCCGCGGCCGCCGCGTCGTCTCCGTGTGGGGCGCGCGCTCCGCGTTCGCGGTCGCGGCGAGGCAGAGGCTTCTGGGCGTGGCGCACTCGCGGCGAGCGCCTTCTTAATAAGCTCGAGAAGAGTTGTGATAGGCTAGCTTCTTCTTGGCCAAGTCAGCTGCCCGCGAGCCGACCACGAGCGAGAGAGAAAGCGCGGGGGCGGTTGGGGTTGGGTTTCTCAGAATCTTTCTTGGAAAGCCTTGTTTTTTTTTATGTTTTTTTTTCTTTTTGGACACTGCCTAGCCTTGTTGCCGTGGATGGGGAGTGTGTTCGCTACTCTGGTCCCGCGTGCACAGTAAACACGGAAAACGGAGTGGTTCGTTAGCATGTGATTAATTAAGTATTTCTATTTTTTTAAAAAAATGGATTAATTTGATTTTTTTAAGCAACTTTCGTATAGAAACTTTTTAAAAAAAGCACCGTTTAGCAGTTTGAAAAAGCGTGCGCGCGGAAAACGAGAGAGATGGGATCAGGAAAAAGGGGTTGCAAACCAAGTTCTCGTTTGAATCGCACGAATAAAAAATGTACGAAACTTCTTTTACGAAGCATGTACGAAGAACAGGTACGGGCCGTGCAGCCTACCTTTTCAGGCTATACACGGTAATCCTCTACGAGTATTAGGTGGTGTTGGATCAGGGACTTAACTTTAGTCCCTGTCTTTAGACACTAATTTAGAGTATTAAATATAGACTACTTACAAAACTAATTACATAAATGAAAGCTAATTCACGAGAAAATTTTTTAAGGCCTAATTAATCCATATTTAGAGAATGTTTACTGTAGCATCACATAGGCTAATCATGGATTAGTTAGGCTCAATAGATTCGTCTCGAAATTAGTCCAAGATTATGGATGGGTTTTTATTAATAGTCTACGTTTAATTTATAATTAATATTCAAACACCCGATGTGATAGGGACTTAAAAGTTTTAGGTCCCATCTAAACAGGGCCTTAAGCACATAAACAATACAGACGTGGTTTCGCTATTTTCCAAATGATATTTTATTTTGCTACAAATTCATGAAACTGAGAAAAATTTATACATAGCATGTATGTGTCCCAATCTCAAAGGAGCAAATCAATTATTTCATTCTAATAGTACGTACCATCGACTACTACACACTAACCATTGTCTTTGCAACATCGAAGTGAATATGTAGTATATCAAGCAAGTTATATATATCGTATGTGGTTTTAGCTGAGCGTATAGTGGCCACTCCGCGATGGCTACGTCCAATCGATATTTTCTCCTAGAGAAAAATCCCTTGTATACCCTGAAATTTTTATATAATCCCTTCTATACCCCTGAATTTTCTTACTCCTTTGTATACCTCCAAAATTTAATTTTGATCCCTTGCATACCCCTCGCCGGTCAGTTGACCGTCTATTTTCTATAAAATGACCATTTTAACCTTGGATGAACAAAGAAATTCATGAATTACAATTATTAAAAATATAAAAGCTTCTCGCATAAGAACTATTATACTTATGAGTTTGTTGTGCAAATGCATTATTTATCCAAAAAATATTTTTAGATAATAAAATAAAAAATACATATTAATTTTTTTTATAAAAAAGTCATAAAAATGGAGGAGCATTCAAATAAAAGAT
>CM020185.1:4675883-4766375 GCA_009805545.1 Oryza longistaminata | reverse complement strand
TGAGATTATTCTCTCCTTGCTCTCTACACCTTTGCTCAAGCTAGGGTGGTGTTTGGATACAGGGACTTAACTTTAGTCCCTGTCTTTAGACACTAATTTAGAGTATTAAATATAGACTACTTATAAAACTAATTACATAAATGAAAGCTAATTCACGAGACAAATATTTTAAGCCTAATTAATCCATAATTAGAGAATGTTTACTGTAGCATCACATAGGCTAATCATGGATTAGTTAGGCTCAATAGATTCGTCTCGCGAATTAGTCCAAGATTTTGGATGGGTTTTATTAATAGTCTACGTTTAATATTTATAATTAATATCCAAACATCCGATATGATAGGGACTTAAAAGTTTTAGTTCCATCTAAACAGGGTAAGCTATGAACGAGCAGCATGATACTGAATGTGTCTATTTTGGAATGGGCATTTGTTTTTTTCCCCCTACTAGAAGAATCCAGTGTGCTTATTGATAATGGGGTGTGGCCTTTGGTAGGCTTTTAGTGGTGTGGTCACCAAAGTCACGTACGTAAGGTAGTTTTCGTACAAGCTTCGTATGAATTTCTTCGTGTGTATAGCAAGGTTCTTAAAAAAACGAATGAATCGGAAAAACACATGATTTCAACAGGAATGGAAATATAAAACAGAACATTGCAAAACACAGAAAAAAGACAGCAATGACCGTTTGATTAAACTATAGGAAAAACACAAAAATCGGATGAGAGAGATAGATTTAAATGAAATTTTTCAGGAGCTGTGAGCTCTTATTTCCTCAAAATCTCTATAGGATTATCCATTTAATAAGAATTTCAAGAAACTGGATAGAATTGACCTTTAGTTCAAAGGCATTCATACAAATTTTTTTTCTATAGAATTGAAATCGCCTAAAATTTCTAGGATTTTCCCCAGATGAAGGGGCACCTAAGCCTGTTACGCCAACGCTTAAACAAACAAAAGCTTCTCTTTAATTAATCCTGGTTAGTTATGTTAATCATGATGTGTTAGTGCTTGTTTAGCTTCTTAATTAATGTTGGTCTCTATCCCGTGAGGTGAGACCGTGAGGCCCCACTGGAGGAAAAGCTTGGGGGCACATTTTTGCATTGTTTCCTCTTTTTGTGTTTTCTTTTGAGTTTGTAATCGTCTTGTTTGTAGAACGCGTCCAAGTCTACAAGTCCAGTCATTTTAATTATTGACTTGATTATTGCAAAGTTTTCTGGATGAGCAGCTGAACTTCACGCGTCTAAGGCTCTGTTTGTTCTGGGGAGATAGAGGAGATTGTGTCTCGTTTTTCGCGCGCACGCTTTTCAAACTACTAAACGGTGTCTTTTTTGCAAAAAAAATTTCTATATGAAAGTTGCTTTAAAAAATCATATTAATCCATTTTTGAAATTTAAAATAGTTAATACTCAATTAATCATAAGCTAATGGCTCACCTCGTTTTGCGTATCTTCCAAATCTCCTCAGCCCCCTTCTCCTCAAACACACCCTAAGGCTGCGTTCGAGCGCAGGAGAAAGAGAGAAAGATAGTTTTGTTTTCCGCGCGCACGCTTCTCGAACTACTAAACGATGTGTTTTTTGCAAAAAATTTCTATAGAAAAGTTTCTTTAAAAAATCATATTAATCTATTTTTGAAGTTTAAAATAATTAATACTCAATTAATCATGTGCTAATGGCTCACCTCGTTTTACGTATCTTCCAAATCTCCTCGGTCCCCTCTTTCTCAAACACACCCTAAGGCTCTTCTCGTCATTGTGAAATGGGGTCAAAACACAGTCAAAGTAGTGGGACACGAGTTTGAGGGTTTTCTTTCTTAAAACTGTGGCAACCAAGTTTGAAACCTAACCCAATTAATGGCTCTCTGTTTGATATTGTATTGATTGGAATGATAGTGGAACAAACGACTGAAATATAGTGAAGTGTAGGATAACAAATTATCTCTACTATTTTAAAGAGGTACTTGTCCCACTTCTTCATAAAAGCCGTTCCCTTCCATCTCATCTTCCACTTCAAAGTAAAAACATTTTCTCTCCCGTAAAAATCATTCACCCTAAAAAACAGACTTCTTAAACAAACCAACCTATATAAAAACAAACAACCTCATCAATCCAAATCATCAGTGAGCAGCACCGCATAAGACATTCATCCGAATCATCCCGAGAAGAACTCATGTCTTGTCGTCTTACATAATGATACTAGTACAGTACTACCCATCGTTAACACTCACCTTAACGACTTCCTGTCAGATCCGAATATCTTGTAGTACATTTGCAGCATATTTTACGCCTCCTACTCCTGTGTGATTTCTTTTTTTTTTTTGCTTTATTTTCTCAGCTATGTCCATTCTACGTGTAAAATGACTAATATGTATGTGTGGCCAATCAATAAGAGGAAAAAATGGTTCGCCAAAACTCCTCAATTTGGATGCACAGCACCAATTTTTCCATCAAGTGACGGCGCAAGGTTCCTAAATACCCGTTGATTTTGATTTTTTTTTATAAACGTTCGACCATTTATCTTATTCATTCTTTTTGTAAATATAAAAAAAATAAAATTAAGTCTAGCTTAAAGAACATTGATAAATCAATTCAAAAATTTTTAAATAAAAAAAGTGATCTTATATTGAAAAGTTAATAGCGTCATATATTAAAATCATATATTAAAATGAGAGGAGTAACAAATTAAAGTTGCAGCTTAATTGGAATAACGACATACACACTCAAAATCGACGGTCTTGGGTTTTCACATGAATAATATTGGATTATCCTTGGCCCTCACAATCGAACAGAGCATGACGGTTCTAACTTCTAGTATGCACTGTCATCGCCAAACCAACTGCTAAATGGCGAGCGTGGTCATTAATTTCCTCGGAGAAAAAAAAGGGTTACTACTCCAAACGAGTCAGTTTCGAGTAGTGTTTAGATCTAAGGACTTAACTTTATTCTATGTATTTAGACACTAATTTAGAGTATTAAATATAGATTACTTACAAAACTAATTACATAAATGAAAGCTAATTTGCGAGACAATTTTTTTAAGCCTAATTAATCTGGCAACGACGAGTCCCATATGACACACGATAAGTACCATGCATGTTAACTCTCTCCTGGCGGTGCCATGTGCTCATGCTTCGACTCAGTTCCAACAGCAACCTGCACAAGTGCCATGTAGAACAATTATGGACGTCAATGTAGTTCATGTAGTGATTTGCATCGTACAAATGCAGATAAACTTTTAATAATTTAATGTGTCTCGCACAAAGTCATAAAATAGGCAATTTCTTGCATCGCATAGTAGAAAATGTATAGGTTTCCATGAAAACAGTAACCCAATCGGTACCTTTTTTTTTTGAAACCGAACCCAATTGGTACTTTTGTCCTCTTATGATTTTAAAAGTTGGTATTTTTGCATCTTTTGTTTCAATTGTTCTTAATATCTTCTTTGTGACTTTTGACGGTCATACATATCAACTTATGGTCATATATATTTAATGGTATATCATGTTGTTAAGTGTAACTTAAATCAATGGACAGTGGTGTAAAGTAAAAGTATATGCTAAATGGCTAAATATGGTGTAAAGTGTAATTTACTCTTAACGAAATGGTCAACGGTAGACGGGTTTGCCTTTTCCTCTTTTTCTAGAAGGATTTTTTTAAAGTTGGATTACACAAGTAGTGGAGCTCTACATGTGGGAGGAAGGAAGAGTGGAATGGACAAAACTCCACTTTTAAAAGTATATGTCAAGAGCTATGTTATGTATTTTTTAATCTTAGGGCTTCACTTTATTGCTAAAATATATTTCTTAGACCTTCCTAAATTTTGGTAGAAGTTTGAGAGTAGAAGGTTTAGGAATTAGGTTCAAATCTAGGATTTTTTTTTTGGGGGATGGAAGGGGTATTTGACATAGCTTCAATTCCATCTTTTCTAGAGCTGAAGTTCAACCAAACCGTCATAGCTCACTTAAAAGACAAGTGGAACATGTTAGAATTCTCTCGCAAAATAAACTGAAAAAGTGAGGTGGGGTTCATGTCAAAATTGAAAGTTGGGAGCCATGCCAAATACTTTATCCACCAAAAGATATTTTTACAAAAGAAAATTTTAATCTATTATTGGATGTGAATTAGGGCATGTTTAGTTCGTGAAAAGAAATTTTTGGATGTCACATCGGACATTTGACCGAATGTCGGAAGGGTTTCTGACATGAATGAAAAAACTAAATTCATAACTCGCTTGGAAACCGCGAGACGAATCTTTTGAGCCTAATTATCTATCATTAGCACATGTGGTTACTGTAGGCACTATGGCTAATCTATAGACTAATTAGGCTCAAAGATTTCATCTCGTGGATTTCCCTCTAACCGTGTCGATTAGTTTTTTTAATCTATATTTAATGCTCTATGCATATGTCCAAAGATTTGATATGAGTTTTGGGAAAAAAATTTTGGGAAACTAAATCAGGCTTACTATAGTACATCTACTTCTAAATTATTATTATTATTATTATTTTCACCGGAGAGCAATACAACGGGAAATGACGCTGGTAACGTGGTTATAAAAATAGTCTACCGGAATGTTTGCGGGAGGCGGAGGACCCGGACCCGGTGTTTACATGTAGACACTCCGACAGGGGATAGTCTTAACGGGGCGATGGTACATATAGGAGGCTATAAGCAGTATAACATATTTAAAAAATTTTATAAGGAAGAGAGATAAGAGCTGTGGGGCTACAGATCTGTAGTAGCTGCAACGAACTCCAAGATTATAATGTGTATACAGTTGGACCACAGTATAATGTATAGAGCAATATTTGTATAAAATTGCTAATTACATTTGCTAATAGATGATTTGGAAGCTATTAGTGGGCTAATCCTATTTAACTGTCTCTACGTGTACGCAGAAGCTTGTCTTTTAAGCATGTATCCTCCGTCCCAAAAAAAGGCAAACCGTGGTTTCGTGTCAACAGTTTGACTATCCTCTTATATGAATTTTTTTTATAATTAGTATTTTCATTGTTGTTAGATGAATATAAACATGATTAATACTTTATGCGTGCTTATCTTTTTAATTTTTTTCATAATTTTTCAAATAAGGACGGAGGTCAAACGTTGGAGCACGGAGAACTAGGGTTTGTCTTTTTTTTTTTTTTTTTTTTTTTTTGACGGAGGGAGTACATCGTACTTGTACAGTTGTACAATACTCCCTCTTGTTATCGGAGTATATTTATATTTTTTTTTTATTTACTATGCAAAAGGTTATGTTTGGACAATGGACACGTGTGCGAGTCATGCTTCCATAAGAGCAGCTACAATAGCAGACTATTAGCTAGCTACAACCATATATTTAATGAAATAAAGATAAGAGAGAAGAGCAGTGGGCTACAGATCTGTTGCCAGCTGCAGCAACGGACTCAAGACGCAATGTATGTATGACAGGTGGGACCATTATACTATAGTACAGTAGCAATTATTTATGAATTGGCTGTTAGATTGGCTATAGATAAATTAGAGCTAGTAGTGGGCTATACTATTAAACTTGGCTCTAAATGACTTTTTACCTACTCC
Source organism: Oryza longistaminata (assembly GCA_009805545.1). Taxonomy (NCBI): domain Eukaryota; kingdom Viridiplantae; phylum Streptophyta; class Magnoliopsida; order Poales; family Poaceae; genus Oryza; species Oryza longistaminata. Next base: position 4,760,818 of record CM020185.1, on the reverse strand, counting down.
GCACACCTTTTACTTACGGATGGAACTGAGTTTTACTGGTGGGTCCGCCCGAGTTTTATTTTTTACTACTACCTTTTCTTTGCCATAAAAAAAATAAAAGGGGAAAATGGCGAGCCACCTCGTCTACTATTCTTTCTCTCTCTCGCTGTTCCCGACGGAGGAAGGGGTGGCAGTGGCACGCACGCACCCGCCTCGCTCGCCTCCTCTCTCGCGCGCGCCGGACGGAGGCACACGGTGGCGCGGCCGGCCGGCCTCATTCGCTCACCTCGTAAGCCTTCCTCCTCCCTCCTCCGTGCGGTTCCATGATGCGGCGAGGCGAGGCGAGGCGCGGATTGGGGTTGGATTGGGTTTCTTTTTTCTCTTCGAATTATTGACTTCGATGCTGCGTGCTCGCCGTGCTGTGCTGTTTCTTCCGGATTTCTTTGATGCGCGCTGCAGTGCTTAATCGAGAGGGTTTTTTTTTTGTTTTTGTTTTTCTTCGAAAGGGTTTCAACCGAAATACCGAATCCCCCTCTGCCCCCAAAGCTGGTTTCGTTTGAGGTGTAGCCGCATCTTCCTCTTTTCTTTCCTTTTTTATTTTTGGGTGAGGGTTTGGAGTGAATCTTCTATCTTGCTTTTGCTTCCTGTGTCGAATGCTTGGAGTTCTTTTGCTGGAAAATTCTTCATGAATATCTAGCACCATTTGCAGCTCCAAAGCAGTACGGGCTCTGTTCATCGGTGTAATGCGTTCGTATTTTGCTTCCTTCAAATCTTCATCCTGTCTTGCATTTTATATCGCCCGCATTTTCTGAAGTTCTCTGAGCTAATGTGGAGTCGGATATGGATTTAGGGTGATCTGATTTGATGACGGTTTTTATGGTTTTTTTCTTTTCAATCTGATGCGCACAATAGTTTGTGCACGGACAATAATTAAGCTAACGGTTAGCAATTATAGCATTTGGTATCAACATTTTCATTACGAGTTTCATGCCAGTCTAGATGGTACTGTGTACTTGTAAGTTCTCAGTGACAACGAGAAACAGTAGAAGGATGACTACTTCCAGTAAACCACTTAATCATTTAGATTCAGTCCGATCAAAAAAAAAATCATTTAGATTCAGTGATTTTCTGTCTGCTTCGATGAGATTTAGTAAACCACTTAGATTCTGTATTGCATCGCCGTTAATCATTTTATTTCATAATTTCTTGTAGCTATGCTTTTTTTCTTTTCATGGTTCATGTGATTATGTGAAGGCTCTTGAATATTTTGGTTTCTTGTTTCAACAAGTTGTGTGTGTTAGCTCTTCCTCTACTATTGCTATCCGTTGCTTGAAGTTCTGGCAATTGTGATGTTGACTATCAGCAAGTTCCTTTACTATACACACTATTTGTTCCTTTTCATAAGTCTTAAGCAGAAGGTACGATTGCTCATTTGTATGGTAAGCATTTCAATATTCTGAAATGCAGGTCATTGAACTATATAAAAAGGTTGTTTGTCATGGGTATTTCATCGAAGTGGTTTAAATCACTGGTTGGTATAAGAAAGCAAGAAAAGGCCCGGAATGCAGAAAAACAAGAAAAGGCACAAAACGCTGAGAGCTGCGAAACAGTAAGTTATGGTATTCACCAAGATTTTGTATCGTGTAATTATGTAGCAAGTACTTGTTCTGATCGACTAAGTCTGGAGTAATGATTGTTTTGTCTGTCTTCAACTTTTTTCCTTTTTTTTGTTTCTAGTGTTTAGAGCCAGCTTGATAGGTGGATATTCTACTGTTTTTTGTCTTCCTCTGTCAGAACATGACAAATCTTGAAGAGTGAGCAAAATTGCAAAAGAGTAGATGGTTTACCAGAGTTGGTTCGGCGGATGCCACACAAGTGCTGTTGTTGACATGTCGTTGTCACATGCTTGTTGCTCAACTACTCTTCTGAGTGCCCAACACAGATTATGTGGCAATACCTGGATATTAAATGTTCTGTATTGGTGTAGTAAATGTTTGGGCTCCTTACAATATGCCATTACCATCATTGTTCTAGTGCTTGTAACCCTCCTCACCTATGAAAGAAAACCAAATGGGTATATTGGAGTACTGTTGTGGTTGCTTTGGTTTTTAGTGTCCTACTGGTCTGGTAATTACAGATAGATGAATGACTGATTGTTTTATGTAACCAACAAATGATTGCACTGCTGTTTATTCCTTGGGTGTCTGTCTTTTTTTCTTGACTTCTTTTCCTTTATTCTACTTCACAATGCATTACTATGCAAATGCATCAGCCACTGCCCACTGGAGTGTTAGCTATTTATTTTAAATGTAGCATGTCTAACTTGCTTGGATTAAAGACCGTTATTGTAGTTGTAATAGGAGTATTCATGCTGTTCATTTTGTTTACTTCCATTCAATTAAATAAAATTTTAAATTATTAATATGATATATATTGTAGTTTAGTATCGTAGTATGTGTTTCATGCTGCCCTTGCCCAAAGTATCACTTTATAAGCTTGATTTCAAACTACCAGAGTGCATTAGTATGTTTTAAGTTTTGAGAACATATTCCTTCTTGACTCTTTTTGCCACTGCTGTACAAGTTGGCATGAACTGCTGTTTTTACTGGGCTGTCTTACCATCATGACAATGTATTAAAATTATTGTAGAGGACCCCTGCTGCTCAGTTGCTTCACAAACGGAAACATTCTTTGGATACTGAACGTGCAATCTTAGTAGAAGAACTTGCAGTGCAAAGTGAACCATTGACTGATGACACCAACACGCAGACAGTTTCAGATTCCATTTCTTCAGACAGTACATTGCTTGGAGTACATATTTCTCAGACCGAAGAGCATAAAACTAAAGAGGATGTGGCTGCAACACTCATTCAGTCTGCGTTTCGAGCATTCCTGGTATGCTCCCTTTGAATATCACTATGCTAGATAACTGATAGCATGCTGTCTCTGGTCTCTGCTCTGCATGTGTAGTAAACACACTAATGAGTGTGACTGTCTTCATGTTTTAAGGACTTATCCAAATAAACAATGCAGAATTTTGTCAGAATGTGATAAGAGCAAATGTATTATATTTGAACAAGATAATCCAAGAAAAAGGAGAAAGTATTTTAGTACTTAGAGGTTCTAGTTAATTTTTCAAATATCTAGAAATAGTCACATGAAACTGAATCTTCATTTGCTAAATTAAACTTAGGAAACTATCCAGATGTAGTCGTTTGTGTATAACATAGCATAGACTATGAAAGCAAAAGGCTTTAGTAAAAACATAGCTCATGATTTTCAGGCTTCCTTCATAGTCTTCTGTGTTTTGAGATTTTGAACTTTTTGTTGCATTTATGATTACCAGGCTAGACGGGCTTTACGGGCATTGAAAGGAATAGTTATACTGCAGGCCCTTGTAAGGGGTCATATCATAAGAAAGCAGACATCAGAAACACTTCAGTGTATGCAAGCTCTAGTAAGAGCTCAAGCTCGTGTCAGAGCAAGACAAGTTCGTGTTTCTTTAGAGAACCAAGTTGCACGGAAGAAGGTCCCTGAACAAGATGATCATGAGAATCATGTTCGAGAAATTGAGGTAGGTCACAAATCCTATAAAAGTCATTATGACAAGATACTGAGACCTATATGCTTGGATGTCTTTTCCTCTCCCGACTCTACATATCTTGACACATAATCTTTCTTCCATCGTTTAGATTATCACCTTGTTATAAATTTATCGAGTGATATGATACTGACATGTAAATTTTGCTCAACACTGTGGATAAAAAAAATATTTCTGCTCCCTCCCTACTTATTTGAAGATGGCACTTTTTTTAATTGCTATGTTGCAATGGAAATTTAAAAAGAAAACCCCACCGTACACTTTAAAGCCCTAAAAATTAAAATAAAATTATTCCTATCGTAAAATCTTCATGTAATATTTATCATCATTTTGCACCTCATTTTAAGATAAAATTTCCTCACTATTTTACTTGGGGTTAGGAAAGTGACACAAGTCCACCTACCTCACTATTTTAGGGACCTACATGGCAGTGGTGGTGGGTGGTGGCAGATTTACCACTCACCACTACCATTGTGGTCTTTCTAAAGGAGTACAGAAAGAGAGCAGATCATATATTAATCCGACTTTCAAGAAAACCAAGGAAATCACATTGTCTTCACAGGACAGGAAAACAAGCAAAAGTAAACCAAACATTTGGTACTTGACAACTTCAAAAGATCCCCTGGCAACAACTCCAAACCATGACTGCCTACTGACTAAACACCATGATAGAAGCTTCACATCACATCAGGGAGAGCATTTGTCTTCACTCCTCTCACTCACATCATCAATCTTGTAACCCACTCGTCCAATGCCTCCTTTCCTTCCTCTTTTTGCAAAAGTACGCTAGTGCTGCACAAAAGACAGATTCATAAGCAACATGCAAAGCCAATTTTACTAATACGATCTCAATTACCCAGCCGATCCTAGTAAGCATAATGATCAGCATATACTTGCCAGCAGCCAAACTCTGGCAAAACCCCCTGGCCTCAAAGACAGAGCACCACTTATGTCATAGATGATCACATTATGACGCAACACATCTCTGACAACACACCACACAAACCTTGCTAAGGGTCACAAGAACAGAGTTTTTTTAATCTATATTTAATGCTCTATGCATATGTTCAAAGATTTGATGTGATGTTTTGGAAAAGAAATTTTGAGAACTAAATCAGGCCTTACTATATACATCTACTCCTAAATTATTATTATTATTATTTTCAACCGAGAGTAGTACAATGGGAATGACGCTGGTAACGTGGTTATAAAATAGTCTACCGAATGTTTGCGGAGGCGGAGGACCCTGGACCCCGGTGTTTACACTGTAGACGCTCCGGACAGATAGTCTAAGAGCAGGTACAATAGCAGGCTATAAGCCAGCTATAAACATATTTTAAAGATATAAAGGAAGAGAGAGAAGAGCAGCGGTCTACAGATCTGTAGCTAGCTGCAGCACGAACTCCAAGACATAATGTGTGTATGATAAGTGGGACCAAGTATTAATAGTATAGCAAGCAACTATTGTATGAATTGGTTATTATATTTGCTATAGATGATTTGGAGCTAGTAGTGGGCTATAATATTAAACTTGCTCTAACGTGCCAGCCGAAGCTGTCTTTTACATGTACATCAGTACTTGTACAGTTGTACAATACTCCCTCCTGTTATCGGAGTATATTTATATATTTTTTTATTTACTATGCAAAAGGTTATGTTTGGACAATGGACACGTGTGCGAGTCATGCTTCCATAAGAGCAGCTACAATAGCAGACTATTAGCTAGCTACAACCATATTTTAATGAAATAAAAGATGAGAGAGAAGAGCAGTGGGCTACAGATCTGTTGCCAGCTGCAGCACGGACTCCAAGACGCAATGTATGTATGACAGGTGGGACCATATACTAATAGTACAGTAAGCAATTATTGTATGAATTGGCTATTAGATTGGCTATAGATAAATTAGAGCTAGTAGTGGGCTATACTATTAAACTTGCTCTAAATGACTTTTTACCTACTCCGCCACACCTTTTACTACCGATGGAACTGAGTTTTACTGGTGGGTCCGCCCGAGTTTCATTTTTTACTACTACCTTTTCTTTGCCATAAAAAAAATAAAAGGGGGAAAATGGCGAGCCACCCTCGCCTACTATTCTTTCTCTCCTCTCGCTGTTCCCGACGGAGGAAGGGTGGCAGTGGCACGCACGCACGCCGGCCTCGCCTCGCCTCCTCTCTCGCGCGCGGCCGGACGGGAGGCACACGGTGCGCGGCCGGCCGGCCTCATTCGCTCACCTCGTAAGCCTTCCTCCTCCCTCCTCCGTGCGGTTCCATGATGCGGCGAGGCGAGGCGAGGCGCGGATTGGGGTTGGATTGGTTTCTTTTTTCTCTTCGATACTGCGTGCTGCAGTTTCTTCCGGATTTCTTTTTATGCGCGGCTGCAATGCTTAATCGAGAGTTTTTTTTTTTTGTTTTTCTTCCAAAAGGTTTCAACCGAAATACCGAATCTCCCTCTGCCCCCAAAGCTGGTTTCGTTTGAGGTGTAGCCGAATCTTCTTTTCTTTTTTATTTTTGGGTGAGGGTTTGGAGTGAATCTTCTATCTTGCTTTTGCTTCCTGTGTCGAATGCTTGGAGTTCTTTTGCTGGAAAAATTCTTCGTGAATATCTAGCACCATTTGAAGCTCCGAGCAGTACGGGCTCAGTTCATCGGTGTAACGCGTTCGTGTTTTGCTTCCTTCAAATCTTCATCATGTCTTGCATTTTACATCGCCCGCATTTTCTGAAGTTCTCTGAGCTAATGTGGAGTCGATATGGATTTAGGGTGATCTGATTTGATGACGGTTTTTATGGTTTTTTCTTTTCAATCTGATGCGCACAATAGTTTGTGCACGGACAATAATTAAGCTAACGGTTAGCAATTATAGCATTTGGTATCAACATTTTCATTACAAGTTTCATGCCAGTCTAGATGGTACTGTGTACTTGTAAGTTCTCAGTGGCAACGAGAAACACCAGAAGGGGGACTACTTCCAGTAAACCAGTTAATCATTTAGATTCTATATTGCAATTAGATTCAGTGATTTTCTGTCCGCTTCGATGAGATTTAGTAAACCACTTAGATTCTGTAGTGCATCGCCATTAATCATTTTATTTCATAATTTCTTGTAGCTATGCTTTTTTTTTTTTGCATGGTTCATGTGATTATGTGAAGGCTCTTGAATATTTGGGTTCTTGTTTCAACAAGTCACGTGTGTTAGCTCCTCCTCTACTATTGCTATCCGTTGCTTGAAGTTCTGGCAATTGTGATGTTGACTATCAGCAAGTTCCTTTACTATACACACTATTTGTTCCTTTTCATAAGTCTTAAGCAGAAGGTACGATTGCTCATTTGTATGGTAAGCATTTCAATATTCTGAAATGCAGGTCATTGAACTATATAAAAAGGTTGTTTGTCATGGGTATTTCATCGAAGTGGTTTAAATCACTGGTTGGTATAAGAAAGCAAGAAAAGGCCCGGAATGCAGAAAAACAAGAAAAGGCACAAAACGCTGAGAGCTGCGAAACAGTAAGTTATGGTATTCACCAAGATTTTGTATCGTGTAATTATGTAGCAAGTACTTGTTCTGATCGACTAAGTCTGGAGTAATGATTGTTTTGTCTGTCTTCAACTTTTTTCCTTTTTTTTGTTTCTAGTGTTTAGAGCCAGCTTGATAGGTGGATATTCTACTGTTTTTTGTCTTCCTCTGTCAGAACATGACAAATCTTGAAGAGTGAGCAAAATTGCAAAAGAGTAGATGGTTTACCAGAGTTGGTTCGGCGGATGCCACACAAGTGCTGTTGTTGACATGTCGTTGTCACATGCTTGTTGCAAAGATCCCCTGGCAACAACTCCAAACCATGACTGCCTACTGACTAAACACCATGATAGAAGCTTCACATCACATCAGGGAGAGCATTTGTCTTCACTTCTCTCACTCACATCATCAATCTTGTAACCCACTCGTCCAATGCCTCCTTTCCTTCCTCTTTTAGCAAAAGTACGCTAGTGCTGCACAAAAGACAGATTCATAAGCAACATGCAAAGCCAATTTTACTAACACGATCTCAATTACCCAGTCGATCCTAGTCAGCCATAATGATCAGCAGATACTTGCCAGCAGCCAAACTCTGGCAAAACCCCCTGGCCTCAAAGACAGAGCACCACTTATGTCATAGATGATCACATTATGACGCAACACATCTCTGACAACACACCACACAAACCTTGCTAAGGGTCACAAGAACAGAGTGTGATTGATAGTTTCTCTCTTTGAACATAACTAGCACAACTCACTCCCCTCCACTTTCTTTTTATTAACTGAACAACACATTGAGTTCTATCACTAACAGCTAGGAAAAGAAAATGTTTGAGTTTCAAAGATATTCTACTTTTCCACACTTCCATCATCTCTTGATCAATCTCCCCTCCAAAAGTTAGCAATCCGTACATAGATTTTGAAGAATAACCTTTTTCCGCTCATGAGGCCAAATAAATCTGTCACGATCCCCATCTAAACTAATCTCTCCTAGCAGCTCTATCAATTTGCTTAAGTTGTGTTGACCCTCTGAAGATTGGGAAACACGTTTTGTGTTTGAAGATGGCACTTTTTGTGTGGAAACAATATATGTTAAGAAATGTGACTATACTATTATGCAAGTTACAAACAATTCCTTGCACCATAGGATTGGCTTAAGTTTCATGCCTATACCATTCTGGGTAAAGCCAGACCTCAACCTGGCTAGATCATGGTGCAGTCCGTAGGGGAGATGGGATGGTGATGAGCACTGGCGAAGGAGGTTGTAGCAACAATGGCATCAGTGCCATTGTACTGCACTACTGCTAGTATCAGATGGATTTGGACAGAGTGGGGAGGCAGAGGGTGGGTTGGGATTAAGAAAACAAAATCATGCATTACTGCTAGTATCAGATGGATGTAGATGGAGTGAGGAAGCAGAGGATGGGTTAGGTTAAGAAAAAAAAATCTTGGGGTTGACTTGGCCTTGAGTCGACACCTATATAATATTCAGCTTTTGTGTGGTTTATCCCTAACGCTTTGAATGAATAGTGGTTTATATTCATCCATTAACTGTTCTTTGTAGCATTGGAATAAGTCGCTGCCTGTTGTACCAATAACTTACGTGTGGTGTGGAAAAATAGAACCAAGTAATATGAGTGGGATAAATTTCATACGAGTGGGATAAAAATGTTTCTTGGCAGACAGTGTTTTATAATGTTGTTTACTTCTGCAACAATAAATGCAGGAACGCTGGTGTGGCAGTATTGGTTCTATTGAAGAATTGCAAGCTAAAGTATTGAAAAGGCAGGAAGCTGCTGCTAAGCGTGAGAGAGCAATGGCATATGCTTTGACTCATCAGGTAATTTTGGATGGTATACCTATATACTTCTGTACAAATACTGGTTGAGAGTTGGTAAGTGAGGTAAACTTTGATTAGTAGATTAGTAGTCTAGCACTCAATGCTTTGTTAAATATGTGTGTTATTATAGTCAATTAGTTAGGAAGTCAATGTGATAATCAAGAAGGATAGTTGTGGATAATGGATTTTATCTACTTAATAATTGGTGGGTAACTGATATTTAAGTTACTTAATGACAGTATGTTACATGTTTACTCTGGTTGCAATTTATTCAATATATCTATCTAAACATAGATTTAAAAAGTGATGGTCTGAGTGAAATAACTGTTGTGATAAATAACAGTAGTATCAAATACTGATTTCATATTTATGTTTACCTGAAATATATCATTTTTTGCTAGATGCTGCTTATCTATATAATTAACCAGTAACATGAATGACGCCTCATACTTTTTGTGGGCTAGAAGTCCCTGCAGTAATCAGTGAAATAAAAAATGATAGAAATCATCTCATCGAATGAGAAATGGAGAAGGACTGCTACAGATATAGATAGTACAACTATTACAGTTATATAACAAGTATTACTATATTTTCAGTCATAGCATTCCAGTTGTCTAGTGAATACAATTGTATCTCCAAATTTAGCTGTTCGGTTGAAAGTGCAATTTTTCTAGTCATATGATCATATCATAGTAAACTGCAGAAATACACTTATCTAGGTGTTGCTCGTGTCATTCTTTTCACTGTGAATCTATATGTTTATCGGATAAATCACGGTAGATTAGACTTTTTACATGCCCTCTGTAATTTTTAGTTTCAACTAATGATCATGGAAAATTATCTGTTGCAGTTGAGAACTTAAGATTTGAGAATGCTCTTATGAATATAACAACACTGCATGTCCCCACAATTCTGTAGTCCTTTTCAATATACGTTTAGCTCTGGAGTCATTAAGTTATGCCTTTTGTTTTGGTCAGCGACAAGCAGGTTCCAGGCAACAGAAACCTACAACTCCGCAAGGACTTGAACTTGATGACAGCCACTGGGGATCAAACTGGTTAGAGAGGTGGATGGCTGTACGTCCATGGGAGAACAGGTTGCTTGACAGTAACACCAAAGAAACTATGCCACTGTGTGATGATAAGCAGGATATGGAAACAAAGTCTCAGATCACACCAAAGGGGAAAGTTCAAGTTTCAAGTGCCCTTTCTAATGGTTCTAACAAGAAGAAAGGCATAAACCATAAAAAATCATATTCTGATGTAACTTGTGCTTCATTTGGACGGTCGCCAAATATACCTTCAACATCTTTGGGATCATGCAAACAAAAGTCAAAGCTTTCAGATGAAGCTTTGGAAGAAGTCAGCTCCCAGCCAACAGATATTGCTGTCTTTGTCCACATGCCAACCAAAAGCCAAGCTTGTGCAAGCGAATACTCCAGTCAAGAAGCGGTTATCTCTGCCAACTAATGGTAAACACAATATCGATAACTTATACATATTTTTTTTCTCGGTTTTGTAGTAGTCTTGTTATTGGCAATAATTCAGAAATCTGTTGGACATTATTTGGAACCCTTCTCTCCTAAGGAAACCATATACTGTAGACTACCAAGTAGTGTTTGCTGCGAGAGTTTTTTTTTTTTTAAATATTGTTATACCACTAATTTAGGTGTTCAAATGGTGCAACTTTTTTTCCATATTCCATTGGCATCTAAGCGTCATATTACAAAAACATTTTTTCTGCAAGAAGGTTGTACAGCTCTTTAGTTGATCAGCTGCTTGGGCCCTTGCCGCCTTAGGTTTCCGTTCTCATTCTGATTGTTGTATGACTTCCATGTTTGCTATGCATCATTCTAGAAACTTGCTTCTCATCTCCTTTTGCTTTCATGTATTTACTCGAAACCAACAATGTTGTAATTCAGTAAGCCATTTATTATGTGTGCATTAACAGTTGGTGGGGGAGCAGCAAAGGGCGCGACCAACAGTAACTCGATTTGCAGATCCACCAGTGCCAAGTCTGATCCAAAGCCACGGGCAAATGCTTCTAACCAAGCCAGGAAGCAAGTTGAGTTGCAGGCCTGATTGCACATTCCCCTTTTCCTCTGACTTCGGTAAGTCATTTCTTATTTGCTGTCCTCCAGCTGTGCATGCTACTTCTATGTACATATTTTTTTTTCCAAGAAAAGAATACTGTATCTTAGATCTTGGTTGGTGGTGTGTTTCGTATTTTTCTTGTGCACGGTTGTGGGTATGTCGTGCCATATTTTTCTTTTGCATTTCCATCAGTTTTTTTACCCTCTTGTATGTTGTTGTGAGTTTTGAAAGAAGGAACTATGTTATGTCTGAAAAATGTGGTCCTGTGCAGCATTGCAGCTGTCTTTCTTTCCTTATAAATTCAAATCTGCCCCTTCTTTATTGTTAACCCTTTGCCACCATGATTTGTTCATTGTCTCATTGATAATGTGTCATCAGATGCACGCCCGCATATAAAATCAGTGTATTTTAAGTAACCATACTTTGGTGTAAACAGCATGTGAGATATTTTAGCAGCCATTCTTTTCCTCTAAAATACCTTTGATCCCTAATTGCCTCATGGAAAGGCCATTCACATTTATTCTGTTTGACGTGGGCCGTGTACGAATTAGTACTACTACTATAGTACTATTAGCATATAAACAGAATGTATATGGTTGAGCTCTGCTGCCCTCCGATCTCCATGATTGAGATCTCCTTTTTTTTTTTTTTATCAAGTGTGGTGTGTGGAAGTTTCTTGTGAAGTGTGATCTGCACCTCTGCAAAGCATCAGGCTCTGTTGCTGCTACATCTTTGGGGTGCAATCATGCAGGTCAAAGATGAATTTGCAGATCTCTTTTATGATTGAACACTAATAAAGGTGAGGGTTGCCTTTGGGTGTAAAAAGAACTAGCCTTTCCCTGACCCTCTCTATTCTGTTGTTATCATGTGCTGTGTCATGTGTATTGTCTGCTTGCCTCCTCTCCATGCTGTTGTGAGGATGTTAACAGTGGAGTGCTGGGTGCATGAAGTTCAGATGTTCAGTTTGTTTTTTACCTCGGTAAAATTCTTCAGTGTTAGTGGAGAAGAAATGCTGGATCCACATATCCTATTCATATAGGGGTGAACAAAAAATTCTGAACTCGTGGCTCGGATTGGCTCGTGGCAAGCTCGGCTTGAAATCGTAGTCTTAATGAGTCGAGCCGAGCAATTTAGCTTGTAAGCTTAACGAGCTAGCTCACGAGTTGCTCGTTAGTACAAAATATCCATATCTTCGTATACTTAGCGCTTCTTAACTAGTACTTAATCTTTAATTACATCAAATTATTTATATTTAGTGAGTTTTTTTATTAGTTTCTGTTTATTTTTATGTTAATACTTATAAAATACAACAAGTATATTTGTAATTATTAATATGATATAAATGTCATATAGCTCGTAGACGAGCTAGCTCACAAGCTGAGCCGAGCTAGTCTTTTAGCTCATTAACAATAGCTCGTTAAGATCAAGCTCGTTATCCATCCATACATGTATAGCTTCATTTGCTCTGTTTTTCTGGTCTAAAACGTGTCAGTTTGGAACAATGAATTTATTTACCATAATGTGCTGCTTTGTTGTGAGTTGTGACCACTAGATTTTTTAGATGGCAAAGAGCCAAAGAGGTAAGAATTGCAGGAGGAAGGAATCCAATGTGTGTTTAACAGTTTATCATCTTCGCTGGTGCCGAGGGCCGACCAATGGGATCTTCGAAATATGGGGCTTTGCATCGCCATGACGCTGTGGCTATGCCTTTGGTTGGGGTTGGGACCTCATCTGGATCAGATCTACTCCTATCCCGCCATGGCATGGTGCTGCATGTTTTGACGTTCTTTTAAAATGGCCTCTCTCTCTCTCTCTCTCTCTCTCTCTCTCTCTCTCTCTGTGTTCTTTTTTAACCGGCCTCTCGTCTACGGTATAGTGTGGATCTTTTCGTTGGTAGGTGTGATATAGGAGTACAGGTATAGTTTGCGTGCACGGGCAGAGACATTTGTCCTCGCGGTACAAGAAGATGGAACAACAGGTCTCACATTTTAAAGAGAAAGGACGAGTGGGCTCATTATGTAACTCTGTGCTAACTATGGATGGATGGAGATTCACCAATAGACTGGAATAATGATCTCCTTGTCTTATTTGGCTTTCTTCTTTTGTTTGGTGTGGTTGCTTTAATTTAGACTACACTCTTCTAGAGTCCTAGACTATAATAATTGGCTGTAGCTATTTTGAGCAAAAGCCGGGATGCTTTCGTTCCATTCTGAAACAAAAAGTGGGCTCATTATTTTTTATTTTTGAGTAAATTGTACTTTACACTAGTAAAACACATCCGTTTTACCTTACACCAGATTGAACATATACTTTCAGTTTATATCAGTTAGCTTCAAATGAGTTTCACTTAGCATCAGGATACATCATCAAACATATAAAAATTTCATCAAATTTTACAAAATATGAAAGAAACTTTGTGAAAAGTGGTCTGAATTCAAAAAGCTTCATAAGGTTCACTCATGATTTATAAGATTTTTTTTTTCAGTTATATGATAAAGTCCACTACAGAGTGAAATATTTTGATCTATCCTAGCGCAAAGTGAAAATATGTGCTAAACTTGGTGCAAAGTGAAACAATATACTCAAAAATAAAAAATAATTTCCATTATTTTATATTATATTATAAGTATATGTTCACGTCATTAGCCTCAAAATACATATCCCTCCCATGTAATTTATAAACACAGTACAAAGTCTCTAATAATGACATATTAGCCTGTACTTATACATATAAACAGTCATACTATTAATAATCGATGCTCGTTAAAATAAGACTAACATGTATATACAGTCAGGAATACTACTATTACTATTGTTATTGTTATTGTTATTGTTATTGTTATTGTTATTGTTATTGTTATTGTTATTGTTATTGGTGGAAAACCAACGATATAAACTTATACATGAGGTTTATTGAAACATTTTGCCTCAAAACCTAGGGTTCTTCGAAACAAACCTTAATACCTAGGGTTTTGTGTTATGAGTGCCCCAAAATCTAGTGTTTTGTAAAATTTATTCCTTTTTTATTTGAATTGAGGCCAATTATCAGTTTCACTTAAACATTTCAATTTTAGGAGGGCTAAGAGCATCACCAACAGAATGTGAATAATCCACTCCTTTTTTTAATTATTCGGTTTCCTAAACTGAAAATAGGTAGTGAAAAAACCCACCTATCCAAGAGAGAGCCTTAATTTAATTCAAAAAAACTAAAAGGTAGGCCCATACTGAACTAACAACCGAAAACAACAGAAATTGTTTCCCCTTTTTTTTAACAAATTGGTCCTTTTCAAAAACTTATTTCGAAACTAGTCCCTGCAAAAAACTTCAACCAAAAATAGGCCGTGAACTCAGCGCCATGGACCTTGGCGCTGAGCTATAATGTCTCAGCGCCAACAACGTTGGCGTCAAGCTCGAATCCGAGGTGGCATGAATTTGCTGAGTCATCATAGCTTAGCGCCAAGGTATTTGGCGCTGAGGTCCTGATGATTTAAATTGCTGAGGAGGCATTCAGCTTCAACAACCCACCGATAGCATAGTGGTAGCATGATTATACTCAGGGTTCGATCCCCCATCTCCCCCATTTTTTTTTTCTTTTCTTCTTTTCTTCTTTTCTTCTTTTTTTCTTTTTTTCGATCCCCCATCTCTCCCTTTTTTTTTTCCTGTTTCTTCTTTTTTTTTCTTCTTTTTCTTCTCTCTCTCACTCTTTATTTTTTTACTTTTTTTTCTTCTTTCGATCCCCCATCTCTCCCTTTTTTTTTAATTTTTAATTTTTCTTCTTTTTTTCTTCTCTCTCTCACTCTTTATTTTTTCTTTTCTGTTTGTCTCGTGATACTATCTTCAAAAGATATGTTTAAATTGCATTTTTTTTGAATTTGGAAAAAATATTAAAGTGGTATATTATATGGCAATTGAGAACTTAAACTGAAATTTCAAATCAAATTCAAAATAAAACAAATTTACAAACGAAACTGTCATTTTGTAAAGAATAAGAGTGAGTAGTCGAGAGAAAAAAACCCATTTTTTTCTTTTTCTTTTTTTTTTCTCTCTCTCACTCTTTATTTTTTCTTTTCTGTTTGTCTTGTGATACTATCTTCAAAAGATATGTTTAAATTGCATTTTTTTTGAATTTGGAAAAATTATTAAAGTGGTATATTATATGGCAATTGAGAACTTAAACTGAGTAGTCGAGAGAAAAAAAAAACCATTTTTTTCTTTTTCTTCTTTTTCTACTTCTTTTTCTTCTCTCTCTCACTCTTTATTTTTTCTTTTCTGTTTGTCTTGTGATACTATCTTCAAAAGATATGTTTAAATTGCAATTTTTTTGAATTTGGAAAAAAATATTAAAGTGGTATATTATATGGCAATTGAGAACTTAAACTGAAATTTCAAATCAAATTCAAAATAAAACAAATTTACAAACGAAACTGTCATTTTGTAAAGAATAAGAGTGAGTAGTCGAGAGAACAAAAAAGAGAAAAGGAAAAAACCCAAAATACAAAAAAAAAAAAGGGTGAGGTGGGATACCAGGATTCGAACCTGGAACCCTATGCCTCACAGCTTGAGACATCAACCACTAGGCTATCACTGTTTGCTACACTAAGATGCTTGCACTCTATTTGAATCGTTAGGACCTCAGTGCCAAACAACTTGGCGCTGAGCTATAATAACTCAGCAAATTCATGCCACCTCGGATTAGATGTTAGCACCAACAACGTTGGCGCTGAGTTCACGGCCTATTTTTGGTTGAAGTTTTTTGCAGGGACTAGTTTCAAAATAAGTTTTTGAAAAGGACCAATTTGTTAAAAAAAACGGAATTGTTTCTCCCATATGTGAGCTTCTGCCCCAATAGTGCTCGCTCCTTGATGTGGCCCCTCTACAAGATCCACATGCCGGGAGATCGATGGATAGAGAAAGCGCACGAGCTAATTTTGGGAGCGAGACCTCGATATACGCGGGGATATGAGTGACTAAATTTTGGAGATGATTAGGGATACTGTTGGATTGTTTTTTTTCAACTAAAATCTCAAAAAATCATGATTGGGAATGGAATAGGGGTACTGTTAGTGATGCTCTAAGTTTTACCCTAAGGGCTACCATGAATTCACAGTTCTCCTTGGAAAAGTGAAAAAATGAATTCGCAACTCAGCTCCAATCATATATTAGAGGGAAAGAAATGAGAATATGGTTTAGTACAATTTCGTAACAGAAGCAAATTTCAGGCGGCCGTCACTTGGAATCTAGACACTCCCTTGCCTAAAAGAGTGTAGAAAAGCATGTGAAGACGTCGCTTCTATTGTATTGCAAGCAAATTTTCCCTTTGTTTTTTGAGATGGTATTGTAGCCGTAGGCAAGCTTGTCATCATTAGATATCTTGCCTAGAAAAAAAATAGCTAAGCATGAATTTCCACATATCTTTTATGAAAAAAAAAGAACATATGTCCCCTAATCGTTGACGCAAGTATATACCTTATACGTCATGTGATTTTACTAGCTATGTCATGTGAGCACATTCTTAGGCCAATCCACTTGGCACCTGTACAGAGAGAACAAAGCCCGCGAGACTGAATCAACAAAAGGACAATATACATTTGCTTCTGAATTATTATGTTAAGAGTAAATTGCACGCATGGTACAACAACTTGGCAGGTGGGTGCAATTTGATGCAATAACTTGAAAAATGAGCATTCTAGTGCAACAACTTGACATGGATGTGCAATTTAATATAAGAACTTTATAAGTGATCGTATAAATATAACAACTTGCAAGGTAGGTACGATTTTGATACAATAAATGAAGAAGTTATGTGACAACTTAATTATTTAGAGCATTTTTTTATATAAATTCAAAATTTCAAATACTTATTTTGACAATATACTAGAGTGGATTTATATAAACATATTTATATTTTTATCCTAATAACTAATAACTGAAAGTCAATTAAACTGGATGTAGACATTATTTCGGTTGATATTTCAGAAAGTGAAGAAAACGAAAAATTCTTAAAGGTAATTGGATGTAAAGTGTATGTGCAATATAATTCTTAAAGATTAAATTTAATATTATAAGTGGTAATATCTGTAGGATGTATTGGCATATTGGCATCGTTAAAAGACTCAATTAGCATATGCTTAGCCAAGATGATGCACCAAATACTAAATTGTTAAGTTCTTGTACTGGAACACCCACTTGTCAAGTTGTTGCACTCAAACGTTTAATTTTTAATTTTTTGCACTATATCGCACCCACCTGCCAAGTTGTTGTACCGTAAGTGCAATTTACTCTTATGTTAAATACAACGGGAATACTCCTAAATAATTTACATCAAGGCTGCACTCAACAAGGTTTTTGCCTGGGCAAGGCCATTAATTATTTAGTACTCACTTCGTCCATTTTAAGCACAACTATAAATTTTACGTTTATGCATCCAAATTTAATCGTACGTCTTATTTAATTTATTTTTAAAAGTAAAAAAATATAAGTCATGTATAAAGTAGTATTCATGTTTTATCATCTAATAACAATAAAAATAATAATCATAAAAATATTTTAAATAAGACAAATGATCAAAATTAGATACGAAAAGTTATGGTTGCGGTTAAAATGGGACGGAGAGAGTAGCTACGTATCTGTCGAAGTCATACACGTGTTGTACGCCGTAGAATACACCACATGTGTATACGGTGTTTGGTCGGAGTAAGTACTAGTAGTGGCTACTAGCTGCCACTACCGCTAGCTCACATGGCTGTCTTTTTCTCTAATTTGGCGACGATTATAAATAACCAAGTCATTCCCTCGTATTTTCTTTCCTTTCGCTCTTGTTAGTCAACAAATGTAGTCACTATCATAAATAAATGATATTGCTATCATGAATAGATGGTATCATGCTTTTTCCAATCTGTCATAAATAAAGGATAACAATATCATTTGTTTTTTTTCGTACTCCCTATCTGTAAATTTGCGAGAGAATATTTAATTAAAGTTTCACCTTTGTTGTAAAACGGAAAAATTTTTAAATCCCTTTCCATATGGATCAGTACAGCTATGACAAATATTCAGGGAAAAAAAGTTCACGTTAGACAGGTGTCCTCGGTAAAATTAAGTTGACATACTCGCAAACCTCTTATACCTTAATTTGAAATGGAGTTTTACAATATTTAAACTAAAATATAAAAAGCTCGGCGAAATTTCTGCGTTTCAAAAAGCGTCCCATTTCTTTAAATTTCAAGAATTGAACCCTAAAAGCAACGATGTAAGAGATATTCAACCATTTTCGACCTTTAGATGCGAGGTTTAACAATTTACCATCTGAATATACATATCCCAGACATATTAAAAATCTCAAACTGAACATTTCATCCATGGAAACGGAAGGAGCCTTCTAGAACCAAGGGCGCATCGAGATTCGTGCTCAAACGGAAAGGACACGATCCAACCTCCATGGCCCAAAAATAGACGGGCCAGATGAACAGCAAGCAAACCACGACCCTCCTTAATTGCCCGCCACGTCACCATTAATTGCGCCCTTAATTGGGTTTAATTAAGATCCAGCGAGCAAACGCCAGCCATATAATACTATATTAAAAAAAAAAAACACACACACACACACGCAGACCACGCACGCGTCCTAACCTCCTCTCCTCACTCCCCTCCCCTCCTCCTCCTCCTCCTCCGCGACCCACCACCAAAGATCTCGCCCTCCTCTCGAAAATCTCCCACTCTCTTGGCCCTCCGGGATTCGCGCGCGCGCGCTGCTTTGCTCGATTTGGTTTCTGGCTGGATTGGATCCGGGGAGGAGGAGGTGGAGGTGGGGTTCGGTTTCGTGCCGCCATTTTCCCCAATTTGGGTGCTGCGCGCGTCCGTTTTCTTGGCTGTTCTTGGGTGGGTGAGGTGGGGCGCTCGGATCTTGCCGGGATGGGCGAGCTTTTGGCGGGATTTGATCGGCTCGGAGCGTAGGGCGCGGCGGGCATTGGCCATTTTCCTCTTTTTGCCCGATTTTTGATTTTTGTTTTTTGGGGTTCTTGGGAGAGGCTCGCGCTGCTGCGTTCCTGGAAGAAATCTGTTGCCCATTTCGTCGTGCTTTGTGGAGTCCCTCCAAGATCGCTAGATCCAATTCTCTGGGAGCATTTTCGTTTCTTCCCCTCGATTCGAGAGACTGTGCACTATCAATCGCTGTCATCTCATCTCATCTCTCACCTTTTTTACCCTCGCGGAAATCTAATCCTCTGTTTTTTTTTCAATTTCGATTTGGTTGCTGTTCGTCCTCCTCCACCAAGAATCACCCACCCGCGCAGATCAATCCAAGCCAGTCCTCTCGCTTGCATTTTCCGCTGCTGCGTGCGTGCTGAGATTTCATTCGGATTTGTTGGGGGTTCGCTGAGATCGGAGATGACGTCGCCGGCGACGACGTACGCCTCGCCGTTCGTGCTGTCGGTGCTCCTGCTGGTCTCCATCCCGGTCATCTTCCTCCTCGCGCCGCGCCTCCTCCCGCCCAAGACGCTCCCGGCCATCCCGGACGCCGACGAGTCCGACGACCTCGCGCTCTTCCGCCGCGCCATCCTCTCCTCCTCCTCCCCCTCCTCCGCCACGCCCACGCCCTCCTCCGCCGCGTCCTACTTCTTCCGCCGCCGCCCCGCCCCCAAGGTCGCCTTCCTCTTCCTCACCAACTCCGACCTCGTCTTCTCCCCGCTCTGGGAGAAGTTCTTCCGCGGCCACCACCACCTCTTCAACCTCTACGTCCACGCCGACCCTTTCTCCGCCCTCACGATGCCGCCGACGCCCTCGTTCCGCGGCCGATTCGTCCCGGCCAAGGCCACGCAGCGCGCCTCCCCCACCCTCATCTCCGCCGCCCGCCGCCTCATCGCCACCGCCCTGCTCGATGACCCATCCAACCAGTTCTTCGCCCTCCTCTCGCAATCCTGCATCCCGCTCCACCCGTTCCCCACGCTGTACAACGCGCTCCTCTCCGACAATGCCGGGCCTCATGGCCGCCACCGCAGCTTCATCGAGATAATGGACGATGCCTACATGATTCATGATAGGTACTATGCCCGCGGCGACGACGTGATGCTCCCGGAGGTGCCGTACGACCAGTTCCGGTTCGGGTCGCAGTTCTTTGTGTTGACGAGGAAGCATGCCATCATGGTCGTCAGGGACATGAAGCTATGGAGGAAGTTTAAGCTTCCTTGCCTGATCAAGCGCAGAGACTCGTGCTATCCGGAGGAGCACTACTTCCCGACATTGCTGGATATGCAAGACCCCGAAGGCTGCACCGGGTATACTCTGACAAGGGTGAACTGGACGGATCAAGTCGAGGGCCACCCTCACACATACCGGCCTGGGGAGGTGTCTGCAAGCTTGATCAAGGAGCTGAGGAAATCAAATGGGACATACTCGTACATGTTCGCCCGCAAGTTTGCCCCCGAGTGCCTTGAGCCACTGATGGAGATTGCGGACTCTGTCATCCTACGTGACTAATCCAGCAACAACACCACATTTCAGGGTGTCGGAATTTGTACACTGAGGTGAATGAGGTATGGATATGTACTGTTGCTAAGGTGCTGTCAAAAAGATCTAATCTTCTTTTTAGGTGTTGTGTTGGAGACAATGTCACTGAATGGAGTGTACATAGTATGAAATGCGGGAATTTTAGGTTGTTCTGTAATTTGTATGCTTAACACTTACGCAATAAAGTGGCATGCTACATCAAGAGTGTTGTTGTGTCATCAAATGGAATGCTTACTACATTGGATTGTTCGTGTATCTGCAACTGTAAGTTTCTGTTTGTTAGATTGTTTAGAAGTATTTGCTAATTGGTAGAGGCCGGTGGGTCTTTTGCTGTTGCTGAACATATGTTCTTGTGCCATTTTCTCAACCAGGTCAGATGTACATTACACACATTACTATACAAGTCATTACTGTCATTTTCTTGGTTCTGGTGACATTCATACCACTCATGTAATTTGGTTTGAAACATTTTGAAAATATTTTAATATTAAGAAAACCTGTTTCTATCCAAAACATGCTTTTCTTCTGCTACAAAAACAAACAAATTTTAATTTTGATGCTCATTCTGATTTTTGTTGCAGGGTTGTGATGTGATGAACAAGCACAGAGTGTCCATCTATGCCCTTGAACTACTACGTGAGGAACAACATATCCCCTCTGTTTTGTTATTCAGAGATTTTCCAGCAATTGAATGCGCTGCTGGGAGGTGAGGATGGTATGACTACAAATTGTCCCTACGTGAGTATCCTGTATGAATGTGACAATCTGTTGGAAAGTAATAGTAGGGTGTTAGTTAGCATGATCGTCCTATGTATTGCATGGTGGCACTGTAAATACATGCAGTGATGGTTTATTATTTTTGTTCCATACATGCCACGGCTATTGTTATTACACTTCTTATGTTCTGCTTGCCATGATAATGACAGTTCTTTGTTTCTTAGTCGGTCTTGCACTTTGAAGTGATAATAATAATAATAGTAGTAATAAAAGGGCCTATTGATTTCTGTAGGATGTTTTTTTATGAATTATTTTGTGAAGAAAAAAAAAGTATATCTACATTAACAGGGTTCAAAGATCATAATATGCCCATTTTTTGGGTTCAAAGATGTAGGCTTAAACCCTAATATACCCACTGTTGGGTTGGGACTTGGGAGAATATGGTTTCCTAAATGTATTGGCCGAACTTCCATATACCCTACCCGCTGCCCCCTCTGCTAATAGGCATTGTGATATTTCTGTCCTGAATCTATGCTGCTCCTAAACTGTACATAGCGATTGGTATGGCTTTTGGGGTAAGATCATAAGGTTAAAATATGGGCGTTAATTGTAATGCTACATTAGAGGGGATTGCTGTCATGGTCTTGGAAAGTATAAGCAAGAAGAGTTTGGGATGAACATTGGTTTGTTTTAGCACCTCAGCAAGTTTTTGGTTGCAAAAAGAAAAGGAGAGCTATTTCATTATTTGGAACTTCTGCCTGTATTTAGATATGCCTAAAACCATAGATGGCTTGTGTCTGTCTGTCTGTCTGTCTCCCCTCAGTCGCCAGGTTTCTCTGGGTGTTTGCAACTGACATCTGGTTAATTTTTCTTCTTTTGTCATGATTATTTTTCAGAATGGTGGATCTTAAACAGTAATGGTTAGCAGTAGCACTAATGTACAGCTTGGTAGCAGTCAACCATGTTACCTGTTTGGTGTCCATGGACGAGTGACTGAAAGCATGGAAATATCAAATATGACATGATGTTGTATTTATCTTGTATATAAACAAGTTGCTGGATGGAAATCTGTGATGGCAGTTTTTTTGTTGAATGTTCTTCGTCGGATTGAAAAGGTGATCAACTCTTAATCTGCGACTGAAAAAGAGAAGTGATGAAGCAGCAATTAGCCCACTGAACTAATAACGAATTTAGCCCATGAGCAGCGGCCGAAAAGGTTCAAATTGTTGAGAAATCTAGGTGCCACGTAGATGAGGGATGTTACGGACATGTGGGTCCCACACATAGGTGCCATGTAGGATAAAACCACCGAAGGATTGATTTACTAGAAAGTTAAGAAAACCACCCTAATAAGTCATTTTGTTGTACATACCTATCCACCTAGTCGGTTTTATTGCAAAAACCAACCTCAGTGCGTACATGTTTAACCGGATTAATATATCATGTCTTACTATGAAGTTATAGCCCACTAATTTTAAAGTTCAACATGCAAACATGTCATCTCATCATCCATTAGCAATAATTACATACAAAACTTACGTAATCATGCAACATCATCTATAATTTATTGAATTCTATAAATCAACATCCAAATCCAATCATCTTCATTCAAGTGCCGGATATCATATTTCATCTACAATCTCATACAAAGTCTACTAAATTTATTTCTCTCTTAACATAGTTTGACAAAACCAGTTTTATTTGTTGTTGATAACTAATATAATTTTTACTTTTAGCTTGGTTATTAAAAAAATATTAAAAGTTACTTACTAATTTCCGCAGCAAAGTGCGAGAAATCACCTAGCTTTCATAATGTGTGATCTGTCAAGGTGTTCTTTACTAAAATTAAATACTTGCAATGGGTAGTCTTGACATCTTTTTTAGATTTCACAAATAGAATTCTGATGAGAGCTTAAATGTTCCTGGCTTCCTTAGCATACTCTGACTCTACATCAGCGATAACGGACTAATTCGTTTAAGCAGGTGCGCAATGAGGTGGTTTTCACTATAAAACTAAGTAAGTGGGTGGATATTTGCAATAGAATGACTTGTGAGGTGGAATATCAAACTTCAAGTGACTTGTGTGGTGTTTTTTGCAGTTTCCCCTTGATTTACCCTGGTTGTGATAGTTCTATAGCGGTGAGGGATGTAAATGTAGCTCGACTTATAGGAGGCCATCGTTTCGGAATAAGCGAAACAACGTATTTGCAAACGGAAAAAAAAATTGTAAATAAAATATTTATATGCGTGTTCTTAGCGATCTAAAAGCAAAGGCTGAAAAATAAACTAAGATAAAAAATCCTTAAAATCAACTCTAATTTTAAGGTTAAAAATTTAAATTTTAGCTTATAAGCGTAAGTATAAAAGTATAAGTTAAAAGATGAGGCTGACAGGGAACAAACGTGAACTTATTCCAATGGCCAGTGGAGTACTTAATAAATCAGCCCACCCGCGTAACGGGCGAGTACGTCCAATGTTGTCGAGAAACTTAGCCCACAGAACGAGCGGCCCCAAAGGTTCAGTCAGACCAAGGTTCATGTCACAGAAAATTCAGCCCACTTTAACGCCCAACAGTGTCAAGAAGTTAAGCCCAACCCACTAACGACCACAACGGCCCATCTTACCCACAGCCCAATAGGCCCAGCCCTCAAAAGAAATTCAGCCCGCAAAACTAACGGGCCCACCAACCCACCTCCTTTCCCCTTCACCTCTTGCCTCCACCTCCATCGCTGTCACCCACGAGCTCGCCTCCCTCAACTCAACCACTTCTCCTACTACAGCCAACCTCCTCCTGCCTCGCCTCGCCACGGAATACGCCGCCATGGCCACCTCCGCCTCCGCCTCCGCGCCGCCGCATTCGCTGCTGCTGGCCGCCGTCGCGCTCGCGGCGCTCGCCTCGGTGGCGGCGGCGAGGGACGAGAACGGGGTGTACGACCCCTGCAGCGACGCGCGGATCCAGCGCGGGGACGGGTTCAGCTTCGGGATCGCCTTCGCCAGCCTCGGCGCCTTCTACTCCGGCGGATCCGTGCAGCTCTCCCCCTGCGACCGCCGCCTCAGCCTCGCCTCCTCCGGCCAGCTCGCCGTCTTCCGCCCCAAGGTCGACGAGATCTCCCTCCTCACCATCAACACCACCACCGGCTTCAACCCCGTAAGCCCATCCCCCCGCCTTCCCCTTTTTCCCTGCACGCGTCTCATGGGGGTTGGTTTACTTTGGTTGGTTGGGTGGATGCTTGCGCCGTACCTGCTCGTGGAAATGCCGCAGTAGGTGGCGGTCGGTTAGGCGTGTTCTGCTGGTCAGATTTTGTGTTTCTTGGTTTGATCTGAGCTGCAGGAAGCTTGGACTGGTAGGATTCTGGAGACTAATGTAGCACTTCTTGATCTGGGTAGAGCTTGGAGTAAACTCGTTGCTCGATCAGTATGCTTGTGAACACGCAACTATGATGAAGGAATTTCGCTCCGTACGAGTTCATGGCAATGTAGTAGATGAGCTGGAGACTAGCTGGGATTGCTGATCCTGTTGCCTTAGTGCTCTTGATTGGGTTGTTGCTTGAAGTGATCTCTTGTAAGAACTCTCATTTTAGTGTGGCCTACTGACCTATTGTCATGTGGGTCCTTTTCTTCACCCTGACATTCCTGTGGAGGGCATCAGGGCATGGGTTTTCGCGTGCGAATAGTCTACATAGTGACATAGAAGCTCTTTTTTGTGGGTACTGGTAGGATTAACCTCAAATGTTATAGTATTCTACCCATCTCTTGCTTGAGTACACTATTTTGCATTTATACCCAAAATGTAGCGTGAAGGATACAGATATACTTTGTGTTTGTGATTGTATGCAATAGTGCAGATAGAGACAGTGAATGTGTTAAACTAAATTGATGATAACAGCAAGCGTTAGATGATGTTATTTTCTTCTTCCAAATGAGTTCCATTTCCATTGAGTTAATTGACTTCTGTTTAGAGAGGTGTAATCATGGTTTGTGGTCAAATGCCTTGACACATTTGGTCTCTTTTTGATGGACCTTCAATAATGCTCACAGGTTCTGCAAGTATGCAACATATGAATACGTTGGTAATTTTGTCATATTATATTGTGGTGAAGGAAGCCTTCTAGTTTTCTTATCACCTGTAAGCTAGTGCCTACAGGCTACAGTCTACAATTCCATTACATGCAACACTAACAATATCCATTCTAGACTTCTAGTTGTGTCCCAATCTTGCTAATTTTTAATCACATAAAGGAATATTTTTCTTTGGTCTAATATAAATGCATTTCTAGTTTATAGCGTTTCAAGGACTGCTAAACCTTGAAATTTGACTGCTATGCATATTGCATCAATTGTCAAGGTATACCTACTTCTAACTTAATAGAAGCCACTACCCAAAGTCATCAAGGACATACTGACATAGCATCATGTATGTGAAGTACTTTGTACTATTGTTTTATCTTTTTTTTTGAAAGTTTTTTCTGACATGCTGCTTTGAGAAAAAATCCTATGACAACTAAAAACTCTTATTTTTCTCATGAAATCCGTTCAGTTTTCGTCCTATGGACTACTGTTAGCATGCCATGATACGCCAATGGTGAATCCAGATCTGTTTAGAAAACCATTTGCATTTTGTACCCAAGCATGCAATGCTAGAGCAAGAACCTAGGCTTGAGAATTTAATCCCAGCATGTCCCGCATTAAGAAATGTCATTTCCACTTCTGATCTGCTTATGTCTGTAGTTTATCTCAAATAAAGGCTTGTCCAATTGTGAGACCAGATAAGCTTTAAACTCCAAAGCAATTCGTACCGTCTATTATTTATTTATTTTTGCAAAAGGTTGGTCAAATAAAGTAGATTGTTAAAGGTTATGTATTGGCTAAATTGTTTAAATATCATTGTATCTCAATTGATTATGCATGTTTCTATCTTGAGTTTATCACAAGGATTTATTTTGCTGACTTGGGCTCCATGATGCACACTGCCTAGTAGTTAGACTGTAACCACCAATAATGTTCAGCATTAGCTTTTCTTGATTGCGCCATTTTTGCATCTATTTTTTCTTTAAAAACAGGTGAACTCTACACTCTGATTGTTGATAACATGGCCTACTGTTAACCTCAAAATGTTACCTGTAGCTCTTGATCTTATTTACTTTGTTGATCTTGGTCTTCACCCTCATATATGCCAATTTAGTAGCTTGTAATGTGTTCATCATACAAATGTTGATATTTGCTACTATTGCTTAGAATTCTCTAGAGAGAACAGAAAATGCTTCTTCTTTACAAATTGTTCCAACTCATGGGGGTTGGTTTACTTTGGTTGGTTGGGTGGATCCGGTGGAGCTTGCGCTGTACCTGCTCGTGGAAATGCCGCAGTAGGTGGCGGTCGGTTAGGCGTGTTCTGCTGGTCAGCTTCTGTGTTTCTTGGTTTGATCTGAGCTGCAGGAAGCTTGGACTGGTAGGATTCTGGAGGCTAATGTAGCATTTCTTGATCTGGGTAGAGCTTGGAGTAAACTCGTTGCTCGATCAGTATGCTTGTGATACGCAACTATGATGAAGGAATTTCACTCCGTACGAGTTCATGGCAATGTAGTAGATGAGCTGGAGACTTGCTGGGATTGCTGATCCTGTTGCCTTAGTGCTCTTGATTGGGTTGTTGCTTTAAGTGATCTCTTGCAAGAACTCTCATTTTAGTGTGACCTATTGTCATGTGGGTCCTTTTCTTCACCCTGACATTCCTGTGGAGGGCATCGGGCCTGGGTTTTCACGTGCGAATAGTCTACATAGTGACATAGAAGCTCTTTTCTGTGGGTACTGGTAGGATTAACCTCAAATGTTATAGTATTCCACCCATCTCTTGCTTGAGTACACTATTTTTCATTTCTACCCAAAATGTAGCGTGAAGGATACTGATGTACTTTGTGTTTGTGATTGTAGGCAATAGTGCAGATAGAGACAGTGAACGTGTTAAATTAAATTGATGATAACAGCAAGTGTTAGATGATGTTATTTTCTTCTTCCAAATGAGTTCCATTTTCACTGAGTTAATTGACTTCTGTTTAGAGAGGTGTAATCATGGTTTGTGGTTAAATGCCTTGATACATTTGGTCTCTTTGATGGACCTTGAATAATGCTCACAGGTTATGCAAGTATGCAACATATGAATACTTTGGTGATTTTGTCATATTATATTGTGGTGAAGGAAGCCTTCTAGTTTTCTTATCACCTGTAAGTTAGCGACTATAGTCTACAATTCCATTAAATGCAACACTAACAACATCTATTCTAGACTTGTTGTGTCCCAATCTTGCTAATTTGTAGTCACATAAAGGAATATTTTTCTTTGGTTTAATATAAATGCATTTATAGTTTATAGCGTTTCAAGGACTGCTAAACCTTGAAATTTGACTGCTATGCATATTGCATCAATTGCCAAGGTATACCTACTTCTAACTTAATAGCGGCCACTACCCAAAGTCATCAAGGACATACTGACATAGCATCATGTATGTGAAGTACTTTGTACTATTGTTTTATCTTCTTTTTTTTGAAAGTTTTTTTCTGACATGCTGCTTTGAGAAAAAAATCCTATGACAACTAAAAACTCTTATTTTTCTCATGAAATCCGTTCAGTTTTCATCCTATGGACTACTGTTATCATGCTATGATACGCCAATGGTGAATCCAGATCTGTTTAGAAAACCATTTGCATTTTGTACCCAAGCATGCAATGCTAGAGCAAGAACCTAGGCTTGAGAATTTAATCCCAGCATGTCCCGCATTAAGAAATGTCATTTCCACTTCTGATGTGCTTATGTCTGTAGTTTATCTCAAATAAAGGCTTGTCCAATTGTGAGACCAGATAAGCTTTAAACTCCAAAGCAATTCGTACCGGCTATTATTTATTTATTTTTGCAAAATTGTTGGTCAAATAAAGTAGATTGTTAAAGGTTATGCATTGGCTAAATTGTTTAAATATCATTGTATCTCAATTGATTATGCACGTTTCTATCTTGAGTTTATCACAAGGATTTATTTTGCTGACTTGGGCTCCATGATGCACGCTGCCTAGTAGTTTGACTGTAACCACCAATAATGTTCAGCATTAGCTTTTCTTGATTGCGCCATTTTTGCATATATTTTTTCTTTAAAAACAGGTGAACTCTACACTCTGATTGTTGATAACATGGCCTACTGTTAACCTCAAAATGTTACCTGTAGCTTTTGATCTTATTTACTTTGTTGATCTTGGTCTTCACCCTCATATATGTCAATTTAGTAGCTTGTAATGTGTTCATCATACAAATGTTGATATTTGCTACTATTGCTTAGAATTCTATAGAGAGAACAGAAAATGCTTCTTCTTTACAAATTGTTCCAACATTTGATAAGATAGTAATATTGTGAGGAACCAGTTCCTTCAGCTTTGTTTTTCATTAGCTAAGTTGTGTGATCACTCAGCATCGTCAATTTTATCATGTCACAGCTCACTGGCTCTTACTGGACACTGATTAGGTTTAGTGTTCAGCCTTTTTTATTTTCTGCATATTATGCATCTAATAAGATCATTGATGGATCTAATACATTTTTGTTCAGTCCTTTTATATATAATGCATCAAATGATGGATCAGTATATAACCAAAATTCTTCTGTGTATATTTCCTAGGCCACAGCTGGTGGGTACATGGTAGCATTTGCCGGTAGGAAGTATGCAGCCCGGTCTGTTCCAACCTTTGTGTCCAATTCCTCATATACAGTCTCCAGCTTCACCCTGGTATGGAACCAAAGATGTACCACTATGCCCATCACCTATCAACTTGTGACACAAAGAATATTCTTAATGTTGTCTCCATCTGATGATACTTGTCTAGGTTCTTGAGTTCAATAAAGGCAGGCTTCAAAACTTGCATTGGAAGAAGGATGGCTGTGGTGCTTGCGCGAAATCTTCAAGCCTTGTTTGCATCGGCAAGCAAACCTGTGCCTTCAGAACACAGAGCTGCAAGAGCCAGGGACCTGTTGACTGCAGCATCGGCATCCAACTGGCTTTCTCAGGCACCGATAAACACGAATCAGTTCTGAACTCGTGGTATGAGGTGTCTAACCTGCGGCAATACTCCCTCTACGGGCTGTACTCGAACCTGAAGGACACCCTGAGCGGCCAGTTCAACAAGTTCTTCTAGGCTTTTGGTGCACCCGTTGTTCATACTCTTCTGCCACTATTTCTCTGGAGCTCCCTGCCTGATGCTGTACCTATTGCTCGTTAGGTTTGCCCGATCTGATTTTAGCTTGTGTGGAGATGCTCTTCTGTGTCATTTTCCACTAGTATTCTTTCCATTCCAGTTCCCACTTAACTTCAATTATCTGATGGGTTGCTATATGTTAATGTCATGTACGCAAGAAAGGTCCTTGTCCGGTTTGCGCGTTTGTAAAAAAATTCTGGAGTGAATCATGATATTAACAGCTTTCATCTATGTACCAGTCGCCACATGTTTCAGAAATTGCTGTCTATGATCATCGGATGGTTAAACTATCTTGGAGTCTTGTGTTTGCAATTGCATCATGGACAATTCTTTTTGATGGATTTGACATAACTGAAATGGGTCTAATGTCTAATGCAAAGGAGGATTTTAGGAATTATACTGTTTCCTATAAAAATTGTTTAGATTTTCACGTTTCAAATGAACCGTGACCGGTGAATATTCCAATGAGGAACAGAGCTGTTGTCTCCAACGTGGCAACAGACATGCTAGACGAAGATATAGCAGACAGCAATCCTTGGTGCGACAGAGATTCTTAGCTGCTGATGGTCTGATATTCTGAATATTGTTGCCGTAAAATCCAATGCGTCTTGTTGATTACGTATAATGTTCCTTTCTCCAGTTTGATTTCCTGTATCAGTTTCTTGGAACACATTTGCCAGGATGTTTTTTTTAAAAAAAAATCAGAAGCTGTGTTCTGTCCTTTCCAGCTCTGACAATTGGGGGTTCACCTGAGACCTGACCTAGCAACAGGCCAACAGGCAACAGCTGTTGTTTTTTTGGATAATAACAACATTTGCTGTTAACCACAGTTTAGTTTAGCAGCAAACCCCTGCAGAAACGAGACAGGCACAGAAGTTCTCTGCAGGAGATGCAGAACTGCTACCACTGCATATACATGGAGTATGGCAGAATGCCAGAGAGGCGTCACTCAAGCAGGCAAAAATTCAGAGAAAAAAAGGCCAGAATTTTCTTGGCTTGGCTTGCATTGAAGGAATCGTATTCGCTAGTATCCTGGTTTCTTGGTCTCTTCGCCAATGAAGCTTGGAGTATCCTACTCCATCATGGACAAACATTGCATGACAAGGATGCATTCACGGCTCACCAAATCTGAAGTTAAAATATAAAGGGGGCACCAAACTTTCTGTCATCCAAAAGGAGCAAAAGACACATGGAAATTTGCACTTTGAGAGGACATCGGAGTGAAGGGACAGAAGCAGCAGCATGATAGAAAGGTACTCACATTTTTGCAAGGGAGTGAGCACCTGAGATAAGTTTACTGGTTAAAACACTGCTGCAGAAAGAGCACTCAAACTTTTGCAGGAGGGGGGAACACCTGAAGTTAACCCCTCTGTTCTAGAAACAATAAGGCCGTGTTTAGTTCACCCCCAACTACCCCAAACTTCTAACTTTCCATCACATCACATCACATCCAAAACTTTTCCACACACATAAACTTTCAACTTTTTTTCTAAACTTCCAACTTTCCCTAAACTTCTAATTTTTTTCAGGAACTAAACACATCCTAAGACAATAAGTTCACTTTTTATTTCTTCCGTTTGTTCTAAATAAATTTATTTTTGGCTATTCATTGCATCGGAGTTTATAAAAGTATGAAATAAATATGTTGGGAATAGATAAAATGAGTAATGATTGCATTGAGATTTGAAAAAAAGTGAGGGTATTCTATTTTTTTTATTGGTATGTGTGGGATGGGTGAAAAATGAATTTATTTTGGGATGGAGGGAGTAATTGACATTGATGCTATTTAGTTTAAGCTTTGACCGCTTGCCTTTATTACAGAAGATTTATAAATATTTGAAAACATATCATATTATTGGAATGCGAAGCATCATAAATGAAACCGTATAACTTTCATTCATCATAATATAATTATTTACATATAATTTATGGTTAAAATAAGATAGTTGTGGTCGTCAATTATTTAAAAATGAATGGGTGTTTACTACTCCCTCAGGTTCCTTATTAATTAACGCTTTAGACTTAGATACTAATGAGTAATTAATTAGAGTGACTATTTCCTGTTATACCCATAATAATTATATCTGTGTGGCTAGCTTAATGTGTTTTGCATACATGAAGGGGGTAAATTAGGTTGTGTTTAGTTCAGCGCAAAGATTGGATTTTGGTTGAAATTAAAGATGATATGACTGAAAAGTTTCGTGTGTATGACAGGTTGATGTGATGGAAAAGGACTGAAGTTTGGATCCAAACTTTGGATCTAAACACAGCCTTAGTCCAAACGTAACACACCAAAGCTAAAACATCATTTTTTCCATCCAAATTAACAGTCAAGTCTCTAACACCAACTAATAACGAACCGGAGGGAGTAGTACTCCACTGGTTAATGCTGTCTGAATCCTACTACATCTGAAAAATCCAAGTGCTATAGGCTAACTACATGAGCAAGCATTTTATTAGTAGTATCAAACACAAGATGTTGGAAAGGAGATGAGATGAGCATGTGGGTGTTAAGAACAGGGAGAAGATAAGATGGTGACGTCAGGGTGCAAAGGTGGCTGGATGGAGGGAAAGAATGGTGGCCAGTGGCCACTCACCTGGGCAGCACCACTGTAAAAAAAAAAAGAGAAAAAGATATAGTAAGATTTCAGTGCAACATCAGAAAGGATTTTTCAGTGCAGCATCATGCCCCACAGCTGAGCTGGAGTTCCAACAAGGTGCTTGCATGTGATGTTTCATTTGTTTTTGTGGTGGTAGTGGCTGCATGATTTGCTGCTGGAAGTGACCATTTCTTGTTTATGTTATGTAGCTTCAGTGTGGTGGTACAAGATTCATTTCTTGCATGGCTTCAGAAGAATGGGGTTTGACTAGTACTCCATTTGAGCTTATTGGAGGGAATTAACCTGCTAACCATCTTATCATAGAGCTAGGGGCCGAAAAAGGAGAAGTTTATCAGGAAATGGAGAGATCATGGGATCAGATTGGCAAACTCCCTTTGACAGAGCAATTGAAAAATAATGGAAGAGGAAATGACTGTAGTCCTTGCGAAAACCGATAATAGCGGATATGTAATTGGACACTTGAAGTAATGACATGAGAAAGGTGAAAAGAACAACAACACAAGTGAACAGTTAGAGCAAGTTCAATAGTATAGCCAACTATTAGCTCCAATTCATCTATAGCCAATATAATAGCTCATTCATACAATAGTTACATACTACACTATTAATACCTAGCCCCACCTGTCATAGACACACTGCGTCTTAGAGTCCGTGCTACAGCTGGCTACAAATCTATAGCCCGCTGCTCTTTTCTCTTCTGATTTATCTCCTTAAAATATGTTTGCAGCTGGCTTATAGCCTGCTATTGTACCTGCTCTTACGAGTGCACCGTCTAAAAAAATAGACTACACATGAATGGTCATCTACACAATGCCACCCATGTAAATAAATAAATATTAAGGGTGAGAACTTGCATACGAAAATCGTTCTTCTACCGGTGCATGATTCTAGTGTTTGTGTTCCAATTTAACAATACACAATTTACCCGTTAATTGCAAATACCACAATGCAATAATCTCAGCTAGAATCTGTTCTATAATTTTTCATATATTGGAAATATTGTAGCTGAGTATCATTCTAAATCCTATCATATATATTGCAGGGTTGAAATCTACAAACAAGCATATCACATATCTTCTTAGCATACGCGAATCATTTTCTTGTAACTTTGATTGTTTGAGCTACGATTGATAAGCTATGGAGAAATAAACAGCAAAGGGAGTAATATATAGATAAAATAGACTATGATGATGAAAATTGAAAAAAAACCTAAAAATCATCTGTAAATAAAATTAGATCTCGAAATTTAAATTTTGGTTGTTCCGTTGAATAAGATTTATGATTGGCTTTGATCCTTATATGTATCAGAGTGTACAGAATATACGTGCACACATAAATATTATCGCGTGAGATGTCATCTAATTACAATAAAATTTCGAGCTCTCTTGTTATGCATTACTAGTACTCTACTATTTATATATAGTACTCCCTCCGTCCCAAAAAAAAGGCAAACCCTGGGTTTGCGTGTCCAACTTTGACTGTCCGTCTTATATGAAATTTTTTTATAATTCGTATTTTTATTGTTGTTAGAAGATAAAACATGATTAATACTTTGTGCGTGACTTGTCTTTTTAATTTTTTTTATAATTTTTTCAAATAAGACGGATGGTCAAATATTGGGCACGGAAACCAGGGTTTGTCTTTTTTTTGGAACGGATGGAGTATGTCCTAAAAGTACAGTCCAACCGTTTTGTCCCGTTGAAACTGCATATATATATATAGAAAGAACAAATAGTATAGATTCCAGTGATGACAGCAATTAGTTAGTAGACCTACCAAGAGTTTATATAACCAAAAGATGCACTGAAGCTTTGCATTACATTGTGCAAAAACAAACACCATTAATGGTGCTCATCTAATATGCTGGCCATGCAGTTCTTGCTTTAAAAAGCTCAGAAGAGAACAGGATTCTGCTGCAATTAAAGGTTGCTGGCTGGTTGGCGTTCCACTATATCATCCACTCCCTAAAAGATCACCATCATCTTTTCTGTTGGCGAGTTCATCTAGTTAATTTGTGTATTGGGCTTACATGCAAGATGGCCCCATGTTTTCAGGTGGCATGCCTTCTTTTTATCCTTTTTCTACTAGGCAGTTGCTCAGTGCACAAGTTTTTTTCCTTTTTTTTTTTTTTTTGCTCATGGGCCTTAGAGCAGCTATAATAGCATGCTATTAACCAGCTATAAACATATTTTAGTGAGATGAAAGATGAGAGAGAAGAGCAGCGGGCTACAGATCTGTAGTCAGCTGCAGCACGGACTACAAGACGCAGTATGTGTATGACAGGTGGGACCATATATTAATAGTATAGTAAGCAACTATTGTATGAATTGGCTATTAGATTATATATAGATAATTGGAGTTAGCAGTGGGCTATACTATTAAACTTGCTCTTATGGCTACTAATGGTTTGATAATATATAGTATTAGGTGTTTGAACTGTGTAGTTTGTGCTACTTGATGTCACATGTCAGTGATGATTTTAGAGCGTACCTTTTAGCCTTTTTCTATCACAATGATCACGTAAATCAATGAGATGTAAAATACATGTGGACAACTCAATTGAAATTAAGTAGCTAGAAACCCCCTTGGCATTTAAATTTCCTACTATGTTTGACATTTCATTTCTCATTTATATGGCTGAACATGTTGTAGTTAGTAAGAATAGATCGTAAGGTTGACCATCAACACTATACTCTTTATTATTGCCATGCTTACTCACAAGAGGGATATTTTATTCACGGGCATGCTTGACAAGTAGCGGAGCCATAAATCTATACCGCTAAAGCTCAATATACAAGTGCGTCGTATCATCGCTCACTAGCAATTATTATGTAGAGTATTTTACATCACATACAATTATACCACATCATCATCCACTAGCATTATTATCTAGACTATTTTAAATAATAATAGAGTTTTTTTTCAATAATTGTTTACTCCTTATGTGTTGGCTTTATTGTTTAACTTATTTTTGTTGCTTGAGTATTTGCTCTTTTTGAGAGAGTATTGTAATAATTGGTTGTAGCTTCATTGAAGCAAATGCCGGATTTAATTCCATTAACTAAAAAATCAATCTTAGAGTATTTTAAATATCATACAAACATCATTTACAATGTTATTGTATTTTTAGAACTCAATATGCAAGCAATGTCAAATCATTGTCTCCACATCATTTTCACATTATTTAAACATATACATCTACCATTTTTATAATGTATAATATGCATTCATCCATATATCCTACAACAAAGTACAGGGTATCTAGCTATTGAAACACTAGTTGATAGAGTGACTATTTGATTGGCTATAGATAGTTGATAGAGTGACTATTTGATTGGCTATAGATGATGTGTCAATTTTTAGAGCTATCAGTTGGCTATACTATTAAACTTGCTCGTATAGAGAGGCTTTTGCATGGGCTCTTGTTCTCTGAAAATAGGCAAAATTCTTATCAGAAGTTCACTCGACTTCTTGGCATGCATTTCTCACCTACCAAACATGTTAGATATATGTTATTTTCTTTTCTGGTTTTCTCTGAATCTCTGTTAATCATATTTAATTAAATACATATAAATATCTAATTTCTATTTTTTTATGTGGATTCATGTGTGAACTCTAGTTGTTAAGTACATGCGTTTAGAGTTGTTAACAAAACAAGTTTGCTGACATAAAAGAGAGGAGGTGGAGAAAGAGAGAAAACTTTGTTGTTATGCATGACAACAGCTTAACATATAACAGGAAACTTTATTGTATGAGGATGGAATAAAGGAAATAAGAATAATAAAAAACTATTTTAGTGCATTAATTGTTAAAGTCCTTTTGCCGTTTCAATTGTTATAAGAGGATAGGTTGTGTTTAGTTCCACGCGAAAATTAAAAGTTTGAAGAAATTGGAACGATGTGACGGAAAAGTCGGAAGTTCGTCTATATAGGACAGTTCGATGTGATGGAAAAGTTGAAAGTTTGAAGAAAAAAATTAGAATCTAAACAGGGCCATAGTCTCTAAATGAAATAAAGAGTCTATATATACCACTGTACCAAGCTTTTGAACATGTCGTATAAGGTCCTTCTCGATTGGTACAAGTAGGCAATGTTTCTCTCTTAAAAGAAAGTATTCTGCAGGTGATGAAACAGCAATATGAATACACACGGATCACTTATTTTGTATTGCAATTTGCAATATAACAAAACATAACAAAATCATTGTTGGCAACTTTTTTGATAAAGTCGACAAGCACGATTGCAGCACCTAACGCTTTGCGGTGATCTTAGAGTCGCCAACCACCTCAATCTAGCAAAAGCTAAACTAAGATGGATTTTGATAAATTAAACTGGCTAGCGGAGCCGATCTAGATAGAACGATAGATAAGTCTCGTGGGCAAAACGAAAGGTTTTCAGGACAAACCTACAAAGAGGTGTCGCACTCTCGCAGCGGCGGCGGATGATTTACATCGCAAATCGACAAAGATGGACAAACTAAACTAGAACTAAAGCAAAAGTAAAAGAACAATTCGATTGATTGATAGTTGGTTGTGTCTTTATAATGAACCGGCCTTGCCTCTTATATAGGGGTTGGTCTTGCCCTATACAGGCCCTCCTCCAGTCCAACTCGGGCTAGAAACAGATGGAAATATGAAACATGCCTTCCCGAGCAAGGAAACCCGAGACACGATGAAAACGGAGTTTGACTCGGACTCTGCCGATCAGACCGGCCACATACCGCTGGTCTGACCGGCCCACTAACGGCGGTCTGACCGGCCAACACACGTCGGTCAGACCGGCCCTCTCAGAGAAAAACCGGCAGAACGTCTAAACCTTGGCATTTTCCCTATTTTAATCCTAGGTGTCAAATTTGGGTGTAAACAATCGTAATATTGCTATATTGAAATTTGGAGACTATTTTTCTTCTATCATTTTAATATGGCAGTTATAGTAGTACTCCATTGAAATTATGGTTAGTAATTGCCTATATACACAATATTCTAGGTGGTCATCGTATTTAGAATACTAAAGATCATGTGATAGGTCAATATTAATATATACTAGTATGGATGATGGGACATATATAGGGGAGCAGGGTGGTTGGATCAATTTGAGAAGGGTTAGACTTTTTAGCGGTGATATGGGATTATTTAATGACTTGAGATTCTTGAGAGGTTTATTGTTAGAAAATAAAACCCTATCATATGCAGTGGCTTTAAAGACGGTTCAAAAAGCCAGGTATCAAACTAAAGAATATTTTGACTTTATTTAGGAGTAACACAGACAACATCTAGCTGTTACAAATACAAGTCAAAGGTAAAATAAAACATAAAGAATTTCTGGTATGGTGCTAAATAAGCTTTCCATTAATTCCCTGAGAAAGTGGCTGACATGGTAGACCTGGACCCAATAAATCAGAAATATTCATGGCATTTAAGGAATAGCAAAGAAATAAGACTAGCTATAGTATAAATATTATCTATTACCTCCGTTCTAAAATATAAATATTTCTAGATCCAAATATTGTTTCACAAACTATGAGTGTGTTTAGTTGCCAACCACACTTGGTCACCGTGTACCAACAAAAGTCATCACACTGTCTAAGCTGAGACGGTCAAATTCATTATCACACCTAACAAGCATAAGGGAATCTTTCCATACTTTTTTTTTGTACTCATTGATACGTGAAATCTAATTTGTTGAAAGAAAATATTGCCACAACTATGGCACCCAGCTACCAAGTTAATTAAACTCGTCTAACCTTACACATGGTAAACTGTGGTCGGCAACCAAACACCCTCTACTACTTATCCAATCAACCACTTTCCCTTTAATTTCTTCCCATCCTACCTCAAGCATTCTCACATCTCTAACCTTCCCTCATTTATCGAGGGACACCAAATTCTTTTCTTCTTAATCCTAATTTCCACTAAACAATTTAGAAATGTTTATATTTTTTGAATGGGGGTGCAAATGTTAACAAATAGCATTGCCCCCTGCGCCTTGAAACTCCAAAACAATTACATGTACATATCAAGAAAAAAATATCTAAAGTTGATAAACACTTAGGAAGAAGCAAGAACTAACTATTTTTTCTTTAGAAATTAAGAAAAATAAATTAAGTTGAAAATTAAAGGACCCAAATCTAGGAGGTGTGGTGTAACATCCACCCCTCCCATACAACTACTCACCAATGAAGCTAAGATGAACCCTTAAAAAATTTTAAAGGCGACGCATTCATCGAGAGCGAGGCGTTTGTGGTTACTTCATCAATTTTAAGATTCGTCGATAACCCAGTCTCTCAGAGGTGCTAATGCGAATAGGGAGTACATGCGTACGTGTATGCGTTTGCACTAAATTTCGAAAAAATAATCAAACCCAACTTGTCAAGTTCATAGAATGGTAGATAAATGCATGTGCATGGGGTGATTATTCCCATTCTTAATGTTGTGTGCTGAAATAATGTATGTTTTCTTCATTATTAAAACATATTATTTGCTCCACACTTTGAAAAACATTCTTTCTTAAAAAAATATTTTATAAACTATTTTTAAAAACATATTTTATAATTTATTTAAATCACTTATTTAAGCTATTTGTTAAATTTGTTTCTTAAAATATTTAACTTACTTTTATAATCAAATCGATAATCTGCTGTAATAATCTATTATCATTCTAATGAGAGTATGTCGATGTCCTAGTTGTAATAGTCTTAAGAAAGAATGGACATGCGCTACCAAAATCTAAATTTTTGGACCAGGCAGTTGGGCTTTAATTATGGGTGCATATGGACAGATTCTCCGGAAGGTTAGCTGTTGGAATCAAAACTTAGTAGTAGGACCAACGAGCCCTTGGAAAAGTCTCCAGGAGATAGAGTCTTTTGTTTCTCTGGTGGATGCTCGGATGGCTTGAGGTTGGATCTTCTGTCCCACAGCTTCTTGGAGTGTAGAAAAAAAAAGTTATTGCTTTTAGAAACAAAGACATTATGGTGGAAAAAGATGTAGTAATAGTCCTCCCCAGTCCCCACCAGCTCATCCCTGTAAAATTAGTGTGATGCCCATCTTCTTCAGTGAACACAAAGGCTATGGCCAAATTTTCCAAAGAACAAGGTATTGATTTGCAGTTCTGTATAGAGTTTAAATCTATAGATTTAACAACAAAGTTATCATACAACTATAAATTTAAAACTAAGTATTATAAGACTACATATTTAATATTGAAGTTATCACAAAAATAGATTATAGAGTTTAAATCCCTAACACTAGAGTTATAAATATTATAGTTTTGTGATTAAATTGGTGCTAACCATACATGTAGTTTTCGATTTCTTTTTTACTAAATGTATAGTTTTGTGATATTTGACTCTACATCTATAGTTTTATGATAACTTTAGTGCTAAATCTAAAATTTGTGATACAATGTCTTAAATCTGTAATTTTATGATAGATACATCAAAATATCTGTAGTTTTATGAAATTTACTTAAACTATAAATACTCCTTCACAGGGAAAAAAAAAAGGGAAAGAAACTACATACACGCAAAATTAAAAAAAAAATTCTCATGATCGCACATCATCCATAACAAAAAAAAAACACAGATTCACTATGTTCTAAAATGTAATAATTTTTAGAGTATGGCAATGTATAAAGAATAGGGGTAAAAATATATGTTCGCCTTCTTAGAATGGGTAATGTGTAGGTCCAATTATAGTAGAGCCAAGGTAGGGTTAGTTTAGCGTCAAAAGTTACTTTTTATATATCGGAAACGTATCCTAAACACACAAGGCTTCATATGTATACACTATACACACCAACTAACAAATATCACTAAAAAATTCTAAAAAAATTCGTACATACACTTTCAATAGTTATACATCTACGTAAAGTCTTATTTTCAAATTCAACCTTCATAAAGTGAAAAAAGGACAAATTTCTGACAGATTTATATTCTTAAAATTGTTAGATTTTTTTTTGTTATGTCTAAAAATATAAAGAATTTGAGGTTAAGATTTTAGACGTAGGTATACTACTATTGAAAGTATATTTTTTTCTAGATTTTTATAGCATTTGTTTGTTGGTATGCACGCAGCGTGCATATGAAGCCTATGTGCATTGAATATGTTTCCTTATATGTCCAGGGTTGCTATATATGAGACAAAATTTAAACTCTAAAACTTTCCACGTTTTTGGAAGGAGGGAGTACTGAATGCTACGAATGTTTATATTGTTCCAATGCACAAGACGGCTATAGTGCACAAGGCATTTTTCATTGTCATCTTGGAATAAGAATATATTTGATGCAGTACAATTCTAGAGGGTTACTTTCCCAAGTAGGTTCATATGCTCAATGCCTAACTGTACCTAGAGTAGCGGACAATAAGACAATTTCTCATTGTAGCATCAAATTAGTTAGGAGACATATATCCACAAATCATATAAAAGTAAGACGACGAGTCATCCAAAAGAAATATGACAGAGACATCTGGTAGGGAGCTAAACGTTGACAATTCTCTTCACCATTAATTGTGCTACTATTAATCTCACTATCCCCGTACACACATTTTTCCCATGTATTAATTGATCCTTTAAAACATGGGAATTTAATTGGAGTTATTTCAGTTCCCGCAAGATTCCTCCGTTGTAAAGGAGGTATAATTCTCGCCTACGTCGATGTACGATAGAACAAGAGGTTTATTATTTTTTGCTTAATTAATAGTGACGAGCACAAATTATCAAAACAAATTCCATGCTCGAGATCAACCCAATAGGGATTTATAAAGAAAACACTAAGAAAACAGAGAAAATAGAAAAAGAGAAAAGGTCGCAGCCAGTGACCGTGCAACAGGGTTTACCGGTTTACCTTTCGAATGGACGGCAGTATAACGACCCTCGCCGATACAACGATTTATATCGAATTTTGACAAATTTCGATCGAAAAGGTGAATCCTACCGTGCAGTGACAATGGAGAGAGAGGGATAGCTGATCATCTGATTCGCCCTTACACCTTTTCCACGAGAGGAAATGAGACGAGAATGAGATCAGTAGAGGTGTACTGCTACACCAATGGCAGGAGCTATACAGGTAAAAAAAGATAAAAGAAGATACTAGCTACCAGCGGCGGCAGCATGACTAATTTGGTAATTACACGGCTCGACCCGTCTGGGAATCTTACCCAAGTTAGCCCACACATCCCCAAGGAGTAGGAAGAGGAGAGGAGAGGGTGTGATCCAAAAGCAGCAGTGGCAGCAGCCACCACTTTGCACAAAAGAAGCAAAGTAAATGGATGGCCATCGCCGTTGAGGAAGGGTTGGTGGCCATCTCTCTTCCTCAAACAGGAAGAGAGAGAAACTAGAGAGAGAGAGAGGGGTGAGCAGCTGAGCTGAGCTCTGCATCTATATACAGCACTGCATCTCTCTCTGTTTCTCTCTATATATATCTCTATCTACAGTGGATTTTCTCTCTCTCTCTCTTGCCGTTGCTGTTCGATACTGTTGTTGTCCTCTCGTGGCCATTATTAGATGGCCTCCTGCTGCTGAAATGTGAGTGAGAGCTTTGCTTTGCTTGCTTGCTGGCTGGCTGGCTAGCTGGGGGTTGGCTTCCCCTCATCCTCGTGCATCATCCACTGTGCTCGGCTCAGCTGTCTGCCCTGTTCTTGCTTTGGTTTGTACTAAATCCTCTTCCGTAGTAATACTACTCTAGGACATAGCATACATGTAACATGGATATGGATACATCTCGCCGTCCTTCCCTTCTTTTCATGCTGATCTTGGTGTGTCCTCTCTTCTTCTTCTTCTTCTTCTTCTTCTTCTTCTTCTTCTTCTTCTTCTTCTTCTTCTTCTTCTTCTTCTTCTTCTTCTTCTTCTTCTTCTTCTTCTTCTTCTTCTTCTTCTTCTTCTTCTTCTTCTTCTTCTTCTTCTTCTTCTTCTTCTTCTTCTTCTTCTTCTTCTTCTTCTTCTTCTTCTTCTTCTTCTTCTTCTTCTTCTTCTTCTTCTTCTTCTTCTTCTTCTTCTTCTTCTTCTTCTTCTTCTTCTTCTTCTTCTTCTTCTTCTTCTTCTTCTTCTTCTTCTTCTTCTTCTTCTTCTTCTTCTTCTTCTTCTTCTTCTTCTTCTTCTTCTTCTTCTTCTTCTTCTTCTTCTTCTTCTTCTTCTTCTTCTTCTTCTTCTTCTTCTTCTTCTTCTTCTTCTTCTTCTTCTTCTTCTTCTTCTTCTTCTTCTTCTTCTTCTTCTTCTTCTTCTTCTTCTTCTTCTTCTTGGTTCCTTTGATTTTTGGTTCAGAACAATTAATCAAGCATTTCTTTTGCTCAAAAACGTGTTTCTCTCTCTATTTCTCTTTGGCTTTCTGCGAGCATCTGTTG
Organism: Oryza longistaminata; assembly: GCA_009805545.1. Classification (NCBI taxonomy): domain Eukaryota; kingdom Viridiplantae; phylum Streptophyta; class Magnoliopsida; order Poales; family Poaceae; genus Oryza; species Oryza longistaminata. Next base: position 4,718,386 of record CM020185.1, on the reverse strand, counting down.
CTTTTTTTTCTTTGAGATTAGTTTCATTGGTTATACATGTTCTTCCATCTGTTCAGTTCTTGTTCTTCCCTCCCCTTCTGATTCGGCTCCTGGGAATTTTCTTTATCCCTGCGAATTTTTTTTAACCGTCTGCTTGCGCATCATCACAAGGCTCTAAATTAATCTTGTTTTTGTTTAATCGTTTGGTCTTAAGGTGGTTGGACGGTTAGCATCTTCCTCCTCAAGCTGAGATCCTTCTTGACGCCATTGGAGGGGTCGCTGTCGCCTGCGTCCTTGAGCCTCCCTGCTTTTCTTTCTCTCTCTCTCTCTCTCTCTCTCCTCGGCGAGGGAGACGACGACGACGGTGGCGGCGGCGATGCTGAGCTTCAAGCAGAGCCACGAGGGGTTCGGCCATGTCGCCGCCGCTGGAGCTGGACCGCAGCAGCAGCAGCAGCCGTGGTGGGCGGGGTCGCAGCTGCTGTACGGGGAGGCGTCGCCGGAGGAGGCGGCGCTGCGCGACGGCGGCCAGTTCCAGGTCGTGCCCGGAGGCCGCGCCGCGCTGGATCCGGCGGCGCCGGAGCCGGAGAAGACGGCGGTGCCGGCGATGCCCAAGAGAGGAGGAGGAGGAGGGGCTCCTGAGGTGCTGAAATTCTCGGTGTTTTCAGGTGAGGTTCTTTGCTTCTTTTTTTTTCATCTTTGTCAGATAACAATAATAAGTTTATGTGAATTTTGTTTTCTTCTTTGCATAAGTAAATCAAAAAGGTGATTGATTGAAATGAAGAATTTTGGCATGCATGTATAGCTGGGTTGGATCTGTAAACACAAGGGAATTATTGGATTATCTCCTATTTTCTCTAGGTTGCAAATCTGAAATCTTAAAGAATTTTCAAGGCATCATTTCACAGTCTGATTGATTGTTATCCTTTTTTTACCAAGAGAAATCTCCAGCTTTTTATAGAAAGGAGTAATAGCAAGTTCTCTGATGGAGTGATGGTTAGTGAGCAGTTTGCTATTGCTTGATTGCTACACATATTTTTGAAAGAATTGAGGTTTCTTCTGCAATTGATTTGTGAGAAAATCTTGCATGAACTAGATGGATTTGCATATGAATGTTGCATGAACTAAAGAGGGTAATAACTTTGATTCCCAGATGTTTTTGGGTCCAAACACTGTTTGGTGGTCCTTTAGTTACATGGACAACACTGTTTGTCATGCTTCACATGTAGGCGCATTCACTGACATTTGATTTGATGTTTCCTGTTGCAAGGCTTGCCGGTGGTGGTGGGCATTCTTTGTTTTTTTAAAAAAAAAATCGCTTATAAACCTATAGGATCAAAAAGGAACAAATAATTGAATCAACTAAGCTCCCAACCCTTGAATAAGTCAAGAAAATGGGGGAATCAGGATTGAGGTATGTAATGTATTTGAAGGCCATGGCACTGTAACAATTGGTCAATCTAATATTTTGCAATCTTGTTTGATTAGTTCTATGACTGTTGCAATTTTTTGTCATCTAAAAAAAGAACAAGACATTGCATTGTTCGGTATTTTTTTATGTTTTTGAGGGGAGCAATTGTTTTGCCTCATTGTTTCGCCCATTGGAAAAAAAACACAAGAACAAGGTCTTATTGTGGGGACATCTTCCACCAAACACTACCCAAGAATACCACATGAGGAAATAACATGTCCTTGACAAAAATATAGCAAATAATATATGACAGGGGACATACGGCACATACTTGAGGGTTTAGAAGCCAACGATTCTCCAGTTTTGAACCTTGAATAGCTTTTTAGCTCATATGACCTTATAAAATAGAGTAGGCCAAGACATTATAGCCTTCTCTTCAGATTCCATGAGTGGCACTCACGTCTCTCCAAACATTATGCATTTCTATAATTTAAAGCTTACATCACCTGTCCTAGAATAATTTAGTTGAGATAAGGAAGCATCAGCCGTCTGGTGACCTATAAAATGCTCTGATGCTCTAAAGTGAGACTATATATACACTTAATTACTTTCAGTTGGATAATTCAGAACATTGCCTAGATTTGTTGCGTGTTGTTGATCTGCGTCTTTTAGAATGTGTCGAGCTTCTAAAAGGTAAAAATACAATGCATGAATGCCCCTTTTGAAGGTTGAGAGAATATATATTGAACTTGAAAAATAAAAGACAGAAATGGTGACATTCTAAAACCTGTTAGATGTTGTCATGGAGCACTGAAAATTAATCATGGTAAGAAGAATCAGCTACCAAATCTTTCTCATCCAAGCTGGCCAATGTTTCCACTCTAGTTATGCATATAAGGATTCATAGAGAAGTTTTTGTTTATGAACTATGGTAGGACAACTTGGTGTTGTTATACTAAGAAACTATGGGGTTCAGGTAATTTGGAGCCGGGAGATACAGGAGAGAAGAACAGAGAGCACTCTGACACTATTGCAATGCAATCGCCGTTGCCAGAATACAACGGCCATTTCGAGCTTGGTCTTGGTCAATCCATGGTAAACCTTTCTTCTAAACTTTTCAGATAGGTGGAAAAGAAAGATAAACTGCTATCATGTTCACTGTTCAGTTGGAAATTATTCAGATTGTACTACTAAAAATTTATTTCTGAATAGAACCATCAGTGTGTTTGCTTGCTAATTGGTAACATACTAACATGTGTTTCAGGTCTCTCCCAACTATCCTTGTATTGACCAATGCTATGGTCTTATGACCACCTACGCGATGAAATCAATGGTATGGGTTGCTTTGTCCTATACTAAATAATATTTTCTATGTTTCATATAATAAGATTTTTTTTGTTTTAAAGTCAAAATTCTTTTAAGTTTAACCAAATTTATAAAAGAAAAACATACCAATATTTTTAACACGAGACAAACATAGTATCAATACATATTCAATGTTAGATTTAATAAAAACTAATTTGATATTGTAATTGTAGATGAGGTCAGACTTAAAAGCAGTTTGATTTAGAAAAGAAAATGTCAAAGTGCATTGTAATATAAAACGGAGGGAGTAGCATTTCAAATACGATATTCGACTGATCCACTGAATCGCAATTGTATGAAGTATACGGAGAAAAATTTTGCGATACATGGTGTTTCTCTGACGTCCTGCATTTGGGGGTGTTTGCAGAGTGGCGGGCGAATGCTACTGCCGCTGAACGCGCCAGCCGATGCGCCGATCTATGTCAACGCGAAGCAGTACGAAGGCATCCTCCGCCGTCGCCGCGCCCGCGCCAAGGCCCAGAGGGAGAACAGGCTGATCAAAGGCAGGAAGGTCAGAACCCCCAGCCTCCTCCTAGCAGTCCCCATTTGCTAATGTAATTTTATGAATAATAAAATGGCTTGATTAAATTGCTTATGAAAAATGTTTTAGCAAAATACACTTTTAGTTACAGATTTTTTTTTATGTTTGTCATCTAAAAAACTACACCTTTCTACGAGTATATGGTAAGGAAATTTGGTGGTGAAGACAAAAGTTGTTTTTCTTTTAATTTACTCCCTCGAATAATTGACATTGGAAACTTTGACCGCTTGTATTTTTCTTCTTGAAAAATAAGAAATACTTGAAAATACGTAGTGTGTAATGTTAAAAATATAGAGTCATACAACCTTCATTCATCACAATATAATGCCGTAAAAGAAATTTATGGTAAGTTACTTTCTCCAGTTTCGTAATTCTTAACATTTTGGATAAGATTAAGATCAAAATTTTATAACTTTCACTATCAATAAACTTTAAAATATTTAGTTTAAAGGCACTAGAACAATATATATAGATTTATCTTACAAAGTATTGTAATAAAATTAAAAATATATTTGTTTATCGTATACATTATAATACAAACATAGTTAAAAATATATTTTGGAGAATAGTAGAGGTAGTATGTTGGTATTGACTAAAACGTAAGAATGATGTAACGGGAGAACGAAGTGAGTAATATAATTGAGTATGATGTAAATGTTCCTTTGTTGAGTTTGTTCTCAAATCTCAATGCATAAACTGCTGCTCGTTGATGGTGCAGCCCTACCTCCACGAGTCGCGCCACCGCCACGCCATGCGCCGGGCCAGAGGCTCCGGCGGCCGCTTCCTCAACACCAAGAAAGAAGCCACCGCCGCCGGATGCGGCGGCAGCAGCAAGACGCCCCTCGCGTCCCTCGTCAGCCCCGCCGACGTCGTCCATCGTCCAGGCTCCCGCGGCGGCGGCGGCGGCCGCGCGTCCAGCCTCTCCGGCTCCGACGTGTCGTCGCCGGGAGGCGGCATGTACGACCACCACCGCCACGACGACGCCGACGCGGCGGACCACTACAACAGCATCGACCACCACCTCCGCACGCCGTTCTTCACCCCGCTCCCGATCATCATGGACGGCGGCGGCGGCGGCGACCACGCCTCACACTCCGCCGCCGCCGTCGCCGCCCCCTTCAGGTGGGCCACGGCGGCCGGCGACGGCTGCTGCGAGCTCCTCAAGGTGTGACAGCCTTGAGGCGGGGATCTCCAGGCGTGCCCAGAGCTGCTGCTGATCGATCACCATCAGCTTTGGCTGCCTGTAGGCAAATCATTCTTGGCTCTTTACTTGCATTGGGGTTCTTTGCAAGCAACTCTCCTCGTCACCTACCAAAACTGTCCCTGAAACTTCTCTAGTGCTGGGGTCTCGATCAGGGATGATGATGTGATGGAGGAGAGGCTTACCCATATGCCTGTAAATTATGGTTAGTGTTCTGATTAAGCAACTAGTAGTACTTGGTAATTACTGTCTATGAATTAGTAGTATGGACTCTGTGGTGTCAGCTTGCTCTCTGTCTGAATAAACTGGAGTCTGTTTGAAGCTTTGCAACAGCTGTGAGTGAAACTATGTGCTTGCTTGTTGTTGGAGTGATTAAGCTGGAGTTTTATCTGGTTTGGGTGTGTGAGACCAGTGAGATACTGTGACTGTCGATATCAATGTTGATGAATGATTTATGACCTTGTTTATGCTATGGTAATAGTGAGCTAGTAGAGTGTATATGATTTGGTGACATGGTATTCGCTATGAAAGTTTTAGGAAGTGAAAGGCTCAAATTAACATTTGAGCTATTCTTGGGAGTAGGTCTAAATTTTAGCTGAAACTTCAGTTAAAATGCTATATCCTGTAAAAAAAAGTAATTTTTATTAAACCCAGTTATTATGGTCCAGGTTACACAAATCAAGTATTTTAGCACGTGACATATAACCCAAGTATTATAGTTCTAAAGTTTCACAAAATCACATAGGTAACCATTTTGACATGCGCCTATATCAAAACAAAGAAAGCACATGTAACATTTATATGATGGAAAAATGTTCGTAAATTAGAGATGCAATTGTAGAACTTAAAAGTGTGGTAAAGTTAAAATGATTAATAACGTGCTTTTGTGAAACGTTAGGACTATAATACTTGAAGTTATGGCCCACGTGCCAAAGTTCTTGTGGTTTTGTGAAAGTTGAACCATAATAGATATAGTTTTATGAATTTTTCTTTTTTTAAAAAAAATCACATACTCTTTTGCTGGCTTGTTGCCTCCAAAATGTGCATTCCATATAGATGTTCAATACTTTTCAAGATAACAAAAACTAGAAAAAAAAAAAAGCAATACATGCCATGACACTAACTTGTTGTATAAAGACATCGCAAAACACATTAAACATCTTGCTAATTCAAAATATTTTATGCAATGGTAAACCTATGTATGCAATGGTAAACACATTAAACCTATGTTTTACTTCTCAATACACAATAAATTCATGTTTCAAATTTTTAAATATAATTTCTAAATGGTTAAACTACGATGAAAAAAAAAAAGACTTGATGTTTATGTTTGGGATGCTACACACTTTGATATTGCAGTATTTTTTTAAGTATGTACAAATTTTTTATTGGGAAAAAAAGGAAAAAGTGCACCCGAGGTCCCTCAACTTGTTATCGAATTAAAAATCGTCCCCCAACCACAAAACCAGGTATCCAGCGTCCCCCAACTAACCAAAACCGGTCACAATAGATCCTTCGGTGGTTTTAACCCCGGTTTTGTCCTATGTGGCGGCTGAGTCAGCGTGGGACCCACGTGGGCCCCATATGTCAAGCTGCCACATCAGCCTTCTCTCTCTTTTCCCCTCCTCTCTCCCTTCCTCATCTCTCTCTCTCTCCCTTCTCTGACTCAGCCGGCGGGAGGAGGAGGGCGGCGGCAGCCGGAGACGTTGATTGTGGCCGACGTGGGGGGGAGCGGCGCGCGGGCTCCTCCACCGGCCGCCGCCCACGAGGCCCACGAGGCAAGTGGAACGGCGGCGGGCGACACGGCGACGACGGCACGACATTGGCCTCATCGGAGGCGAGCGCGGCGGCCCACCCTACTCGATCGCGTGGCGTGCGCGGCCGCCGAGGCGCGCGAAGAGGGCCCCCGCCGCGGCGTCGAAGTCGGGCGTGGAGACGGCGAGGTGGGCCGGCGGCGGGGGGGGGGGGAATGGGAACAGCGGTCGGCGGGGAAGGAGAGGGGAGCAAATCGAGGACGGAGCGGGAGACCGGGACGGGGAGGGGAGCGCCACTGATGGCTGCCGTCACGTGGGAGGACCGTGGTGGTCTGCCTTCCCTCCTCCCACTGTCCGCCCGGCGCATTGTCGTGACCGCGCGTCATCGTTGGGGTAGGCGACTGGCGACCGGCGAGGGAGGAGCGCGGTGGAGAGGAGGCAGATGCGGTGGCGGCGGCGTCACCGATGCGGCAGGGAAGAGGGTCGGCGCGGCCGACGGGGAAGAGAGGCGAAGAGGAGAAGGAGCGACGAAGAGGTCGGTGCGGCCGACGGGGAATGAGCGGCGGGGAAGAGGAGGGCAGCGGCAGGGCAAGGCAGCGTCGGCAGGCGAGTGCGGTGGCGGAGAGGCAGCGGCAGCAGCAGGCGAGCACGGCTGCGGATGGGAGCTGGCGCCGCCGACAACTCCACACCCGCTCGGCCTCATTGTCGTCGGCGGCTTCGGGTGGGGGCGCCGCGCCGCTGTCTTCTCGTCGCTTTGTCCGCTGGGCCGTGGCCAGACCGGAGTGGCGAGCGTCGATGACGACAAGGCAAGCAAACTGGTGAGCGGCGCAGACCTCGTCATCGGGTGCGACGTCGACGATGAGGGCGAGGGCGTCCGCGCGCACCTCCTCCGCCTCCCTCGCGGGCCGCAGCCGCGCGCCGCCATCGCCGACGCCCGACGGCAGCGACTTGATGGCGGCGGCGTCAGTCGATCTCCACATGATGGCCGCAGCCGCACGCCGCCATCGCCAACCGCACTAGGGGAACGGGGAGGCCGGCGAGCCCGCGCACCGCCACTTGGGAGCCACCGTCGCCGGCCGCGCGCATCGCCGCTCGTGCGAGAGCAGAAAGCGAGGAGGAGGAAGGAAGGAGAGAACATAGAGAAAGAAAAGAGGGGAATAGAGTATGTGCTGATGTGGCATCCTGACATGTGGGTCCCACGCTGAGTCAGCTGCCACATCGGATAAAACCGGAATCAAAACCGCTGAGGGACCTATTATAACCGGTTTTGATTAGTTAGGGGACGCTGGATATCCGGTTTTTGTGGTTGGGGATGATTTGTAATTCGATGACAAGTTGAGGGACCTTGGTGCACTTTTTCCGGGAAAAAACGAAAATGCTAAAGTTTGCAGATGAAAACTCGTGTCCATAGAAGTTGGGCCGGCCGTAGGCCAACTCGGCCCACAAAAACCACCGCCTCGTCTCGTCGCCTCGCCTCCGCTTCGTTCGCCGCCCTTCCTTCGTTCGCGCCGCCGAGAGTTCTATCTCTCTCTTCCTCTCCTTCCCTACTTCGCCGCCACGCCGTGCAGGTGGAGATGGGAGGCGGCGGCGGCGGGAGGAAGGACCGCGGCGAGGGGCTCGGCGCGCGCGCGACCCGGCAGCGGAACAAGGCCGCGGCGGCGGCCAAGGAGAGGGGCCACGCGCTCGCCCTCGCCCGCCGCGCGCGCCAGCCGCTCGAGTCCGTCATCGAGGTCAGCGACATCGCGCGTGCTCCAGCGCGCCGCCGAGGAAGACCTCCTCCTCGGTGGTGGCGGCGACGACGGTGCCGACGACGTCGCCCTCTCCGCCTCGCTCGGCTCCGGGCTCATCGATCTGTAACATCTTAAACGAACTTTTTTTCTTGGGTATCCTAAGTGTTCGACGAAATGTCTCTGAAGCGGGTTGCTCATTCGGGCGCGGGCGCTCCTTTGCGCTGCAGGGATGGGACGGTGGAGACGGAGGAGGAGAGGCGGTGGCTGCGGGAGGAGCAGGAGGCCCTTCACGCGGGCAGCCTCAAGGTGCCCCGCCGGTGGGTGCTCAACAGCGCTTCTCTTTCTTCTCGTCTTGTAAATTTTGGGTTAGTGATGTATAAGTGGATGTGATGTTCTCGATTTCAGACCGCCATGGACTCCCCAGATGACGGTGGAGGAGCTCGACGCCAACGAGAAGCGGGCCTTCCTGGAGTGGCGGAGGAACCTTGCAAGGTTGGTCAGGTTTCATTGGTTATTATGCTGATTCTTGTATGTCTTCCAATGTTTGTTGTGTTTATGTGCCAAAAAAAAATATTTGGACAGCTACTTATGCTTGGTTATGAAAATTGGGATGGATTCCTTTCTGCTTCTTTAATTTGATTACACTGTGCCAACAAATGAAGTGTTGGGCTGTATCTAATTGTGTAAAATTTATCCTTTTCCTTCTTGGACTAAGAAAAGTTGAAACTCGTATCTTGAATGTGTGCGCAGTGAGCTTCTGGTGCATCAAAGTCAAGCATGATGTTGCCTATCGTTCTGTTTATTTTCATATACCAAAAAAATCCTTTTTTTTCTCCTGCAGATTGGAAGAGAACGAAAAACTTGTCCTTACCCCTTTTGAGAAGAACATTGATATCTGGAGACAGCTCTGGAGAGTACTTGAACGCAGTGATCTGGTTAGTGCGTATGCATGAGAAGACTATGTTACAGTTCAAATATGGACACGTTACTACTTTACCACATTTCATCATATATCTTTTTTCAACATTAAAACTTGTTCCCTATTCAATGGTGGCCTATTTGAAATTTCTGAGTTGCTTAGCAGCTAACAGCATAACAAATGTATCATGTAGTTATATTATCTTTTTTATTCATTATCCTAGTAGCTTTTAATTTTCTGCCCAACTGTATGTTGCTTATCTTTGAATGAGCTGACAGTTCTGGAAATTATGTGGAAGTGTTTGACTTCTGTTTTCCTTCTTTCTTGAAGCTGGTCATGGTAGTTGATGCTCGTGATCCCTTGTTCTACCGCTGCCCTGATCTTGAGGTACTTATTCCCAAGATTCCAGTATTTTTCTTTTGACTACTCTTTTTGGGTTTAAGATAAACTTTTAGATGATTGGTAATTTACATATCCAGCCTCTTGCAAGTTGCAACTGCTGATTATAACCTTAGTACGTTCTATGGTTATCTGGAAGCATTAGCTGAATGCCCATTTACCATGAAAGTAAGTTCAGGCGCTTGAATCTTAAAACCACGATATTGGATGTACAGCATATTCAGTAGTCCAACATCTCGTTGCATTCATTCCTAGACACGTTAGTGTTTAAGACTTTAAGTTGCTCAGGCACTGGTAAATCACAAAGGCACAACCTGACGGACGCGATGATACAACTGTAAATTCAGTTTACCTTCATATCGCAAATGTTGTACTGTTTGATTTCTTTGTTTTATTGTCTACCAACAGCATAAGGCTTAAATACTTCCTTGCGTGTGTTTCTGTGCTGATAGCATGTGGTGCTAGGGTTAGTGTAATTCATTAGTTTCTGGTGTTCCCTCTTTGTGATAAATATGATTTGTAATAATAGCATAGAAGAGATATAACTGTGTAAGCTTTCACTATTGTGTGGATCTTTGCTGTTTTGTGTTGTCTTCTGACATGTCTTTATGTATGTTGTAAGGTATACGCACAGGAAATTGATGAGCACAAGAGAACACTGCTTCTTGTAAACAAGGCTGATCTTTTACCACTGAATGTCAGGTTAGTAGCACCACAGAAGCGCATTTTTCAATATTCTAAATGCCTTTAGTGTCTGCGATGATCCATGCAGTAATTTCTCATTGAAAAAAAAATTGCAGACAGAGATGGGCAGAATACTTTAAGCAACATGATATCCTTTATCTGTTCTGGTCTGCCAAAGCTGCTACTGCTGATTTAGAGGGAAAGAAGTTGAGCAGCTATTCCATGGAAAACTGGAATACAGCAGATCTTGACACCAAGATATATGGCCGGGATGAACTCTTGGTGAGATTGCAGGGTGAAGCTGAGTATATTGTGAACCAAAAGGGAGCATTAAGAGCTGAAGAGGATCATGAATCTAGTCGTTCAGATTCTGTCTCAACACGACCCAAGCATGTGGTTGTTGGATTTGTAGGTTATCCAAATGTTGGGAAGAGTTCAACCATCAATGCTTTGGTAGGCCAGAAGAGAACTGGTGTAACCTCTACACCTGGCAAGACCAAGCATTTTCAGACATTGGTAATCTCAGAAGAACTCATTCTCTGTGATTGTCCAGGTCTGGTCTTCCCTTCCTTTTCAAGCTCAAGGCATGAGATGGTAGCCTGTGGTGTCTTGCCAATTGATAGGATGACAAAGCATAGGGGCGCTATTCAAGTGGTGGCAAATCGTGTGCCAAGAAATGTTCTAGAACAGATTTATAAAATCACCCTGCCAAAGCCCAAGGCATATGAACAACTGTCCCGACCACCAACTGCCGCTGAGTTGCTGCGGGCGTACTGCACATCTCGAGGGCATGTCAGTCATGCTGGGCTGCCTGATGAGACTAGGGCTGCTAGACAGATTCTGAAGGATTACTTAGATGGAAAGATCCCACACTTTGGGCTTCCCCCTGGTGATACAGATTCTGAAACTGACCCAGAGGAAACCACTGACCTTGAAGGCTCAGATACTGCAGTAGCTGCCACAACAGATCATTGTGCTTCTGATGAACAAGATGAGGAAATCAGTCAAGCTGATCCAAACATTAGTCATGTACTAAGTGACCTTGAATCTTTCGACCTGGCCAGTGAATTGTCCAAGAACTCTACAAAGAAGAAGAAAGAGCCATCCTATAAGCATCACAAGAAACCCCAGAGGAAGAAGGATCGTTCATGGAGGGTTGGAAATGATGGCGCTGATGGATCTGCTGTTGTTCGGGTGTTCCAGAAACCTGCCGTCAATTTTGCTACCGTTACAGGTTAATGTTTTTTTGCGGCACTCTGTGCGACTTCACTCTATTTTTGTAGCTTACGGTAATTGAAGATGTCGTTGAAAATCAAACTACATTTTATCCATTTTGTTTCATCTTCTGCTGCTTGTTATGACCATCTGCAATTATGTATTGGAAATTTGGAATGGTGCGCAATGTGGCTATTTTTCGATGCTAGCTTTCATAGCATTTGACTGAAAGGATGAAACCTTGTGAATGTTCTATTAGATTATGAACTGAGAGGTTTGTTACGATCAGTTCCAATGAGAGGATTTCTCTAAAAAAAAAAGAATGAGAAGATAATTTCGTACAACAATATAGAGGAAGATATTGATACGACAATATTATTTCCTTTGTTAAAAGTGTTCGATACACAACGTGGTCTGTTGAATTAACGCAGATAGATCATTTTTCCAGTTTGCAGACACATGAAGGCAGTGGCTAAAACGAACAACGGGGATTGCCTGCAGTACTGAGGTTTGAAGCATGAAAGCAAATCCATCAAGGAGCAAAAATATGGCAAATCACATTAACCGCGCCAAATTTTACTTAATAGAAGGTTTGAAGTATGGGTTTGGGTCCATAAAAAGAACTCCGATGCCACTGATTTAAGAGTTTTGAAGGGGCAACTTTTAGCAATTAGCATTGCAACAAGAATGTTGTAAAGTTGAAACTTATACGATCCACATATCCAATTCACTGCCCTGCTGAAATTCATATAAACGCGCATAATTTGCTAGAGTAGGAGCGAATCAAATATCACTATCAGTTATGTCAAGACACAAGCTGGCAAAGTAACAATCAGATGGAGCGCAATCGCTCGTCAATTGTTTGCTAAACAGAAACTGCATTGCAATGTACAGCAACACCAGCACAGGAGCTCAAGCACATTGACACATGGATGGAGAGCAAATATATATAGGATGATCTATTGAAAAAAGCTATTAATAATCCACGTCAGTTAATCTAATCAAAACATCACATTATTAGAGCATGAGATCTCCGTATAATTCATGAGTTTAAAATTCAGAACTCGTGTATAGTTTCCACCCAAAAATGAATTTGACATTTTCTTGGAGAGATCCATCCCCCTCTCCATCCGTCTCATGGATCAAGTTTAACTAATTAATCCTCGAAAAAAAAAAAGAGAAAAAGAATTCACATCTGAAACGCCTCAGATCGATCCCTCACAAAAAATTTCTTCTCGAGATCCCACCGTTTTGACCAATCAGGCCGCGACATCTTGCTTCTCCGGGACCACCGCTTCCTCCTCCGCTTGCTTCTTCTCGCCGGTGGCTTCGTCCTCCGTCGGCGGCGGCTGCTGCTGCGAGGAGGAGGCGGAGGCGTCGGAGGAGGCCTCGGCGGCCTGGTCTGCCTTGGCGGCCTCGAGGTCGGCGGCCATGGCGCGCTCGGCGCTGAGGATGGGGTGGTAGTACTCGGCGTGGGCCTCCATGCACTTGTGGAGCGCGGCGGTGACCTCGTAGCAGCGCTCGACGACGTCGTCGCCGGCCTTCTCCGCGTCCTCCACGCACTTCTCCCACCCGACGAACTCCTCCCTGCACCCGCCGCCCTTCATGAAGAGGCAGAACCCGCACTCCCCTTCCTCCTCCCCCTCCGCATCCCCCTCCCCGGCGGCGGCGTCCAGGATCACCGTCTCCCCCTCCTCCGCCGCCACCGCCGCCCCCGCGTCGCTGACGGGCGACGCCGCATCCGCCGTGGTGTTCTGGGGCTCTTCCTTGGCCGGTGGATCGGCGGCGGGTTCCGCGGGTTGGGGAGGAGGAGGAGGAGCTGAGGAGGAGGCGGCGGCGGTTGCCATGGCGGGTTAGGGTTTTTGGGGGGTGCAGAGAGATCGGGAGTTTCGGCGACGAGACGAGATGCTTAAACCCTTTGACGAATCAGGACGGTGTTAGTGGTTGGGCCTACGAGGACTATTAGTAGACTTGGCAGGAAGTGTCCAGGCCCAACACGACGCGGCGCGTCCGGGCCCGATTTGGTTTCGGCGGTGGTCGGAAGGCTCTTCGGTTTCGCGGCCGGACGGGGGACTCGACTCGAATCCGGATCTCGAGGTTCCGTTTAGGCACCGATAACGGCTACGAAATTGAAAAACAAAATATTATTTTTTTTAAGTTACACGGTAGACGAACACGCACCACTGCACATGCAACATCACACTCACATTCCCGCGAATTCATCCTCTAGCACATGCTCTAAGAAATAAAAACCAGCGGTACATCTCTGATCCCACTGAAGTCATATTAAAAATTTATCTATATGTATGTAATATTCGTGGGCACCAGTATTTAAACTCTAGTAGGTGTTGAATTATTGAGCGCTGCCCTAGTATTAATCATTTTAAATTTGAGAAATAGAATAATATATTTTTTAAAAGCAACTTTCCTATAGTTTTTTTTAGAAAACGCATCGTTTAGTATTTTAAAAAACATACGTATTTTTCTATTTATTGTTGATATTGTAAACCCTAGTCCTGACGCAATATAGCCTGCTATAGGCTTCGGTATAAAATTATTTTCCATGAACGAGTACATCCCTACGAACAGACAGCCTGTGAAATTTTGTTGCGTGTGTTGAGTGCTATATTGTCATTCTAGCTGATTCCAGTTCGTTACAACAACTCATATTTTGCGGCCTGGAGCAAAACACAGATCGAATTAACAGGTCAAGCCGTATTTTAGAGATTTCCAAGTGGTCTCTTAATGTATTCAGCATGGCTGAATATTGCTTGATTGGCCATGTTGACAAATTCGTGATTTCCTGGTCAGACACCACTTTTTTGCTTCATGCAGGTCAGCTACCACCACTTCCTCAGCCCACGGCTTTCAGAGTATGAAGAACACTTGCAGCCGCCTGCCAACAACAAACCATAAGAACAGTCGTTAATTTCATTGTTTATTTTATTTTACAGCTAGGTAACGGGTTAATTTCATGCATGGTATAAGAGCAAGTATAATAGTAGGCTATAAGCCGACTAAATGCTGAGGTGGAGAAGAAAAGAGAGAGGAGAAGCGGACTGTAAACTTACAGCCAGCTTAGACATAAGAACCAATAAACTCTGTCAGAGAGACAAATGTATTCTATATTAATTATAAAGAACTAACTATTATATAGACGGGCTGAAAGAAAACTATAAATAACCTTATAGCTAACAAGTCGGCTGTATTATTAGCCTTACTTAAAAAAGGTTAAAGTACACGTGTTTCATGAGTTTATTCCAGGAATACTAATTAAGGCATGAGTATGCACTGAAAGGAGTCCCCGGTAGAAAAATAATGGCATATATAGATTATTGAAAAGAGAGCATATATACGATGATGCGATGTATTATTTTCATAACCACCGTAATGAACTATAAGTACTATTACGCTAATTATTCTTTTTAAGAAAACAGTACAAACTTGTACACGCTCACAATACATACACCCTCACCTATAATTACACATTTAATATTTCACCTAAAACAAAAACAAACAAGTTACTATTAGTTTTGAGGTTGCTATTGGGCATACCGCATATGCAGATGTAGTAGTATTAGTATCTCCGTTACAATGCATTTGCTTGGGATAAAGGTGGTAGTGAATAGTAATGGATTGTTCGGTAAGGCTCTAGCTCTAACAATTTTTTTTTGGCTGAAGTCTAACCAAATAATCACAACTCTTACTACTATTAGAAAAGAGTGGAGTGAGTTAAAGTGATTTAAAAAATAAACTAAAACAAGTGGGGTCCAGTCGCTCGCAAACTGTATTCTACACTTCGCTTCTAAAGTTAAGATTGCTAAGTAGACCCTCACAATTTGCCGAAGGAAAGCTGGCGGTGTGCGGCTTAGGCCCAGTGGAGTTGAAATAACGCGATGTATATCTGAAAAAACTGTAAGTGCCGGCCTCATCATTTGGCTTATTTGTGGAAATAAGACAAACATCATTTTTACAAATGAAAAATAATTTACGAAAAAAATTTTATATACATGTTCTTAACAGTCTAAAAGAAAAAAAAGACTAAAAAATAAACTAAAATAGAAAAAAAATCTAAAATCAACTCTAAGTTAAAAATTTAAATTTTGACTGATAGGTATAGGTATAAGCGAAGTGAAAAGATAAGATCGGCAATTAAAACGCATGTTGGTTCTCGGGGTAGGGAATGGAAAGTGATGCACGGTTTAAGCCACGTCGTTCTCACAACATTCTGCAGGTTAGCGTGAGGCCTCCTTGCCTCCCGTCTCTCGCTCTGCTCTGTAGTAGTAGTAGGACTGTAGGAGTACTAGGGATTGCTCAGCGCGTCAGCCAGTGATCGAAGATGTGCCCCGGTTCACTCCGAGATGCACGAGGGGAGGGAGAAACCCCAACCGTCAGTCCTGTGCTTGCCATTCCTGATTCCATTCTTTTGGCTATGTTTAGATCTAAGACATAAAGTTTGACATCACATCGGATACATGGAGACATATTTAAAGTATTATTAGTTTAATAACAAAATAAATTACAGAATCCACATGTAAACCGTAAGACGAATTTATTAAACATAATTAATCTGCCATTAGCAAATGTTTACTGTAACACCACATTATTAAATCATGGCGTAATTAGGCTTAAAAGATTTATCTCGCAATTTACACGTAATCTACGTATTTTCTATTTATATTTAATACTCTATACATATGTCCAAACATTCGATGTGATAGGACGTAAAATTTTCCCAGAGGATCTAGCCGGAACCAAATTTGTCAACGCCGATACGAGAAGAAAGAGCACGGAAATACTCCTACAACTCCAATATGCGATGTGGTTTGACCTTGTCAACGTCCGACACTGACCAGGTCGGGGATCTTTCTGTTTGGGACACGACGGGCGCGGCCTGGTCCAGCACACGTACTGCAGCAAAGAGGATGGTTGGATTGGAATTGGATCCATCTCACGCGGCAGCTTTGCTTTAGAGCAGGTACAATAGCAGGCTATAAGCCGGCTGTAACCATATATCAAGAAGAAAAGAGAAGAGAGAAGAAAGCGGGCTACAGGTTTATAGCCGGCTGCAACACAGACTCTAAGATATTATGTGTGTATGAGAGGTGGGACCGTGTATTAATAGTGTAGTATATTTTTATAGTTAACTATTGTTTGGGGTAGTTGGGGGTGAACTAAACACGGCCATAAACTTCCAACTTTTTTTCCAAACTTCCAACTTTCCCAAACTTCCAACTTTTTTCAGGAACTAAACATAGCATACATTCTTTTCAGAGGTTCGGGCTAGCTAATTCCTTGGATTATTGTGAGTAATTTTTCAAACCACCAAATGGTGTGTTTTTTTAAAAAATAATGCTTTTTAAAATAACTTTCTTAAAAGTAAAATATCACAAGTTTCAATTGTCCAGTATTTAAAGTCAAATTTATCTTTCTCTAATAGTTTATCTTGTTTTATGTGTGGATGATAAGCTCGACTGACTCTCCGAATCAATCACCGCCTTAGAATACTTTGAAGTTTGCTCGTGATAATTCATTTCCTAAGATACTGGATAAAAAAAATTTGGACCTCTACATCTAGCACAGATGTACATAGTCATCCTCGTGATAATTCATAAGCTATAAAGTATATATAAAAGAACATGACCTTAATTTTAGAATTAACTAAGTGTTTTTTTCTTTGTGGTTTTACTTACAGTCTTGTCTTTTGGGCATTAGGACACATGGAATATAAAAAGAGCACAAAAAAATTGTTTATGTGATGAAAACCAATTTTTTTATATAAAATCCTTATTTGTCCATAAAAGTTGACATGATCCCTTATTTACCCCTCATTTTCTTAATGACTTGTGGGTTCAGGATTTGCTTGTAGTTTCTTTTTAGGATTTGTAGTTTTTTCCTTATTATTACTCCCTATGTTTTAAAATGTACGTCATTGTGGATTTTTAATCTTGTTTTCTTTTCATGCACGTACAAGCAAACAAATTGTTGCGTTGCACCACACGTCTATACGGTAACATCGTACTTCTCTTTCTTTATTTAGTTTTACGCTCGCTCTTCTATTTTTTTTATTTCATGTATTAAATTCGTGTGTTTTGCTTGTCTCGTATTGCAAACACCCCAAAAACCTCTCTCTATGCAAATCCAATCTATTTTTGAGAAGACTGACCATCCACTCTACACATGCTTACTAACTTATCAATATGTTTCTAAGTCAATTGTCGGGCTGGACTATTTATGGGCTTGCAACTAAGTGGTTTATGGACTGAAGCATCCAAGTATCCACCAAATAGTCTAGTGGATAATCCGCATTCGTAAAGTATCAGAGATTCTACATCTGTACCCCACTATCCGAATTCGATCATATATCCACCGAATTTCTAAAAACATCATACCATATCATCGCTTTGGAGTGGATCATATCAGCATTTCCGTACCTTCTCTCGGTAAACAACTAAACACAGAAAGGGATCATCTGACGTGAACTTCCCACTAAATATAGAAAGGGATCATCCGACGTAAACTTTCTCCTAACATGGATACTAATATATGAGCCTCACCACTTACATGATCCAGGTATACGTGATCACGGATACCATGCACTAAACACGTATCCGGATCCACGACAATAGGCGTTTGAACAGCAGGTGGCAGCATCGGAGAGGAGAGTGTGGCATTTCGAAACGGGGAGGCCACGACGGTAAAACCGCTGCGAGTAAAAACCAAAAAAAGCCGTTCTTAATTGAATCACCATTTCCTCTCACACACTTCTCTCCTCCTCCTCCTGTCTGTCTCCTCCACCCCACCTCACCTCGCCGTCCTCCTCCCTACGTTGGGGTCGCCATAGCCGGATTTGCACGTTGGCCCCCCGACCCCTCCCGGAATTGCCAACTCCTCCTCCCCCTTCTTCTTCTCTCCTCTCTTCTGTCTTCCCTTCCCCCGCGCCGCGCGCACGGCCCGGCCGGCCTCCCGAATCCCCACGCAATTCCCAAATCTCCCGGGGCCAAAAGCTTTGCCGCCGCTCCACCACCACCCACCACTTCCTCCCTCCCCCCTCCCCTCCGCCACGATCGCGCCCAGCCCGAGCCCCAAACCACCCGACGAATCCGCCCCCGCGGGATTCTCTCCGCCGCCGCCGCCGACGACGACGAGGAGGGGGAGGAGGCTAGGGTTCCGGCGGAGAATTCGCGGCCGCGGGCGGCGCGCCGCGTAGGGGGGGCCACCCCCGCGGCGCAAAGCTCCGGATCTCGAGGCCCCCGAACCCTAGGAGGGGTGGGGTGGGGGGCTCGGCGATGGACGTGGACTCCCGCATGACGACGGAGTCGGACTCCGACTCCGACGCCGCCGCCACCGCCGCCGCCTCCGCTCGGTTGCTGCGCAAGAGGCTTAGCGAGCGAGACCTCGTCGTCGTCGTCGGCCTCGGCCCCGTCCACGCCAGGGACGCCCACGGTAGCTCCGGCTCCTGCGGCCGCGGGAGCCACGGGGCCCAGGCCGGCGCCGGGGTACACGGCGGTCAGCGCTGTGATCGAGAAGAAGGAGGACGGGCCGGGCTGCCGCTGCGGGCAACGCTCACCGGCGGTGCCGGCCGTCGGGGAGGAAGGCACGCCGGGGTACATCGGCCCACGCCTCATCCTCTTCGGGGGCGCCACGGCGCTCGAGGGCAACTCCGCCACGCCACCCTCCTCGGCCGGCAGTGCTGGGATCCGTACGCTTTCTATCTAGTATCATATATATGCCTAATAATTTCTGCTTTTTTTTTTCAAATGTCGATTGGTCATGTCTCGTGGATATTAAGCGACGCTCTTGGGTGATCATGATGGCAACCTGGAGCTATTTTTATTCCCAGTTTGCAATTTCATTTTGAAATGAATTTGGAGGCTTCAGGAGTTCTATTGAGAAATCATTTGCTATTTTGTGGGTAATTCGGGTCGGTCTATACCTCGATGGCTGGAATCTCATAGCTGGCTTGAGCCTTTACCCTCAGAGGATTTAAATAGGCATAGCATCATTTCAGATACCATTTTGACTTAGGAACCGAATATCATTGGATGAATTAGTGAAGATGGGTGCTGATGACTGATTCCAGATGCCATGGTCATGGGAGCTGAAATGTTCGAACTGTTTCATATATCAGTCGTATTGCATAATTTTGAATTTTTATTTTTGAACGTATCCCCTGATTCACTGGGCATGCGCTTTCATGGACCTCTCATCTAAAGTTTCTAACTATCTTCAATGTTATGCTTAGCAAGTTGGAAGGAACATTTACTGCATTCTAGATTTTGTGTCATCGTGTTGCACATTGTATGACAGTAGGAGAAACCTTTTTTTTTTTTTTTCCTTTTGGCAAGTTAAAGTAGGTGAGCGGAACTTCTAAGGCACGACTCTGATATGAAATTGAAGGTTTTCTTTTTTGGGAGCTATATTATTGCTGATGTAATCTATTTGCAGCATATATACAAAACTAGTTGCTCCATTGTGTACAAAATTGTTTTCGGTTAAAAAAATGTTATCTGGTATACAATGCTATTTTTACTCTCCAGTTAGTCATAAAGGTGGATTATTCATTGATCTCTCCTTGGTTTATAGGTCTTGCCGGTGCCACAGCAGATGTCCACTGTTATGATGTGTTATCAAATAAGTGGAGCAGGTAGGATATTCCATAAATGGTTTCCACCTTCTTTTGAGCATTTAATCGTTGCGTTGCTACTTTGGTTGACTTTAGCAACTTTTGTTTTAGAATAACACGATTATTTTGTTGGTAGCATAAATCAACTCAGCAAACTTATTTAATTGCACCACCACTTTGGCAGGCTTACTCCACAAGGTGAGCCTCCTTCACCAAGAGCCGCACATGTAGCAACTGCAGTTGGAACCATGGTTGTCATCCAGGTATTTCTATATTTTACCTGTGGTTTCTGAGATTTATTACCTAGTGCTTAATTAGTATCAGAAACAATTACTTCCCAAGTAACCTGTTTTATATACTCTTTGATTGTTTACATAAATTTTATGGAGGTAACTTCTAAATATGGTTTGTTTTTGTTTCATCATTCGTTGCAATGCAGGGTGGCATTGGCCCTGCTGGTTTATCTGCCGAGGATCTTCATGTTCTAGACCTTACACAACAACGACCGCGATGGCACAGGTAAACTATTATTCTGTACTGTGAGTGTGGAGTTGCATTTCTTCAGCACATCTTCTGAGGTGCTAATGTTTCTATGTAGAGTGGTGGTTCAAGGACCTGGTCCAGGTCCACGATATGGGCATGTCATGGCCTTGGTTGGACAGAGGTTTTTGTTGACAATTGGTGGAAATGATGGTAAGCAATTGCTCCCAGATGCACCTGTCAAATTCAAACTAGAGAACCTTTGCACTTGGATCTATGCTGAAATGGTTTCTATAATGGGATAATTTTTATTCTCTAGGGAAACGGCCGCTGGCAGATGTATGGGCTCTAGATACTGCAGCTAAGCCATACGAATGGAGGAAACTTGAACCAGAAGGTGAAGGACCGCCGCCATGCATGTAAGTTTGCTAGCTGAAACACATTACAGTACTTTAATTATTGAGGATGGTGACGTAAAGTTTAATAGCAATTCCTGGGGAGGTATCCATTATATTACATTACTTACCATGTGTTGCATGTTACTTCATTAATTTAATATCAAATTATCCACAATGCAACCAGCTATTTACTTTCTTGGTTCAGAATAACATGTGGTAGCACAGTTAACCCGCCATATTTCCCAATTAGTTGTCAGGCATGACCCTCAGGTTATTTTCCTTTATTGTTTTTACTGGAAGTAGAGCTAGAACTAGGTTTGGCATCCTTTTGCTAAGTATACTGCATGGTGTTGTTGTTCAGGTATGCCACTGCCAGTGCACGCTCTGATGGTCTTCTTTTACTTTGTGGTGGGAGGGATGCCAACAGTGTGGTAAGTAAAATAATCAACTTATATAAATAAAGATAATAAATAGTCTAGTAAATATTTCGCTGATCAAAATATGTAAAGAACTAAAACTAATGGAATTAGAGACTTGAATGTATAACACTTGGCTGTCAATTTTACCATCTCAGTGATTGGATGTCATACTGTTGTAACAAGGTTCTATATAGCCTGTGATGTGAGGACTGCAATTCTCTCTAGATTACACCTTCAAATTTTGTATCTAAAATATTGAAACAGCAGTGATGTGGCAACTGGTGGATTTCCATGATCTGAAAAATAAGAAAGCTATTACTATGTTATCAGTTTCATCTCATGTAGATCAAGAGAAAATGAACATAATTATGCATGGCATATGGGCATCTTGTCATGTAACTTACACAGACATCAGTTCGCCAAGTAGCAAATATTGAGTGACTGGAACTACAAGTAGCAAATATTTGTTTTCTATAACAAAGATGTCTAGTTATCCTTATATTTGGCAAGTAAAATGATACTCCCCCTGTTTCACATTATAAGTTTATAGAAAAATTTAACAATATCGGCAACACAAAATTAGTTTAATTCAAGCTAACATTTAATATATTTTGATAATATATTTGTTTTGTGTCAAAAATATTGCTAATCTTTTTTTTATAAACTTGGTCAAACTTAAAAAAAGTTTGATTAGGAAAAAAAAACTCAAAACGACTTATAATATGAAACGGAGGGAGTATATTTTAGTCACACCATACTAGTTGTACATCAAGCTATTTTCATTTGAGATGTCAATTTGATTTAAATTACTAATAATTACCTGTAGAAGTTCAATATCAATAATAGGATTTCTCTAATGTCTTTGTATACATGTTACTTCCGTAAACCCATCAGCCGCTGGCAAGTGCATATGGTCTTGCAAAACACAGAGATGGGCGATGGGAGTGGGCAATCGCCCCTGGTGTTTCGCCATCACCCAGATATCAACATGCAGCTGTAAGCTGTTCTTTCATTGTTTTTTCATCTAAAAGGTGTACCCACTTTGTCTCTTATACAATGCTTGATTCATCTGTTGTTTAGGTTTTTGTGAATGCACGTCTCCATGTATCAGGAGGAGCTCTTGGAGGTGGTCGGATGGTAGAAGACTCCTCAAGTGTTGCAGGTTCTAGTTTTAATCTTGAAATAACTGACATATTTTTGGTTATAGATTCATGAAATACCTTAAGAAATATCTTGCACTGACATTAACCAGAAGAATAATCTTGAGATGAAATAATGTAGCTCTTTTAGTTTGCTGGATGCTCAGCATATAAAATACTTAGTTTTTGTTGGTGTATGTGCAATATTTGTTATCTTAATAAGATCTAGATTGCAGAAAAGCACTCAGATACTTGAATAGTTTAGTTGCTTTCAGCATTGGTCACTCATGCACCATAACTACACTTGCTAATTATGTTAATCTATATGACTGCATGTGAGTATTACAAAAGCATTTCCTGTCTTTAGCCTTTTTTTACTCATCACTCTGTGATGAAATTGCCAGATTTTCTTCCTTTTTTTAGTAGCATTGAGATTCTCTTGGGTTGAGGTATAGGTAATGTTGGTTTCTTCTAGAATGACAATATGCACTCCTATAAATTTCTTATAAGTTGCACGATTCTATCTGGTTCAGTGCTAGACACAGCTGCTGGAGTCTGGTGCGACACAAAGTCAGTTGTCACAACTCCCAGGATAGGAAGATATAGTGCAGATGCAGCAGGGGGTGATGCTGCTGTTGAACTTACACGGCGGTGCAGGCATGCAGCTGCTGCTGTTGGTGATCAAATATTCATTTATGGAGGTCTACGAGGAGGTAAGAAAACCTGTTCGTTTAGTATTATGCTATAGGCTTTGAGCCTTTGCTGGGCCATCAAGTCATCATTGTACAGTTCAGATTCAAGTTATTTGTGGTGTTATTTCTGATTTGATGGGGATATCTTGGCCCCACTGCCACATGATATGTAACTTGGATGCCACATGGGTCAAAATGCCACATGATATATATTATAGTTGGCATACTTTTCGTTTGGATGAAAACTTTTAGTGGACTGGAAATCGTCAAGTTTGACATTTGTTCTCACTGTTGGATTTTATGCACCTTCAATTTGCTTTCTAACATCAAACGACTGCCATTGTAGGGGTACTGCTAGATGATCTTCTTGTAGCTGAAGATCTTGCTGCTGCTGAAACGACAACCGCTGCTAATCATGCAGCGGCAAGTGCAGCAGCCACTAATGTACAAAGCGGAAGAACACCCGGAAGATATGCTTATAATGATGAGCGAGCGAGACAAACAGCTCCAGAATCAGCTCAGGATGGATCTGTAGTTCTTGGAACTCCAGTTGCCCCTCCTGTCAACGGTGACATGTACACTGATATCAGCCCTGAGAATGCTGTGCTTCAGGGACAGAGGTTATTTTCATTTTTTTTCCCTATGAATATGTCCTGGTGATATTCCTATGGCAAGTTACTATTAGTTTTGTAATTGCTATTTCCCTAAGGTTTCAATATTAATTTCTCTACAGGAGATTAAGCAAAGGTGTTGATTACTTAGTTGAAGCATCAGCAGCAGAGGCAGAGGCTATTAGTGCAACTTTAGCTGCAGTGAAGGCTAGGCAGGTTAACGGTGAGATGGAGCAATTGCCTGACAAGGAGCAATCTCCAGATTCCGCATCGACCAGCAAGCATTCAAGCCTCATCAAACCAGACAGTATTCTCTCTAACAACATGACGCCTCCACCTGGGGTTCGGTTGCATCATAGAGCTGTGAGTAGTCTGTATGCAGTTTGCTACATTGTCTGCAGTTCATTTGTCAGTTTTTTTTATGTTATAATATTGCTGTAGATACTTGTCTTTCTAGCGACTAAAAACAATTGTATTATCTCTTCATTTTGCATCACATGAGGTGATATCCTCTATTTTTCCTTCTACCTCAGGTTGTAGTGGCTGCAGAAACTGGAGGTGCCTTAGGTGGCATGGTCAGGCAGCTGTCAATTGACCAATTTGAAAATGAGGGAAGAAGAGTTAGCTATGGCACCCCTGAGAATGCAACTGCTGCAAGAAAGTTGCTAGATCGACAGATGTCCATTAATAGTGTTCCTAAAAAGGTATCATGGAGAATTTGGTCCATTCAACTGCTTTGGCACTAGGATTTATTGATGCAGAAGCTCAATGCACAATATAGCCATGATTGAGAAAAGACTTAGCTAGTTACTACGCGTATTCTGAACTACTTAATTACTTTGTTCTATCTGCTGCGACACTTATCCAGGTGATTGCATCTCTATTGAAACCTCGTGGTTGGAAGCCCCCTGTGCGAAGACAGTTCTTCTTGGACTGCAATGAGATTGCAGATCTATGTGATAGTGCTGAGAGAATATTTTCAAGTGAACCAAGTGTTCTGCAACTTAAAGCTCCTGTTAAGATATTTGGTGATTTACATGGTCAATTTGGTGACCTCATGCGATTGTTTGATGAGTATGGTGCTCCTTCAACAGCAGGAGACATTGCGTGAGTTCTTGGTTTGAAACTAGTAATCACACACTTTTTAAATTTTGCTTCAATTGTGATATTTT
The DNA here is from genome assembly GCA_009805545.1 of Oryza longistaminata. Lineage (NCBI taxonomy): Eukaryota > Viridiplantae > Streptophyta > Magnoliopsida > Poales > Poaceae > Oryza > Oryza longistaminata. Next base: position 4,693,654 of record CM020185.1, on the reverse strand, counting down.
ACTTGCCAAATTAACTTGAAAAGCCTTGTTATTAATGTGTTTAATGAAGTATCTTAGGCTCTCTATACATATGTACTTTTCTTTTCTTTTTTGGTTCAGAAGGTATTTCCCCACCTTTCTTGGTCTTGTGCTGATCCATAATTTTGTATGAACCTGCAGTTACATTGATTATCTCTTCTTGGGTGATTATGTGGATCGTGGCCAGCATAGCTTAGAAACAATGACTCTTCTTCTTGCATTGAAGGTATTAAGCTGCCAACTTACCTTGATGCCACATATACTTACTGTGTTGTGACGATTTATTAAAATCGTAATATATAAACAATTGTACATTTCAGGTTGAGTATCCTCAGAATGTACATTTGATTCGTGGAAATCATGAAGCTGCAGATATTAATGCTTTGTTTGGCTTCCGAATAGAGTGCATAGAGCGAATGGTAAACTATTTTATTCTGCATCTCACGTTACAACAAAACCTTTTCCCCTTTTGCTTATGAGGATGTTATTTGCTCAAAAAACAGGGTGAGAGAGATGGTATTTGGACATGGCACCGAATGAATAGATTATTTAACTGGCTTCCTTTGGCTGCACTTATCGAAAAGAAAATTATATGTATGCATGGTGGAATTGGTCGGTCAATCAACCATGTTGAGCAAATTGAGAATCTTCAGAGACCAATTACCATGGAAGCAGGCTCTGTTGTCCTTATGGATCTTCTATGGTAAAACATTTCAACAAGAATTGCTATTTAACCTTCCATGAGCATTTATTTATGTGCCATGTTCAGATGTTCTCTTTATGATGCTTATAGGTCTGATCCAACCGAGAATGACAGTGTTGAAGGATTGAGACCAAATGCTCGAGGCCCTGGCCTTGTTACATTTGGGGTTTGTGTTCTCTAACCCTAACCTTCTGAATTCGTCTTCCCTTTGTTGACCCCCTTTGTTCTCTGAAGCTAACATTTGCTGTTCATACAGCCTGATCGTGTTATGGAGTTTTGCAACAATAATGATCTTCAACTAATTGTGCGAGCGCATGAGTGTGTGATGGATGGCTTTGAGCGCTTTGCTCAAGGTCACCTGATCACTCTTTTCTCTGCAACAAACTATTGTGGTATGAATTATTCTAAAATATTCTGTTTTCAAACTTTTTGCTGGATTTCTACGATTGCTTGACATGGTATGCTCACAGGTACTGCAAATAATGCCGGTGCTATCTTAGTTTTGGGCAGAGATCTTGTGGTCGTTCCAAAACTGATTCATCCTTTGCCCCCGGCAATTACATCACCTGAGACCTCTCCGGAGCATCATATTGAGGACACATGGATGCAGGTAATACTATTTTGTTGCAAAGATATTCCTGTTTGTAAACTAACTGGTCCTACCACCTTCTAGTAACACGATAACATTTGAAATGAAATTCAGGAGCTGAATGCAAACAGACCGCCGACTCCAACAAGGGGCCGCCCCCAAGTAGCAGCTAACGATCGAGGTTCTCTTGCCTGGATATAGTAGAGTGGCCAGATATTGATTAATCTGATCTATATATGAAGCCTCGATCGGCGCGATCTTGCTATTTTTATTTTTTTTCTGCACAGAGTAAAGTGATTTGTGTTTGCGAGACAGTGGCCCACAGCCATGCCAAAAGGTAAACATTTAAAGTGAGCAAGGTAGTAGATAAGATGGATGAACAGATGATCATCCAGAACAGCGCCGTCCAGTCCAAGCTGTTTCCCGAACACGACAGTAAAACAATTCAATTCACAGAGATTATCTGGAGATCGACGAGGCTTCACTTCACCTGTATATACTCGGCTGCTGGTGGATAGGCAGTTGTATGTGGTTTTTGCATCCAATTGGAATGGCAAAAAGGAATAGTGTTATTGTACTAGCTATTTTTTCCTCTCTTTTTTTTTTCCTTTTTGGGATCTAGAGTTCTGATTTTGCAAGGTGCTTCTGAACTGCCGGAGAGAGACCGAACCGACCACAAGCACCAGGTCAGCACATATTATCGGAAGGACGGATGATGAAAGCAGCGTCGTATGGGGGGAACATTAAAGTCAGACTACTACGACTACATGTTAAAACACAAGTTCAAAACCCACCGCTTACCTCAAACTAAACCAAATGATCTTCTTCTCTCTACACCACAATGAGTACCACCAACATGTTTTTAAGTTAATATAGAACAAACCGAGGCTTAACTTAAGCTAAGTAAGTTAACCTAAAACCCGATATACAAAATCACACGTTCGATTACTATAACCAAACCTATAGCATCTTCGATGTGTTAACTAAGAATAAAACTGTGCAAAGTAACTTCCGCATGTGCTAACGATGTAAAGACATACTTTTTCGTGTGCTAGACTTTGTTAATGAGGCTGGCGAGGAAACAAATGTTTGTACTTATACGCTTGTCTGAATTTTAAAGAGTTCGTTCCACAACAATAATCGGTGTCTTTATGAAACTTTGTACTTTGTCAATCATACATGATTAACATGGTAAATTTTGATCTGAGACTTGTAGCTTCATATAGGTCCGGAGTGATCCTTTTTACATTAACTCCGATTAAGTACTGCGTGGGCTGTCGTTCGATCGTCATCAATTGTGATTTAATAATGATAAAAGAATATTCTAGAGAGTAGTTTGTTAAAACTATAGCACGACCATCTCGGTTATGTCCGTTACCCTAGTAGATCATAGGGCTTTTCGGTTTTTTTTTTCCTCTTTCTTTGTCATGTTTGTTGTTGTAAAATCAGGGCCATTTCTAACAAGTCATGTCAGGGAATTAGGCATAGGGATCATATGTTCTCTCAATTTCTTTGCACCACTTCGCCCATGGCGTCAATTTGGCATAATCCAAGGGCACAGCACACCAGGGATATATATATATAACTCGAGGATGTGGCCTACTGACTGCTTTCTGCATCAGGGGGTCAGGCCGCTAAGCCCAAATTTCTCCCAAGTTAGATTTAAGTATTGACTATGAACGAAGACATAGTACGACAAGCGAGTGCCCCATGTAATATTTGATCTCAACGTTTCTTCTGATCCTTCCCAGTTTTGTTATCCTGAGTGAGCATCCTGGGAGCGATGGCCATCGCCATAAGCTCCTGGAACAGAAGCTTACACGCGTAGGGTATATGCACCTGTCAGTAGGTAGCAGTGTAATTCCCGTTATTGCCATAGTAGTTATTACTTATATAAATAGGCTTTAGATTCATAGTAATTAACAGTACAGAGAAGAAGGAATTATACTTACTTGGACAATGTCGGTTTTGTTCTTGCAGCCTCTGCACTCAAAGGAATTCTTCTTGAGATTAGCAATAGCAATAAGCCCACACTTCTCGCATACATGGACTCTGTACGCATCACTCTGGTCAAATAACCTTTCCTTGAGGAAAAATGCTGCGCCATGAGCAATCATACAGTCCCTCTCCATCTCTCCAAACCGGAGACCACCATCACGTGAGCGCCCCTCTGCAGGTTGTCTGGTAAGTATCTGCACAGGACCACGGCCTCTAGAGTGAATCTTGTCATCCACCATGTGCTTAAGTCTCTGGTAATAAGTAGGACCAAGGAAAATCATGGCAGTTAATTTTCTTCCAGTGTGACCGTTGTACATAGTCTCGAATCCACGCATCTGATAACCACATTTATGAAGTGCTTTGCTGATGTTATCCACCTGAAATTTATGTAACAAATTCAGATTATTGCAGGTTTGAACAATAAAAGAAAAAGTGATTGATTATCACATAATCTTGGGACTATAACTAGATTATAACTGACTGCAGTAAGCTAGGGGTTGAACATTTTCTTAAAAACAAATAGAAGATAATCAAGACTAAGTCTATAAAAGATTACTCACAGTAACATCAGTGAAAGGAGTTGCATCTCCTTCTTTTCCCATGTGAGCAGCAACTTTACCCATAATACACTCAATCAGCTGACCAATAGTCATACGGGATGGAATAGCATGTGGATTCACAATAATATCAGGTGTGATGCCTTCAATAGTCCACGGCATGTCCTCTTGTGTATAAGTCATTCCCACAGTTCCTTTCTGACCATGCCTACTACTAAACTTATCCCCAATCTGTGGTATACGAACTGATCGCATTCTAACCTTAACAAATCTTAAACCATCAGCATTTGTTGTTAGGAGAACCTGCACAAAAGATAGTAGACTTAGAAGCCTGTTGATTTCAGTGTCATAACACTGCACAGAAACATAAGAGGCGGCGGAGGGAATAACAGACCTGATCCACCATCCCACTTTCACTGTGGCGCAGCGAAGTACTGTGATCACGCTTTGTGTATCTAGTAGCTTGCCCTTGGGCATCATCTTGTGGAATAGGAGATGTCTTCCCAATAATGACATCTTCACCAGATACCCTTGTACCCTGATTCATGAATATATATCAGCACATCTATTATGTCGCCATGATAAAGAAAAGTCTACAATAATGTTCTCTACTTACTGGTGGTGCAAGTCCATCATCATCTAGTTTATCATATGACCCATGACGCATTCCCTGCAAGGAAAATTTCAAAAAACATTATAGTTCATAAGACCGACAAAGATGAAATCTTCAATGAATCTAGGAGAGCATTACCATAGTATTCTCCCTATTTGGACGGCCAAACTCCTCTTTGACAAGAGTCCCCATCTTCTTTTCCTCATCTCTGCATATGAAGGACTGTCAGACTACAAGCATTGGATGGCACTTATAAAGTATACAGTGTAATGTCTTCATACCTGTATGAGCGGAAAAACAGAGATCGGAAGAATCCACGATCTATTGAAGATTGGTTCATAATAACTGAATCTTCTTGATTATATCCAGAGTAGCATGCAATAGCAACAATTGCATTCTTCCCAAATCATCAAAGCAAGGTATTAGTAATTACATCACAAAACAAATGCAGAACATGAAGAGAAAGCAAACAAGGTGTCCGGCGGTTAAGATTGTTCACTTACAATTCCAGCTGGTAACTGTCTGAAGTGCAAATGTTCCATAGCACGAGTAGTAACAAGAGGCTTTTGTGGGTAGTACAGCACATAGGCCAATGTGTCCTAAATACAAAGTTGGATGTTTAAGAATCAAATCTACACGAACAGACCAAGAAAGCAGACAGTTGGCGCACTCACCATTCTTAACTGATAGTTGGTAACATAGATTCCCATTGCTTGTTTTCCCATAGCAGACTGATATGTATTACGAGGTGACTGTACGTTCAAAGGAATGAATTAGACATGATTAAAAAGATGCAGCATACAACATAGCATAATGGGATGTGTTACCTGGTTATGATCCGGAAAAGGAATAATCGAGGCACAGACACCAAGTATCAATGAAGGATGAATCTCACAATGTGTGTAAGTTATACAATGTGTGTACGCCTCCTCTGGATTGTGTCTTGCACCAATAAGGTCCTGAAATTTATTTATTTAGATTATACTAGATGATGATGATAAACATTTTGGCCCTTTTCACAAAAAGGCAAAAGGTCCCATGGAAGGTAACCCTAGGTGCCCTACAAATAGTCAATTTGGGATACTTTGCATGACAGATCATACTTACATTAATGGTCATGGAGATCATAGTAGTTTCTTCCTCTTCAGTATCTATGTACTCAATAAATCCTTTCGCGACTAAGTCATGCCAACCTTCCTCAGGTGTCTCCTGGATAAATACACCATAGAATAATACAAGCACATGAGAAGAAACATAGATGTATGTCTAAATTGTAGTAAAAAAACCTAGGATACAGTAGTAAATGCCAGACCCTTTGCTGCAACGCTCGGATATGTCTCTTTTTAATAAGAAGCCTTTGGTTTTCAACAATAAACAGTGGACGACTGCAACGCCCATAGTCTGTATAAAGTCTGAGTTCTTTAAGACGAATATCGCGAACCACACCAACTTCAGTGTTGACATCAATCTGAAAATTGACAAAGCTCATCATGTAAGTCTGATCTGACATGTTAAACACAGGCCCTCCTAAAATAGCATGATACAAGTAAATTCCATCGTCGACTTGTCCAATCTTAATACACTGAGCTTATATATGTTTAACCAACTGCAGAAAGCAATTTACACGATACTAAAAGATGCCAAGCAAAGTATGTCAAAAGAATGCAGTTAATTTCCTACACACTCATATCTATTCACCAATTTATTGCCTGCAGAATTCGGCCCCATCTTCCAAATTATTCAAGATAAGCACCGCACATACCTGTCTTCTCAAACGCCTAAGAGTCTTCACCAACAGGTCAGCGTTCCTGTGAATTCCAACCCAACAACCGTTGACAAAAATTTTAGCAGCGTGTGGAATGACAGCTGGTGATATCTCCTGTTAAAAGATAAACACAGACCAAAATCAGTAACTGTTGCAAAAGGACCCAAAAATAAGACATGGAGGGGAAACGGAGCAAAACCATTATGTTCTGCCAAAGGAATGAAAACAAACCTCAAAATTTTCTGTGCCCCACTCCTCCAAAAATTCCAAAATAGGATTTGCAGCAGAACCAACAGTGATATACACCATCAACGCAAGATTTTTAACCAAACCACAAGCCTGAATACAAGGCATAATAAAGAAACGTAAGTACAGAGCCTTCCTCCAACATACGATAACTATATAAATGTCAGTTACTTACTTGTCCCTCAGGTGTTTCAGCAGGGCACATCATTCCCCAATGAGAATTATGCAATTGCCGAGGTTTTGCCAATTTCCCTATTAAGATCAACACAATCCTCAGAATCAAGTCTCAGTGGATAAGTAATGTATGAAATTGAGAAAATGTGATATTGACCTTCACGCCCAATTGGAGAGTTAAGCCTCCGCAGATGAGATAATGTAGATGCATAGGTAAGGCGATTAAGCACCTATACGCAAAAGAAAACAAGGAATGAAGAGCATGGATTCGTACATTTGTTCGCTAAACCATGTTGGAATCAGTGAAATAAAAACATCACATGTTCAAGAAAGAGTACCCACCTGAGAAACACCAGCCCTGGTACCAGCTTGGTTAGCCTGTCCCCAGTTTCCAGTAGCAAGGGAATACTTCAACCCGCTAGTAATGGTTTTGGCTTTAATAGCAAATTGCAGATTGACTTCCTTTCCATTATCCACACACTGGATTCAAGAAAAACATCAGTTAATAGCCTCCATGGCTGAGTAAAAGAAAAGGAGGGTGGTTTAGAAAGGGAACCTTTTGCACATATGACCTCACATCCCTTGTCAACTTTCTGAAAAGCTGTATTTACAAGGAAAAAATTAGAACATTTGATCCCACCTCAGAAAAGAGACTCATCACTATTTTAGTTCTGACATATCGGAGACGAACCATTCTAAACAGTCCTCCAAGCAATGGACCTGCAAGATCCAGTCTTTTGTTGCCATAATGATCTCTGTCATCTTCAGCTCTTCGACCAAGAGCGCACATCAGCAGACGATGAATAATGTACCTGCATAATAAGTATACACGAATCAGCCATTCTGCTTTCAATCAAACTACAGCGAGCTTTTACTTTCTTAAAGATAATTAAACACATGCAATTTAGAATGCATAGTCGCATACCCAAAGTAGTACGCCTTTTTGGTTTCACAGAATTCACCCACACCAACATGGGGTAACATTTCTTTTTGAAGTATCTCTTTGGCATACCTGCAGTAGCCACGTAGTAAGTACCAACATAGTAATTTAACTTTTCTAGCATATACAGAGGTAACTCTCTGCCACCACATACTTAATTCTCTTTTCTTTAGTTACACCAACAGTAGCTCCACGCTTTCCAATGTAATCCAGAGCAACCTTAAAATAGGTGTATTAAAGCTTTAGAAAGATGAAACCAAAATTAAGAATCATAAATTTACTAGTTCATATAATTAGTTTAGTTCCAGTTGAAAGCTGTATGATATATTCAAACAGCTAAAAATACCTGCTGATTCTGAATGACGAAAGCTTCCTCTAAAGATGGGCGTAGCAATTCCATCATTTGTGTATCAGAGAAATCATAGCATATGTGCTCTAATATATCTTTATCAGCAACAAATCCTAATGCTCGGAACACAATGATGATCGGAATGTCTGCACGGATATAAGGCAAAGTAGCACGGATATATTGACCAGATGAACCCTGCATCACAAGGAATATTTAACAAAAATTTAGGGTAACAAGGAAAACACTAATGCTCATTAAGAATACACTAGTAAATAGAATTACTTTTGTTCCAGTTGGAAGTCATATGAAAATATTCTTACACTAGTGCTCATTAAGAATACAGACATAAAAACACATGCACCTATAACGGTTAATTTCGAAGCTTGTATATGATTACTCACCCCTTTCGCGCCTGCCCTAGAAAGCATCCGCACAAACATACTACTAGCAGGTCTATTCTGGTTCTCTGCCATAGAACGGACTTCAGCCACGTATGCGTATTTATTAGGCTGCCTCTTCTTAAACACATAGACATGGTTGGTGCTCATCTTCTCCTGGGCAATAAGGACTTTTTCACTACCATTGATTATAAAATACCCTCCTTGGTCATAAGGGCACTCTCCAAGTTCTGTGAGATCCTTTTCGGACTGTTGAAACAGTGTGCAATAACTAGAACGCAACATGATAGGAACCTGCAGGAGAAGAAACAGTTAGAAAGAAAACTACATAAAAGAGCAAATTATCCAGATATGTTAATTACAACCTTTCCAATAAAGACTTTTGGGTACTCCATAGTTTCTGTAACTTCTTCACAGTCATGTCCTTTTTTCATAACTCTGTATGATACATCAACATATAGTGGCGCCGAGTATGTTAGGTTTCGGAGCCTTGCCGATTTTGGAAATAAAGTAGCTGTCTCTCCATCAGCTTCTGTCATCATTGGTTTACTCAGATAGATTTGTCCAAAGCTGATCTTGTGGAGGGTCTAAAGAAGCATACAAGACCATGATAAGTATCAGCACAAAGGCAAATAATAATTGTTTTCAACTGAAAAAAACGACAAGATTCCGTGTTGTTACACTCGCAATATCCAGGCCCGAAAATAAGAAACAATATTCAGAAACTTGCATAGGTAGGTCAGTTTATTTTATTTTACTTTTGTATATATAAACTCTACTCAGTATTGTTACTTTTTCCCCAGCATGTGAAGGGTAGCAAGAGATAACATTCATCCTCAGTACTTGTCAAACAGTTTTCCCTTTTTTGTGGATTTTTTTTTCTTGAAAACTCTTGTGTGGATATTTTCACTAGTCATTGCTAAAATCCTAGCAGAGATTACTATTTGCAATCTACTTTTTATTGAGGTTCCAATCGCCTAAAAGGATTTCATATGTTGCAAGAGGAATCAGAGCTTATCATTGAACTGAGTAGGTCCCGTCTTGACTGCAACAATAAGATTATGCCACCTATCATAGCATTTCTAGCTAAGACATACCAGTTCTTTTAATCTTTCTTATGACCCTTGACACTTCAGCAAAAACAGAAGTCAAAGACAGTTTTTTTAGCATAATTCAGTGTATAGTTCTAAACAGTCTGATATAAACCTATGTCATACAGGCAGAGTGTTGCAAGTCACTCTGAATAATAAAATACCCATGTTTATTACAAAAGGAGACATTCAGTTTCTTTCCCCACTCCAGTATAGTCAAGCGTCTTACATTTACTGGTAACATTTCTTGTATGATATCCATCTCAAAATATCAAATAGGCATGCAGTTTCACTACATTGCTCCAAGAGAATTTTACAATAGTGTATAATTGCATATACATGACTATACATCTCAAAAGGTCAAACTAGACATGAAGTTCTACACCACTGTTCCCAGAAATTTTTTGAATATAATTTCTGTGAGTACCATGTTATATAACAAAACTGTTTGCTGAAAGACCACAGTTAGGATTGCTATTAACTTCTGTCTATCCAACATCAATTCCAAATAGTTGAACATAATATCAGCACAAACAAACAACACAAGCCATCTTGACACTCTGCTTCTGCTAACTCACTAGTGACAACTTGGAACTGCAGCGACGCAAAGCAATACACACTTCAAAACTCATTGTAAGCTTTGGTAGTGGCAACCCTTGTGAATCCAAGAGTTCTCCACTCCGACCCGCACAAAAAAACTTGAACAAAACTCCTATCTCAACACTAGAATAATATTAGCCAAGACTATTTCACCCTGAAAATCCAGCTCAACCTTCAACCCTAGCGTTCAAGTTGCTATTGCATTTTAAAATTCAGTCTACAATCTGAGAAAGCTCCTCTTAACCCTTGCAAAACCCAAACTGCCATCTAATCAAGCAGCTAGCCAGTGAAAGGGTTAAGAGACCTGCCCCTCGCCATTACCAAGGTCGCCAAACCCTAGCATGCCTTAAACCGTGCAATCGCCCGCCCAATTCAGAGGAGCAAGCAAAGAGCAAAAGTTTTCTTAAGCAGCAACAGCATTCGCTAGGGGTGGTGAGGGGGGCGCAACCTCGGCGAACTCGGCCTGGCGGCCGGGGTTGTGCTGCGACTCGGGGCGGATCTCGATGTCGGCGGACTCGTCGACGATCTCCTGCATGGTGTTCTGGATGAACTCGTCGAAGGAGTCGAGCTGCTGGCGCACGAGGCCCTTCTCCTCGAAGTAGGCGGAGATGACGGCCCAGGCGTCCTCCTGGGTGATCTCCTCCTCGTCGGGGGCGTCCCCATCCGCCTCCTCGTCCTCCATCTCCTCCCCGCCGACGGCCCCGTACTCGTCGGCGCCGTACCCGCCGCCGCCGTGGTGCGGGTGGTGGTGCCCGCCCATCTCCATCTCCATCCCCTCCTCGTACTCGTCGTCCTCCATGGCGGAAACCCTAGCCCCCTCGCCTCGCCCGCCGCGCAACACCGAGCGAGTAGGGGCGGCGGAAGGAAGGGGAAAACGAGTGAAAAAAAATTGGGGGCGATTTGGTCCGCAACGCAATATATTGGGAGAAATTTAACTATTTGCCACTTTTAGTTTGGACAATTATCCAAATACCCCTTTTAGGTTTACACATAATTTTTTTTGCTACTCTTACGAGATGCCTTCTTAACTATTTGCCACTTTTGCCCACGTGGCATGCCAACACGGCAACGGAGAGTAGAAACCGGTGTGGGACCCACTAGTCAGCCTCTCCTCTCTCTCCTTCTTCTCTCCCTCCGGTCCGATGTGGCGGCGGATGAGCCAGCAGAGCGGCGGCGCCGGCGGAGGACGAGGCAGAGCGGCAGCGGACGAGCTCCTCGCGGAGGCGGAGAAGGCCGAGCGGCGGTAGCACTGTGATGTATACTTATTTGAAAGGCAACTTTGGTTTTATAGCATAAAAAGAAAGTTCTTATTTTTGGTTTTATAGTATTGAAAATTTACACTTCACTTTAATAGCACATAATTTATCTCCGTTCCTGTTGAAAGCACTTCCGTCACTACACCTCGTATTCCCGTTTTCTTTGACCGCAATTGGCTGAATAGGACACTTGAATTGATGCTCCTGCTCTTCTGTAGATTAATAGATTGATCACTCTCATGGTCTCATTTGATCGAGCTGAACAACGAGAAAATCAATTATGTCGTCAGACAGTGTCATACTTTCATGCTATTCCTACTGAAGGTGGCTAGACTCACCACGCCCATCTCCTCCCTTGCACGGCCTAATCGTTGGGCAACAACCTGCATCTAGGCGATGCCTGCACGCCTTGACGCTAGACAGCCCACGAATCGTACGTTGGTGATCGAGGCGCCGGAGCTACTCGGCTTCATCAAACTCCATCCACTGTGATCCTTTTCATGTCTCCCACATAGAAAATCCGACATTAGTGCATCATTTCAGTAAAAAAAAAAAGAAATTCACATGTATCAATGCACTGAAACATAAATTCGCTAATTAACGGAGAACAAAATCACTTGCATCAATACACTAAGCCGCTGGGAAGCTGTTGCATAGCTGAGACTGCTATGTAGCCACTGATGAAGGATGAACCAACTCCAATAGCCGGCCTGATGGACGAGGAGTTGTCGCTCGCGACATATTGCAGCCGCGGCAGGAGAGTCAGATGAGGGGTGAACGGGGACATCGATCTATTTGTCCACAAAAGGACATGAGCGTCAATTCACGTGTCCAATTCAATCAACTGCGGTCAAACAAAATGGGAAGATGAAGAGAAGCGACGGAACTGCTTTCAATAGAAATCGAGGTAGAGTTGGGTGCTATTAAAATGAATTGTGAACTCTGTGTGTTGTAAAACTAAAAACACAACTTTTGATGCTATAAAACCAATTTTGCCCATTTGAAATATTTGACTTGAAAATATACGCATGTTCAGTTTGGTATTACTTTCAACATTACCAAATTTTAGCATTACCAAATATTGGTAAGTCAACAAATTAAACATACTTTAACCATTACTACTTCTTCACTAAATTTCGACAGTTCCAGAAGATTTCGGTAGTTCTATAAGATTTCCTCTTGTACCAGAATTTGGCGAAGGCATCAAAACAAACAAATCTAACACTAACGAAATTTGATAATGCCAAAATGTATCAAAAGTTAGCATTACCAAAATGTGGTATGGTTGATTTGGGCAACAAAAGTGAACAAGCCCTATATTATCGACTTTGCAATTGATATACTAGCATCCATATACACTAAGTACAACAGCACAAGTAGAATATATATCCTTTGTGGTATAAAAAAAATGGCAATCAGTTTTAAGATATATTTGCTAAATCTCTCGGGATGTTTAATCGCTCATAAAGATAGATAAAGATAGGGTGTGCATGTATGTCTATAGAAGTAAGTGTGTGTGCATGTGAGCGCCTATGTTTACACCGTGTTTGTAAAAAAATATATACGTGTAATAGTCCTTTTAAATGCTAGAGTTTTTATACCATTTTCACAAGAGCTAACAGATTATCCATCACAATTTTACAAAAAGCTGAATAGAAGTATAATCAGATTTGGTACATAACTGTATATTCTATTTATATAAACAGAATTATGATTTCTATATGAATTTGAAAATTTAATTACTTTTTATATACAGCTCTTACATTTTGTATCTTACTATGTACATAGCTGTAATTTGGACGAAAAGTATAATTTGATTTAATATAAAACTCTTAAATTTTGTCATTATTGGCATGCATTTTGTTTACATTTACATTCTAGACCCATGATAATCTAACGTTTACTCTTTTTTTCCCCTCTGATTAATGTGATGATTTCTAGTCTTTGTAGCGAATATGATAGCTTCTTTTAACGATATCGTTATGATATAACATATTGATACATTAGACCAACTAGCTATCGATCCTTTTAGTGCATTGATAGTATTAAAATTTTAATTATATGCTAAACATATTGGTTATTTTTCAAATTACAGTGTTACAGTAAAATAAGAGTCCATATTAACTACAGCTTACTAATTAAAACAATGAATTACGAGTCCAAGATGAATATAGAACTTCATGTTTCCAATTTTTTAAAGTTACTTTTGAGAAACTAGGGCCAGATAGTGTTTGTCTAACACAAACTATCAGGAAGAATCTTCCCATTGGGTATCCAATGCCCCAAAAAACCGGTCGGTAAAATGTTCCAGCTCATCAATGAGTGAAACATCAAGTTATATATATGGTGAAATAAAAAACTAGCAACTGAAACATTTAAAATTTTTGTGAAACATAGTGAAGATACACGTTGAAACATGTCGCTATCACATATGAAACAATAAGTGTTAACGGATTGAAACACATATTTTTCTTTCATCAAAATATAATCACGCGATATCTTGTTATAAAGATTTAATTATAACAAATACAATGGTGTGATCAGATCGTAGATTAGATAAGTAGTTTAGCAAAAAATCGTTTTGAAGCTCACCAATGCATGCATGGATGAGGTGGAGAGAGAGAGAGAGAGTAGTAACAAGTAGCTTTGGGAATTTTGTGAAACATGTTCAAGACACACATTGAAACATAACACTATCACATACAAAACATTAAATTTTAACAGTTTGAAATGCATGTTTTTCTTTTAATATAATATAATCATATGATATCTTGTTGTAAAGATTTAATTTTAACGAATACAACGATGTGATCGGATCGTAGATCGGATAAATATTTTAGGAAAAAAGTATTTAAAAAGAGGAAGGAGGAAGGAGAAGAAATAATAGCTCCTACTTTGCATGCATGCGAAACTATCAGTACCATCTACTATCATGATATAAGATCCATCGGCAGCCCAATTTACGACATTTTTGAAACTATCAGTACCATCTACTATCACGATAATAGATTCACGTAATCAATAACTTACATCTTCTGGTTAATGTGGGAGATCTCAGATCTCTCAAAGTATCCGATTAACATAGGTATTAAAGACAATTTCGAACTGAAATTCTTTAGAATTTACTATATTTCAAAGGATGCTTTACTATGAAGATATGGTTGTAATTTAGTGAGGAAACATTTCAAAGACGCTAGATGTTCTCCATCATATCAGAGAAAAAAAATGCTTTCCACCCTAAATAATAAAATATTTATTTTCACCCTAAATCTTTAAAACTAGTCAAGTTCACCTCAAATATATTTTAGCAGTGGTCTTTGCCATGTTGAAAGTCACAACACTATTTAATGCCATTATATTTGCATGGAGCCTACATATCATACATTTGCTTTCCTCCGTCTCCTCACATCACATCTCCCCTCTAATCACTTTACTGCAAGAAGAAAATGGTGAAAAAAACAGCTCCAAATGTCGAGCCAGAGCCAATGTCATATTAGCAACCATGATGACATATAATAGCACAATGCTTAGTAAGGTAACAAAAAGAACACATCTGAAACCATTATCAAAGTGAAGAATAATTGGTTTTATAGTTCAAGATGAAAAAAGACTTCGCTGAATGTTTGAAGGTAAAAATATATATTATATTTCTATGCAAGGAAAAAAATACCTGTAAGCATGCACAATTTTATAAGGTAACTCTATAGTCTTTCCTAAAAAAAATAAATTAGATGCAATTTAATTTAGTTCGACGAATCATAAATGTTTTGGTTTTTGGACGGAGAAAGTATAGTTTTAAAATTGGAAAGGGCTATATATACATACTAACCTTTTTCTTACTAAATTTGCTACATACTGACGTGTTATGCTATGAGTGTATCTAGATTTTATATATTCCATCTAACTAAATCAACTGTTAAGACGATTGTTAGTATAAATTTAGTAAACAATACTTTTAGAATATCTTGATAAAAAAACATTAGTAAACGGCATACATTGATAAAAAATATTTGTATACTAAGCATATTCACGCAATATATCTATTAGTATTGCAGATATTAAAATTATTTTTACATAAACTAGTGACACAAGAGTTGACTCTGTGATTATTAATAAAACAAATAATTTCTCATCGAAATTAGTACAGTGTATAGCTCATTTGGCTCCATAGGGGCAGGAGCGACCAAAAAGGGCTTCGTCACGGCGGCGGCCGACGCGTGGTGGCGCTGCTCTCCTCGACCATGGCGGATGGCGGCGCCGCTGTTGACGCCCAGGTCGTCCTCCCCCGCGGCCTCTACCCCTGCGCTGCTCGCCGGCTCCACCGGTGGTTCGCCGCCGAGTTCGGCCCACTACCTCGTCGCCCGACTCCGCCGCCCTTCTTACCGCGGCCTCGTCTGGCTCGACCTCTGCCTTCCCTCTGGCCGGTCCTGCGTCGCCAAACCTCTACGGCATCCTCGCGCGCCGCCCTGGGCCGCCGCACCTCCATCATGGCGGGCCGTCTACATGCTCACCTACATGGTAACGAACTCTCTCGATTGCTTTCTCGCCTTCATAGATCGGTCAGGATGATTGTGATCTGATCGAGCATGCCATAGGAGAGGTGGATTTGGCTAGTTATTGGGGGGAAATTCCATTTTCATGCTACTTGTTTCCCTAATTGCTTGCTGGAGTAGATCGATTGGATTCTACTTCATTCAGAATTGTTTCAGCAGTCAACCAATCTTTGTGTGATATAATTGATAGCGTCTTATTATACCATGAGTCTTCTTGATTTGTTTCTAATATTGGCTGCATTGTCTTCAGTCTGCGATCTTCGGAGAGATGCTGGGCTCAGGAAGAACAACACCGAAGCTGATTCAGCTGTACGTTCCATTCGCTCTGGCTGCTGTAACCGCAGTTCTGCGTGGTTTCTGCTCATGCTCAGCACAGGCTACTGCTGTTGCATCTCATGCCCCAACTGCTCGGAAGAAAAGGCTCTAGATCAGATGTAAGTTTACAACATATGTCCTAAAAGAGATCAGATGTAAGTATCACTAGATGCAAGATGCACACCCAAAAGAGGATTGATGCACACACTTGTACAGTTTACCAGTACCATTCACTATATTCCGATTCACTCGGATGTATTCCGATCCAATCAATAGAACCAGGTCATATGATTTATGGAAGGAATATGCAAGGGCATCGCTGTTGCATTAGAAAGAGACCTCGAGGATGTAGATTGGTTAAGCCATGGTTTGGCAAAAGCCTCATACCAAAGTTTACAGTGATCCTTTCAATCAAATAAATAATGAAATGGAGTTTTTTTTAGATAATGAAATGGAGTTGGTTTTAATGCATTTGTTCAAATTTATAGTTGGTCTTATTCTTTGGGATGTAGAAATGGAAAGAAAACACTGTAATAGGACATTTGAGTATCATAGGAATTGGATGGAATTCCCCATGATTCCTACGGGAATTAGGAATACAGAGAAATACCAAAGGAGGTCCCTATCATGGTGACTTCATGGATTCGCTATGAAGATGGCTGTCATGCTCAATGCCAAGGCTGGTGGTGTAACATGGGTGCTGGTACCTTTAGATGGATTGGCTCCTTCCACGGCCATGGTCACCATAACTAGGCCCCCATCGTTTGGCTTTTTTCCTAATAAGCCAAAACGAATAAAAATGAATTTGTAGGTAAAACTTTTATATATGTGATCCTGGTAACTTAAAAGCTAATGCTGAAAAAGAACCTACGTTGAAAATATCTCAAAATTAAGTTTGAAAATTTAAATTTTGGCTTATTCTTTGGTTGTTTAGGCCATCCGATGGGAGCGGCAGCCATCAGTTATGGTGTTGGCACCCAATTGCCTATTGGTGACCTTAAAGATGGTTGGACCATACATGAGGGCAAACAAAGTAATCTCTCGTTTTAAGTTGTCATTTTATTTGTTTTTTTTTTCAAATCGATGTATTATGATTCAATGTTAAAGGGTTACTACATTTGCCCCAAGCAGCTTACAAAGTAATCTCTTGTTTTAAGTTAGTACCATTTTATTTGTTTTTTCAAATGGCTGTCTTAACTTAAGATACAATGTTAAAGGGTTACTATTACATTTGCCTCAAGCAGCTTTGGAGCATGAGGGCAAACAAAGTAATCTCTCGTTGTAAGTTATCATTTTATTTGTTTTTTCAAATGGATGTCTTAAGATACAATGTTAAAGAGCCTTTGCTCAAGTCCTGATGAGCTGTTAATAGTTACTATATATTACATTTGCCTCAAGCAGATTTGGAGTTTGGTGATTCACAGCCTGTACTATGAGCTTGATAAACTTTGCCTTGACAGTCGTACTGATGTAGAGAAATACTAAGAAACTTTACTATGAGCTTGATAAACTTTGCTCAATTGTGTGTCTAACATCCCCTAACTGACAAGATAGAAACACCTGTTTATGTAAAGCAAGATTGGGTATAATATTTCTAGCTTTGATC
>CM020185.1:4626378-4668193 GCA_009805545.1 Oryza longistaminata | reverse complement strand
TATTTTTAAATTGTATTCCTACTTGGACACTCCTTTTCTTTTCTAATTTTGGATTTTATTTTATTTTAATTTCGAATTTTGATTAATATCCTATTGGATTCTCATATGGAAATTTCTTTCAATATTGCTTATTTTTAATTCCGAATTTCAGCTATTTTTAAATTGTATTTCTACTTGGACTCTCATTTCCTTTTCTAATTTTAGATTTTATTTTATTTTTATTTCAATTTTTATTAATCTCGTATTGGGTTCTTATATGGAAACTTCTTTCAATATTACTTATTTTTAATTTCAAATTTCAGCTATTTTTAAATTGTACTTCTACTTGGACTCTTTTTTTCTTTTTCTCCAATTAATGTGAGAATTTCTAGCTCCCACAGCAAACGTGGTGCCTCCTTTCAAAGCTGTTTTTATAATTTAATAGATATATAATGAAATGGAATTGGTTTTAATGCATTTGTTCAAATTTATAGTTGATCTTAATCTCTGGAATGTAGAAATGGAAAGAAAACACTGTAATGGGACATAGGAGTACATCATAGGAATTGGATGGAATTCCCCAGGATTCCTACGGGAATTAGGAATACAGAGAAATACCAAAGGAGGTCCCTATCATGGTGACTTCATGGATTCGCTATGAAGATGGCTGCCATGCTCAATGCCAAGGCTGGTGGTGTAACATGGGTGCTGGTACCTTTGGATGGATTGGCTCCTTCCACGGCCATGGTCACCATACCTAGATTGGCAGCCATCAGTTATGGTGTTGGCACCCAATTGCCTATTGGTGACCTTAAAGATGGTTGGACCATACATGAGGGCAAACAAAGTAATCTCTCGTTTTAAGTTGTCATTTTATTTGTTTTTTTTTTCAAATCGATGTATTATGATTCAATGTTAAAGGGTTACTACATTTGCCCCAAGCAGCTTACAAAGTAATCTCTTGTTTTAAGTTAGTACCATTTTATTTGTTTTTTCAAATGGCTGTCTTAACTTAAGATACAATGTTAAAGGGTTACTATTACATTTGCCTCAAGCAGCTTTGGAGCTTGGTGGTTCCCAGCCTTCAGTCCAGAGAACCCTTTGCTCAAGTCCTGAGCTGTTAATAGTTACTACTCCTTCCGTCTCTAAATATTTTATGCCGTTGACTTTTTAAAACATGTTTGACCGTTCGTCTTATTCAAAAAAATTTAAGTAATTATTAATTCTTTTCATATCATTTGATTCATTGTTAAATATACTTTTATGTATACATATAGTTTTACATATTTAACAAAAGTTTTTGAATAAGACGAACGGTCAAACATATTTAAAAAAAATCAGTCTCAATGGTTTTACACAGGTTAACGACATGAAAAACATCCTTTATATCCGTTGTCGTTGAATTGTTACTGTGATCCATGATTCAATTTCGCCAATCATACAAATCAATCCCAATGGGCACGACAACTTTTGAACCTGTATTTTAACCGAAGTGAACACTCATTGACCAATGCACTAGAATCATAGTGCTTGGTAAGTTTAAGCAGCAAGTGACAATAGTGATTATGGCATAGAAACCAAAATTAAGGGATACGATTTGCCATGCTTGTCAGGCAATGCACACACAATGTCGATAAAACAGAGGAACCTCCAGGCTCTCAACCGAGTAAAAGCCTCGTGAGATGAACACAACTTGAGTAGGGGCATATGATCATTTTGACCTACTGGGATAAAACGATTTCTATAGCACTAGCAAGCTCATTGCTACAAATTATTAACAGTAAGATCTCAAAATATAGAACATAAGGGAGTAAACAAAACTGAACAACCAAACAACTACAGTACTGTACATGCCTGGTATCCTACATGAGGCGACTGATCTAGGAGAATGCTGATAAGCATAGATACTGGGCAAGGGAAGGGAGCCTGGGCAGTCAGACTCGCGGGAAGCGAGAAGGTCCTCTCCTCCGAAGGAACTCAGGAATCTCAATCATACTGCCTTCTGCAGAGGATGGGCGTCGACCATTGTCTCCTTGCGTTTGTTGGCCACCCTTCAGTTGCCAAAGTGAAACCAGGTAAGTATTTTTCTCGTGCAACTCGGGCCAGCAGTTATTTAACTGCATTTACCTTTGTGGTGCGACCTTCTGGTTCATCTTGACGTTTGAAGCCAGTGGCAATCAAGGTTATGCTCACCTGCGTGCAGAAACAAAATTATGTGCATACATAATTTCAGGTACAAACCAAATGGTGAGTTGCCAAATTTGTCGAAACTAATGAGTAATGGCACATAACTGGAGTACTGGACCACGATGTTAGGTATATTGGACAAGAAAATTATATTGAAAAAAAATTGTATATGGCACCGAGTGAAGGTTTATAACAGCTGCAGCTGCAAGTATAAACTTATGCACCAGCTGAACCATATTTTCAAGATATTTGATAAGAAAACTATATCAAGATAAATTTGTCATTGACTTACTTGGCCATTGAGTGATGGGTCTATGACAGCACCAAATATCAGATTAGCATTTGGATCAACAAGGTCATAGATGATCTCAGCAGCAGAATTCACCTGAAATAATATAAATAAAGGAAAAAAAAGGGTTAAGCGACTTCCAGTTAAAAAATTATAATGGCTTCATCACCTTAATATTTGTAATTTCATAAGATTCCTACTTTTAAATATACTGCTGGTGCTGGAAATATGGAATGTGATGACGGCCAAGTGTGGAATTTGCCTAGTGTAAAACAGTCAATGTATACTATGGGACACCAATGTGGCCTAGGTGCCTAACAGTGGAGTACAAGCTTGTGGCTGCTAAGTTCATGAGGTTCAACACACACATTATAGCAACTATGTTAGCTAGCTTAGAAAAGTATTTTTCTTTTTGAAAGAAAAAAACTCAAGAGAAGAAACACCATAGTCAAAGAATCTGCTAGATTGCTGTCAAACCAGCACGCATATGCTAATACTACCTGAAAATGGTAGAGGCACGTGCAGTGGTTTCGGTAAAAACAAGGCAGTATTAGAATTCTAATCTAGCTAAGGCGACAGAGTGACAGACCTATGGTGTAAAAAGATCCAAGACAGTGGTTTATCATGCCACTTACAGACTTCCAAAATTTGATCAACCATTTAAGTTGAACACATTGATGTATTGAACCTAACTAAAGAAGATTGTGTTACATGTCGTACTGTAACAGGGAATCAGTGTTTCAGCCTGTCACTTGGGCAATCTGAAAATCAACCAAATAAAGCCTGAAAGATAGAGCTTCAAATCAAGCAAGCATTTGAAATATTATTTCACTATCACATACAAACAAAAAAATTGCAGTTGCTGTCTCCTAACATTTCCTTTTTCAGCTGATTGTTTTTCATGTTATGTTACATGCATGATAACCTACAGAAAATATGATGCAAGCATACTAGAAAAAGATTAACCAAACCTCAAACAAAGTCATATCAGTTCCCCCGGTGATATTCCACACAATGCCTGTAGCTCTTTCAATTCCAATGTCTAGCAGTGGTGACTGAATGGCATTAAGAGCAGCATCTCTTGCTCGTGACTTCCCTGAAAATTCATAATAACATGCTAAATAAACATATGGGTAAAATTCAATCTAAGCTATGTATGGTCCTTGTGTGGAAACAACAAAACATCACAATGTACTATATAATTCATCACTCTCCTTGTCATATATCATCCATTGGTTAGTTCGTATAAAAAAAGTTAATGTCTTTTACTGATTTGTTTGTCTGTATTGCATAATCCCTTCACAATACAATAATCTCCACTCAGACTTCTCAATAAGAGAAATAATGAGACCAATGTAAGAAAAAGAAAAGGTAGACAGACTTATTAACATAGGAAAATAATTACCAAATGGAATCTTTGCTGGGAAAACTACTCGAACATCAAGGAAGAGCTAATTCCAGAAAAAGAGCAAATACAGAAAGAAGGGAGTTGGATCATAACGTATTATGGTTTATGCTAATTCCAGGAAGCATAATTCCAAAATACAAATTACAGAAATACATAGAAAAAACTTGTCCGAATGCAATACCTGTAGCAGTTCCAATACCCATCAAGGATGAGCCTGCATTTTGCATGATGGCTCGAACATCAGCAAAATCAACATTAACCAACCCAGGAACCTGCAAAGGGGAAGAGTCCGTTAACTTTATACAAATTAGATAGCGCTGAAATGCTCAATCAATCCACATCACACTTTCAGCATTCCATAATGCAGTAATGTGCAGACATTATCTTACCGTGATAATATCAGAGATACCACGAATTCCTTGTCGAAGAATGTCATCAGCCAAGTTGAATGCTTCAGTTACTGGAGTATTTGGAGAAACAGCAGACAACAGCTTGTCATTTGGGATGACAATGAGGGTGTCCACACTATTTCTCAAGGCTGCTATTCCTTCTTGAGCCTGAACTGCCCGTCTCCTCCCTTCAAATGAGAAGGGTGTTGTAACGATGCCAACTGTCAGTATACCCATGGACTTGGCAATTCCAGCGATTACAGGGGCACCTCCAGTTCCAGTACCTCCACCCATCCCAGCCTGCAGTTTGGACACCAAAAGACTATTATCACATACCTCAATGTACAATGATTTCACATGTGAAGAGGCCATCTAGGGGGAAGCATTTACCGTGACAAAAACCATATCGGCACCGTAAAGAGCTTCCTGTATGGATTCAACGCTCTCTTTCGCGGCATTCATCCCAATGTCAGGGTTTCCGCCTGCGCCTAGACCTCGGGTCAGCTCCTGCCCAATCTGCAACCTGTTCTGGGGAAGGACCGGCGACATCCTTATCGCCTGCACATCGGTATTCACAATCCAGAACTCGACGCCGTTCATGGAGCTCTCAATCATCCTGTTGACGGCATTGGAGCCTCCTCCGCCGACCCCGACGACCTTGATCTTGGCCCCGTCGTAATCGCCGTGATCCGGCGGCGCGCCCAGCCCCTCCAGCGGGCTCCCGTTCGGAGACCCCTTCCTCGTGGCGACGACGGCCGCCTCGTCGCCGCCGCGGAGGAGGGTCACCTCAGGGTGGAGGTCCAGGAAGGAGTCCTTCTTCTGGAACGAGCTCGCGCCGCGAGGCCTCGCGGCGCCCGCACAGCACCTGAACCGTGAACGTGCCAGGGTTCTTGCCTCCGCCGCCGCCTTCCCGGGACACGGCGGAGCGAGGCGAGTGCAGCACGGTAGCTGCGGCGCCGCCATCATCTCCGGTGAAGCCTAGCAATCTGTGGAGGAGGATGCAGGGGCGGACCAAACGTGGGGCATTGGGGATCGGAGTAAAACCCCTTCCCTGCAAGAAGGGAAAGAAGATTTGGATTAGATCGGCAGCGAAAAAGAGGAATGAAATCCCCAAGAACAACCCAAGCGAACTACTAGGGTTTATCACCAATACCTGCAAAACCTCAACAACTCAGCTCCGGGCGACGTGTCCGGCGGGGGAGCCGAGGGCTGAGGAGAAAGAAGGGAACACACGGCCGGTGACCGCCGCTCGCCGCCTCCGCCGCCGCCGCCAACAGTAGCGGGCCAAGAAACAACAACAAAATCACCAGAAAAAAAAAATCAAGAATCAACAAGGTGACAAGAATGCGGCGGAGATTGGAGAAAGGCGGCGGGGCGCGGGGGTGGGAGGAAAGGTCGGCGAGGAGGACGCCCGTCGGCGCGGGTTTTGGGGATAACGAAGGAGGCTACTGCTACTGCTACTACCACTCTGGCACAACGCACGGGAGGAAGGTGGCAGTGGCAGTGGCAGCAAGGGGCCGCAGAAACGGAAAGGCCGAGAGGAGGGGTGGTGACGTCATGCGATGGCATGCGATGCCACAGGTGCCAGGCGGGCGAGAGGCCCATGAACAGCGAAAGCGTTGGCTGTTTCGTGTGCCGTCCTCTGCTCGTTTGGTGTCTCCGTCTGGACCGTCTCCATTGGTTCCCTCGGAGGAGCAACGATCCAGCAGAAACGTCCGTAGTCGCCGACCGGGCAAGAGCCCGGGACTGGGAATAAGTTCACTTTAGGTCCCTCTATTTGTCGCCCAGTCTGATTTTCGTCCCTGAACCGCAAAACCGGGTACGACCCATCCCTCAACTTATGAAAACCGGGCAAACGAGGTCCTTCGGTGGTTTTGATAGCGGTTTTGGCTGACGTGGCGCCTACGTGGCCATTTTGACTCAATCTCCGTCCCACGTGGCGCTGACGTGGCAATTATATCTCGGAAAAATAATAAAAAAAGGCGGGTCCCACATGTCAGCTACAAAAATATATATGGTGGGGCCCACGTGGGCCCCGGGGTAGTGAGGATGACAGGTGGGCCCCACCATTTTTTTATTATTGTGTGTGAAACTGACATATGGGTCCCATAGGTTTTATTATTTTTCGGATCGAATTGCCACGTAAGCGCCACGTCAACGCCACGTCACATGAAGACCGAGTCAAATTTGCCACGTAGGCACCACCTCAGCCAAAACCGGGGTCAAATACTGCCGAGGGACCTTATTTAAACGGTTTTGTAAGTTGGGGGACCTGTCGTACCCGGTTTTGCGATCGAGGGACGAAAATCAGACTGGGCGACAAATAGAGGGACCCAAAGTGAACTTATTCCTTTTTTGTACGGCGCAAAGAGGCCCAGGAAAAAGACCGACCAACTCAAGACCAGGCCATTAACTGATGCCATTGCCATCTGATTCAACTCATTCATACATACATGTAAACACACATGACCATCTCATACAAAGAGAGGCACGATTATTATTAGCCAAAATAGCGTGAGAAGACTAGCTAGTCGTAGTGTCGTACAATACTCGGGCTGGTTCAGATTGTAGTCAAAATAAACCTTACCAAAAATTTGACAATATTACAAAAAAAATTGGCAGGATTTCTTATGTATTTACTAAAATTTGGTAAGAAACTAAATTGATGCACATATTTGACATCTCTACTTAAAAAAAGGTATGGTTTGAAATGGCATCAATCAGAACAAGCCCTCCAATTCCAAAGAACACACCAAAAGGCAATCGCAGAGATGACTTTCCTGCCACATTCTTGATCTTCAGAGATAGTAGCGCCTTTACAGAACCACAATTAGGCCCCGTTTAGTTCCCAAAATTTTTTTTCCCAAAAACATCACATCGAATCTTTGAACACATGTATGAAGCATTAAATATAGATAAATGAAAAAACTAATTGCACAGTTAGGGAGGAAATCGCGAGACGAATCTTTTTGAGTCTAATAAGTCCATGATTAGCCATAAAGTGCTACAGTAACTCATATGTGCTAATGACGGGTTAATTAGACTCAAAAGATTTGTCTCGCGGTTTCCAGGCGAGTTATGAAATTAGTTTTTTCATTCGGGTCCGAAAACCTTTCCGACATCTGGTCAAACATTCGATGTGGCACCCAAAAGTTTTCTTTTCGTGAACTAAACAGGCCCTTCCTGGCCAACATAGAGCCACGTAGCTTTGGGTTCCCATCAAAACTGGAGCTTGAGAATGTGCTCATCTGCCCTCCTGTTGGAATAGGACCTTCTAGATCATTGTTAGAATGTTAAGCTGTGAGAGAAAGTTGAGTTTGTTTAGTGCTTCAGGTATTGGGCCTGTGAAGTAGTTCCTGGAGAGGGTCTAGAACCCTCAAGTTTGTGAGATTGCAGATTGCTTGGTGGGATCTCTCCGTGTAATTTGTTGCCACTGAAATCGAGTTCGGTGAGAGCTTTGAGCTCACCAATCTCGGCTGGAGTCATATTGAGGTTGTTAGTGCTAAGCTTCAAGAGCGCAGGGAAAGATGTGGGTGCACGGTATTGACGCATTAGCTTAATAGGTATTCTCGGAACCAAAATAAGTATAGTAAACAAGAAGTCACAGTCACGCAAACTGTAGTAAAGAATGTACTCCCTCCGTCCCAAAATGTTTGACGCCGTTGACTTTTTTAAAAATATTTGACCGTTCGTCTTATTCAAAAAAATTTAAGTAATTATTAATTATTTTCCTATCATTTGATTTATTGTTAAATATACTTTTATGTATACATATAGTTTTACACATTTCACAAAAGTTTTGAATAAGACAAACGGTCAAACATGTTTAAAAAAATCAACGGCGTCAAACATTTAGGGAATGAGGAGCGCCGTACTAGAATTAAATACTCATGTAATAATTAATATAGAATTAAATACTCATGTAATAATTAATTGATGGATTAATAAGTATGTAACCTGTAATTAAATTTCTGATTCATACATATTCTGTTCGTGTTACACTAAAAATATATTCAAAATTTTCTTGAGCCTCAGTGTGGTGCTCTCTATTAGTATTGGAAGACAGTATGAACCGTTTGATCTCATTTAATCGAAGTGTTGAAATTTATTTGTACTACTACCACTATTAGCAGTAATAGAAACGTGGAGGGGTATATTGTAACAAAAAATGTATAAAAGGGTATAATCATCATTAGCAGTAACTAAACTTTTTCCCTCTTTTTTGGCTTTTTCGATGAAATATATTTAGCCGGGAAAAAACATATATAAATGACAAAGTAAATCATAATTATTGTATTAGTAAATTACTATTTTACCTATAATAATATACTGGTAGTATAATATTATAGGTAGAGAGCACCGAAACATCACTCAATTTTCTTTATTTCGACCCTAGTATTAAGTTGTAGTACTACCAGGTTTGTGAGATTAGACACCCCTGCTCCTCCTGAAGCAAAATTGACACCCTTCAGATATACGGAGCTGTTCATTGGTTTGCTGCTTATAGAGAGGTATGGAGGAGGGCTGGGCACCCCGAGACTGATAGCTGCAATGTGGAAAAAAGGTAAAAAAAAAAAGACAACAAAAAGAGATATATATATATATAAACACACACACACCAACGAAATTTTTTTTTGAGTAGAGATAAAGCAAAAATAATGTCAAGTTTCAAAAGATCTATCTATCTATTATATACTAAAAGTCCATGAAACTTCCTACAAACGCTCTCAAGCCGCCACGTGGTGCTTCTAAAAACGCTCCAAAGTCGCCACGTGGCGCATTGATAAATCCTAAAAATTCTAAGTAAAAAACAAAACATCTAACCGTTGATTTTCTTTTAATCGGGTAGACCCATTATTTTCAACCATTAGATCTATTTTACAAAATTACCAAATCAACCACCGTTAGATCTATCTTGCGAGTACAAAATTACCAAATCAATTTATCTCTCTTAAATTATCCCTCGGTCCGTGTACCTGTACAGCATGTACGTTTGTACGTACGTATCATCCCACCCTACTTCTTTTTCTATTTTTTTCTTTTTTATTTAGATTAGATGAAAAACGAAAATAAATAATTCAAGTCCATTCACAACCATTGATTTTCCATAAAACATGGTGGACTAATTAGATTTTTGTTATTAAACAATTGAAAGGCCCACGTGTGCCACGTCCTCCCTTCCATCATGTACATGCGTACTTAGTACATACATGTATATATCGGTCCCTCTACCCATTCGGTTCCCTCTCTCTATGATGTATTATTAGCCATCAAATCGTATTCACAATGGTTGTGTAGAGCCTCACACATTATATATAAAACGTTCCCAAATGAATTATCTATCACATAATGCAAATATATTGGAGTATACAAACCCATCAATTTACCGTAGCCTTATGTCCCATATAATCCATTTATTAATAAATAATGAAAATCTATACCAATCTTACTTGCTTATTGATAATTTTTTTAAAAAAAGTTGACACATAGGGTGTAATGATGTCACTATTTGTCATATCATACATTTGAACTTAAAATAATATTTGTATAAAATAAAACGTAAGTGTAAAATGAACCAATTCTAGAAAACCTTATAATTTCCTAGAACCATTGTGGTTCATAACTTTCCCTTAAATTGAGACAACCATGCATAACCACTTCATCATTTTTAAGTGACTACATATCAATAGACTTCTCTCTGTTCTATGCCATAGCAGAAGATAGTTGGCTTTGAATATTATATTTCTTACTATTAAATTTGGGTTTTAACACTCGGGTTGACTAAATGTATTTAAACAAATATATAGATCACACATATTATAGGAAGCGAGGTCTAGAATATATCTACTCTATATTTTTATTGATTCATACATAAGTACGTATAAAAAATTGCATCAAATAATGTGAACCAATTAAAAGAAGGAATAAAACACATTTATTATAAATAACCTTTTTGAGAATTTTTTTTAAATAAGAGCCCAAAACATTTAATTAAAAATAAAAACAACACCTTACTTTAATTTGGATTAAAGACCTACGTCTTCTTAAATGATAAAGATGATTAACTTTATAGATAGGTGTTTATATAGATGAATCAAATTTACATATTGTAAACTAACAAATATCTTAAAAGAAACATTTAAGCAATGATTCATGAATGCCCGCGCGAATGCGCGGGCTACCATCCTAGTTTTTTTTAACACTGCGTACCGATGATAAGGAGGTCGAACACTTAGCAAAAACTAACAAATACCTGTAGTGTCTATCTTTGTTCTTCCAGAGTCCCATGGCAGCTGAAGACAAAAATATTGCAAAATCGGCAGTTGGGCGATGATCCAGTACAACATGCAAAGGGATTGCCCTACGGAATCAGAGATACCCTTGTCCTCATTTCCTGGGCACACAGCCATGTGACCAAATCACCAAACTGCTGGGAGACTAAACTACTATATATACCACAACTAACAGCAGCATCAGACAGACCATGCCGTTTCAGTTCGTTGGTGCTACACATTGACGCCCGCCACGCCGAGCTCCATGTGCAATACACTGACCTCTGAAGAAGTCGACCACCAATCTCTCATAAAACCTGCGTGTCTACGAGCAACTCCTCATCGAGCAGGCACCCATATCTCGACCAGATTTCGCGAAAACCACCGTGATCCCGACAGGTTCCGAAGCTGCATGCTGCTGCTGTTTGTGTCGCCAAGAACACCACCAACGTGGCTTCAGTTCCAGAGATAGATCCATCCATGTCTGATAATGGCTGCGAGCACATCGCCATGCATGGCTCGATCTTTGCCTGTCAGCTGATCTCGGTGTTAATTAGCTCGATCGAGGTAGGATGAAGATCTGGGCATGCACAGTGACAGCCATGTTAAACCATGTGGCGAAATGGTAGATGCGGCCAAGACGATGCTGGTGCATGATGGTGATCTGATGCAGCTGATGCCTGGTCCTAACAATGTCCCGCTGATGGCCAACCTGACGGCGCAGGTGGCTGCTGCTTGTCTCCGCAACCGGAGTGAAGTGTGGCCCTAGGCAGCCTCTCCCTGGTCGGCTTCACAGCTCTTCGTATACTGTTTGCTAGTATAGCATGAGTTTTCTGATGCAAAAATGGCCTGCATTATTTAGTCTACGATCTCTGCTAGAATTGCGCCGAAAACAACATTTTTCTCTCTCTCTTTCGCAGTGTTGTTAGGCCTGTGGTTGCTCTCAAGTGAGAAAAAAACACAAATGGCCCGGAATTAACCACCATATTCGTCCAGATCCTGGGAGCTAAATAAGTCTTTCATCTCGGTGTCAGTGTGTCAACAACATTGTACTACTACTGCAGAACGTGATCAAAATGGGATGTCTGACCAACCACCCAAACGGCCAAAACCTAATAAAAACTGAGATAAAATAGATATATCACCCTACTGATCGAACCAAAGTTCTATGGCGATGCATATCATATCTCGGTCGTCGTGGACTCTCCCTGTACTCTCGCTCCGATCTGCGTGCGTGTCCTCTTGTTTGGTGTTTAATTAGGCCGGACATTTCAATAAATTGTTCTTTTTTATCACTTAAGCTGTCCTAATCTCAACTGCTCGATCAAGCTACATGTTTGCCTAAGCAATTTGCAGTGTCAGAACATGCTGCCGTTTTCTTGGCCACAAAAACTCTTGGACCAATCTACTACTATCTCTCTCTCTCTCTCTCTGCATAATTATCGCTAACGTTTTTTCACGGGTAGTGATCAGAGATGTGCTTACAAGGTCAAGCATTGCAGCTGAACGAGTAGAGAGACCTGGAGGTATGCAGGCCACAAGATTTGGAATCATACATTATACTCACTCCGTATTTTAACGTATGGCACCGTTGACTTTTTAACAAACGTTTAATCACTCGTCTTATTCAAAAAATTTATGTAATTATAATTTATTTTATTGTGACTTGATTTATCATCAAATATTCTTTAAGCATGCCATAAGTATTTTTATATTTGCATAAAATTTTTGAATAAGACGAGTGATTAAACGTTGTTAAAAAGTCAACGGCGTCATATATTACATCATTTAGAGGACGTGATGAATTGATCAGTTCAGACACAAAAAAGATGCAGAAAACTTAATTTCATCGACTTTTCAGTAATACTGGCCGTTGTGATCTCCAGACATGATCGATGTGATGAGCGAAAGACAGGGAGTTCTTATCATAGTATCGTGCATGTCAGCATGGACCCCATGAACGCAACTGCCACGAATTTCTGAAACGGAAGGCGATTAGTTTATTCTCGTTAATTAGATGATGATTAGTAGAGCGGTTTCTGGTCGGTGATCGAACAACGGTGTCTTTTCATAATCGTTGGGATTGTTTGAAAATTGAGGAGACAAATCTAGCCAAGAATATGGAAACTGCTGCCTGATCAAACTTTAAATTATTCTTTTCTGAATGGTGTTGTGTCCCAAATTCTCTTGTTTGGTTGATGGCATCACTGCATGCGTACGCGTACGCGCGGGGATGCTGTATTAAACAAGCTGCTTTTGCTCTAAAACATATGGTGATCGTTCCCACTACTTATCGCCCGGTATCAATGATTGCATAGTTTGGTCACCAGGTCACGAAGTTAATTACATAAATCTCTTTTGATCTTTTACTTTTTTCTTAAGAAAAACTTTAATACAAGACGCTTAAATTTTGTGTAACTTGTTGGTGAACATAAAAAACGTGCCATGAGTGAAGAATACCTTAAAAACTTAATTAACCAAAGAACAACACAACTATTGTTTTATTTTTGTGGCCTAATAGAGGAGATAATTTTTTTAGAAAGATGAGAACGCTCCTCGCGCGAGCTTCCAACCTGACGCTGGAGTGAAAAATAAATATGATACTCCTTCCGTCTTAAAATATAAGAAGTTTTAGACGGATAGAACACTTCGTAGTATAACGAATCTGGACAGACGCCACTCAGCTAAATTTTCATTCTCATTTGCCATCTGGTCCCACATATCAGCATCCTTGGTCACCCGGTCTATTTCTCGCTAAAGTCTGTTTGTGCAATTATTCGAAAAAATGGAGCAACTACATACGTTCTCTAAAGTGCGAAGAACTCTAGAACGCAGATATATACTCCATATATATCCTCGATGAACACGCGGTGAAATGAAAGATGCATGACAGGCTTACGTAGTTACGAAACAGACAGATAACAGCGTATTATATATATACACAAACAAAGCCACACGTATGCGAGATAAGGACCGGTATATATACATGCAGCATCCACGGTGCATATATATATATTAATTAAACTGTTTCTTTTTCGCAGATCGCAATGCAAAAGCAAATCATGCGATCGATCGATCAGTACGCGTGTGATCCGTCGCTGCTGCCGCTGCGGTAATATATTATATATATGATCCATCGTTATTTGTTTAATTGATTAATATTCCATTGTTAA
Organism: Oryza longistaminata; assembly: GCA_009805545.1. Lineage (NCBI taxonomy): Eukaryota > Viridiplantae > Streptophyta > Magnoliopsida > Poales > Poaceae > Oryza > Oryza longistaminata. Next base: position 4,654,496 of record CM020185.1, on the reverse strand, counting down.
TATTGTTTTATTGATTTAATCTCATCTTTTTGGAAGTGGCACCGATCGAACGTGTGCAATGGCTGTCAGCGTCGAAGATGCAGGGTTATATGTGATCACTGTCGGCTGAGCATGCAAATGCAGAGGGAGGTTACGTTTCTTTTGCCTTCTTTTTTCCTTCAAAGTTCAAAGGCAGCATATATTATCATATCCATGGGACCATGGATCTAAACAAATTAAAGCGTGTGGCCTGTGGATAACGCTTCTGTAGTGTTCCAAATGCTTGGTTGATTGGATCATTAAGTACATTTATGTCCACGAAAGAAGAGTGAACTAGTACGATATGGAGTACTCCACTATCTTTCTAATCCGTTCCCATAATGTATGGCTCAAAATGCATGGGTAACTTCGATAGCAAAACAACCATAGCAAAATGCATGGGTTTTGTTCTTTTCTAATTCTGGACTGAATTTCCGTTTGTATGTTTTCTAAACTCCTAAATAAAATGTTTCATGAAAAAAAATTCTATATAAATTGTTCTATAAATAATGCTTTTCTAGCACAAGTTTTCAACTTCGTAATAGTTAACTGATTCATTCGTTTCGTTCATTCATAAACATGATAATTTATTTGTTTATATAACAATCACAAAAATCAGACTATCCATCAATCTACCAGTCTTTGCTATCTTAAACAGGGCATAAGTACCATTACATCCATGTGTACTTTAGAATGAACTAAAGTGAAACCACTGCACGCTGCAATTTTAGGCCATACAGTTTTAGGTGACAGAAAAATTAAATATTTTTAAGGTGCTTGAAATTTAACAAATCCCTTAATTTATTTTTCTTAGACTTTGTATTTGGTGGGTTTATACAGATATCAGATTGCAATATGTCATCGGTCCATGAAACACAATACTGCTCCATTATTAATCAGTTTCTAGCATTCGTTGAACATAATTAACTAATCGTGGAGCCTGGAGCCTGGACCATATTTAGCATTGGTAACGTAACATATGAAGCCTGGAGCCTGGACACACATTGTACGTGCATGGGCCACTTCGATTTACAAACAGAAATACATTTACAAACAGAAATACAGTTATTATTGTGGATGAAATGCACTGCACGTACAATATATAGAAGCTACAATTCAGTTTCTAGCTTCATGCACCGATTAACATTGGTATTTGGTAACGTAACATATAAACACATTTCTGTTTGTAGGACACACACATTAATGAACTACTATATGACAAAATATCCCCTAGCACAGATATTAAGAAAGCTTATAAAACATGTCGAGACTAGAGAGTCAATGGAGAAAGAAAAGATAAGGCATACGGGACGTTCTCAATCTCATGTGGTAAATTTAATTCGGTGCATGGGCCACTTCGATTGTACGTGCAGTACATTTCATCCACAATACAGGATTACTCCCTCCGTTTTAAAATAAAATTATTTTTTCCCAAATAAGATCATTTTTAGACAGTTATTATATTAGTATGTAAAAATAGAAAACAAATGCATTGCAACTAGATTGAGGATAATTGTGTTGGGATTTGAAAAAATAAATGGTATTCTAATATTTTACTTTTGTATTGATGTGTGTGAAATAGATGAAAATTAAACTTATTTTAGGACGGGAGTAGTAGATAATAGTTACCACTGTTTCTTCCTTGCTACTAGAAGGTGGTATGAGAATTAGGTCTTGTTTGGCACTTTGGCACAGTTTTAAATCTAAGCTAGATTTTGTAAGTTATAACTTAATTAAATTATAGTGCTATGAAATTTTATATTTCCAATAAAATGGGGATAATGTGATTCATCTAAATACTAGTACTAATTTATAATCACAGATCAAGATCTATATGGATTTCTAAAATTAGGAATTACTACCTAGCCTAAAAAACCTCGGATAGAGTTGTGTCAAACGTACATGATCTATTTTGTGGTACTACACTATGCAAGGTTCTTAAGTAAATACATTGCATTTACCAGTAGCTTAATTAGTTGATCTATACTGTACATATGTCGCGCGCATGCATAGATGTTAGTAGAAAGATTTCCTTTTCCACTAGCAAAGCATATGATCAAGTTCGTAGTGTTGTAAATATTTTTCAACATCACATATAGTGGTGTATATATGCTGGTGCTTAATCGATTGGGCACTTAATATGATGTGACCATGGCTACTATGGATACAACCATTACTCACATCATAGACAAACATGAAGACAACAAGCTTAAGGCCCTCTTTGTTTAGGCTTAGGTTTATTGGCCTAGACTTTTAAGTCAGCTTATTGGCTTATATAATTTATAAGCCGGTGGATTGAATACCCTAAGTTTAGTAGTGGAGTCATACATCTAACTCACATAAGCCAAAAAAAACTTCTCCAACCTAGCTTTTGGCTTAATAGTGTTAGAGTGGCTTATGGCTTAAAAAAGCCAAACGAAAAAGCTGCTTGTTTGTTTAGACTTAGACTTTTTGACTTATAAGTTGGCTTATAAGCCTAAACAAAGAGGGCCTAAGTCCTCCAAGTGTTGGAATCCAATTCGGCCACCCGCCACATTACTGAATTCAAACGGCCGCGAAATTTGCATACAAGCTCTGTTTTGAGCCCGTGAGTACTTGATGGAAAGCTCTCGGAGTCCTCTTTTCAACGGATCTAGCCTCATTGCCAAATTCCATCTCAGTCATCCGCAAATGAAGAAACAAGGTGTTGCGTCACCTGTCATGGGCCTTTGGGCTTGTAACTTCGTTTGGGATCCCGATCCAAGTGAGGCCCATGTGGGGTGTGCCCCAACCAGGTGGAGCACGACCCTAGAGTCCCCTTGGTCGTCCTCCCACCTCTTTAAATAGTTAGGTACCCCTTCAGGGTTTCGCGGGTTTTGTTTAGATGAAAGTTTAGCCATTGCTACTACCTTGCAGCGCGCTTACGTGTCGGCTAGACCGTCCGTCTGCTTGTATTCGAAACCCTAACTTATCGTGTGTATTCATTCCTATTTGTAATTCAGATTGCTTTTATCTTGTTCTTGCTTGTTTCTTCGATTTGCTTGTAGGAATAAGGTTGATTTGCACCGGCAAGATCAACAACCTACGGAGAGGTGTATCGATCGCTAAGGCGCAACGCAACGTCTTGTACAGTTGTAGTCGGGTCATCAACGTTTCTCTTAAATCGTAGTTATCATCAACTCACCAAAAGATCGGGCCAACAACAGTTTTGAGTGTCGAGTGGAACTCAGGGTTCATCAAGATACATGACTGTCCATTACACAACACGCTCGCTCTTCATGGATAACAAAGTACAATTAACATACTCTAATAATTTAGCATGAACCAACCACGAGGGGACGCAAGGATGGCACTATCATTAATTATCTCATGCATTAACCCAAAGATTTTATTTTGTTTTAGTTCTCTTTTAGCCGCAGCCCTGAGTCAAAATCAAAGTTAAGCAAACATGGAAGTTCTAAAAAAACAAGTACTCCCTCCGTATTTTAATATATAACGCTGTTAACTTTTTGACCAACGTTTGACTACTCGTCTTATTCAAAATTTTTATGCAAATATAAAAATACTTATGTCTTGCTTAAAGAATATTTGATGATAAATCAAGTCACAACAAAATAAATTATAATTACATAAATTTTTTGAATAAGACGAAAGGTCAAACGTTTATCAAAAAAGTCAACGGCGTCATACATTAAAATACGGAGGGAGTAGTAAACATGGAAAAAACAAAGGAAAAAAAATGTCGATTGGTTGATTGCTTAACCTTTTAAGGTAGTAACAGAATTGCATGACACCCCCTATACCTCTACATCAAGCATTTATCAAATCCCGTACACATTGATTGATATGGATTAACCGTTTATTGAGCAACTAGCTGACTAATTCTGTGCGATGCATGCGACCGAAAACGACGCCATTGGTAGCAAGCAACATACAGGCTGCATATTGCAGTATGCGTACACGTGTCCGCCAGCTGACCAATCGATCTCATCGGATATTTAGTTTTACATCAAATATGTATATGCAATTTATAGCCCAAAAATGTTTACATTTTAGAATAGATATAACACCTATTTAGAATAGTAAGATTCTGAGAAGCAACTGTTTGATTTATAAGAATATGAAAAGGCTGGATTTTTCAACTTCTGACTTCTAATTCATTTTTTCGATTCTATATCTATAGCTTCTCAGAATCTATACCAAAAGCTAGACTATTTAAAGAAATTTCTGAATCTGAAAGAAGCTATATAGCAGTAGAAGCTCACCAGACAGGTCCATAGTACAGTAGTATGTTGATAATCGATCTGACCGACAGATACCCTATCCATCATATATCAATCTTGTCGTGGTCGTTGTCCATATCCAGGTGGACATCATCATCTCCCACGTGACACACACGCGCTCGAGACGTGCACACACCAACGCCACTGTAGCGTACGAGTGTAGGAGTAACACACAACACAATCAGTGACCCGTACTCGCGCGTCGCTGTTGCTGTTCTTCCCGATCAATCTATAGCTAGTTGGAGTAGCCGATCGAGCAATTTGCAGCTCCAGCTAATATGGTAGAAGGTTCAGAAAGAGACTCGGATGACGTTTACACACACTGGAACGTGTAGTAGCCACGTAGGCAAGAGAGGAGAGGGGATATATCATGATCAGATATACTTGATACTTTGATATTGCAGTGATAAGATGTGTGTGGTTTTTACCATAAGGTCTCGTGTTCAATCTCCAACACCCTGGCAATTTCATTTTAAAACCAAATCTCTTTTTAATATATCCTGATCGGTTGGTTAATTTTATTATCTCCCTATCGGTAACTTATCTCATTTTGACCCTAAATTACTTTTAAATAATACGATGAATACAAGTGAATATAAGTGGTGGTTATATTTATAACATAGTGATAGTATACGTTTTAATTAATACAACGTTTGTACGCATCATCCAACTGGAAAAAAACTGAACCTTCATAATAGCAAAAATGAAGTGATAATTGTTGTCACTAGTACAAATAAAAAAAGAGTTGTTGCAGGAAAAATATCAAAAATAGGCAAGAAAAAAATGGAAATGATGATTTTGACCTTAAGAATGTCTATTGAGTAAACTGTATTGCGGTATACAAATTGCAATAAGTACGTAAACTTGCAAAACATTCATTTTAATACACGAATTTGTTTGGTGCGAGCTGAACCAAGGCCAAAAGAACAAACAAAGCTATTCTGGCTAATTTAAGTATTAATTACTATTATGCTACATAAACATGTGCATAATAAGAATGCTACGTAGTTAACGTCAAAATTTGGTAAGATTATTTAGTGGATTCGGTTAAGGAAAGATTACAATCAGCCGATGGAAGCTTATCCATAACAGATCCAGTTCGAGAAGGAGTCACGAAGACCACAGCATGGCAGCTTGAGTTTATCTATTAATTAAGCAAGTTTTGTATTTAGAAAAGTTTGTGTCATGTCCGATCAGGACTTATGTTTTTCCTTTTATCTTTAGAAACTTTGTATCATGTCCGACTAGGACTCTTATCGGCCTATGGATATAAATATATATGTATACCCAGGGTCCCTGTAATTTATATCCACGGATCAATATAATTACTTTCGGCGTATCGCCATCATCTTTTCTGATGTTTTTACTTATCACCGGCGGAACTTGGCACATGACGCGGGGCTAAATCGGCTTCGATCTTTGGTGAACGGGTAAGCCCTATGTTCCGTTGGCCCTGGCAATTGTATCGGCTACAATGATGTTGTTCAAGGTTGCATCGCTTCGACCTCTTGGATCACTCTAGTTTGGTTGATATTTTTGTCTACCTGATATATCGATTCTATCTATATTTTTGTCTACCTGATATATCGATTCTATCTTTAATAGCATTGTATTTAGAAATGCATTTGTTTAGTTGGTATTGTCTCAGTTAGGTCTGATCTTCCGTCTTAGCCGATATATCTCTACAATCACAATATTATTTTAAATAAATGTGTTATATCCATCATGTTTGCGTAGGTTTAATCGGCTCATTGAGTATTAGATTATCATATACAATCTCGTGTAGCATCGGTTAGGTCCGACCAACTAAATTGTCATTGATAATTTAGGTCTTGTTAAGCCGTTAGGTTTCATGCCTATCTTTTATCGGAGTTCTAGCCGATAAGTTATTTTTGCATCGGACCTCCAACCGATCTATGTTTTAACCATTAAGCCTACATTTAATATTTTGTATTAATATCGGCTGATTGGTTCATTGGATATCAACTTCATCAAATTATCATCGGCCAATTGAATTGTTTGTTCTAGTTCTTCTATTATTTATTAAAATGTTAGAATCTACGTCGGACATATAGCCGAACGTTCAAAACCCTATTGACATATGCTGTATCACTACATCGACTTGTTAGCCAATCGACTCTTTGGTCATTAATATATTTACATCTTGAAGTTGCCGAATCAAACTGACTGGCACGCCGCATCTCATCAAGATTTAGAACATGCACTGGAGCTAATCAAATCTCGCAGGCATTCATGTTGTTTTTTTAGGTCAACATACGTATATATACATTCACATTTATTCAAGAAAAACGGTTCAATAAGACCTAAAGATTGCACGGAGGAAGACATAAAAGATAGAAAAATGATGCAAGAGGTAAAAAAAATAATAGAGCATAAATCAAGTTCACAAAGATATATAGCATGTCTCGTGCCCACCGCGTGTGCGCACGTAGTGTCCTAATCAGTGTTTTACTTGGTAAAACTTAGGGTCTGTTTGGTTCACAGCCTAAACCAGCCATCCAAGTTATGGCGCCGCCAGAGATGGTGGCGAGAGAAATGATCGCCACAGCTGTGGTGAAAATAAGCATGCAAATGAACTAGAAAAAAGTGTGGCTGCCACAACTCACGCATTAACCAAACATCAGCCAAACTGTTGTGGCAGCCGCATGTTTGGCGAGGCAATGTTTGGCGGGGTCCAAACACCCTATGACAGGTCATTTTGGCCTTGTTTCACATATATAAGATAAGTTCATACACCAAAACAAATATTATATAGTACACAAAACTTGTACACCAAAACAAAACGTTGAAGTAAGGTGAATGTTTAAACGCAGATTTAAAAGTCAATGGTGCCAAAAAGTACAAGTTCCGTGTACTATTTGTAGGAGGTCCACCCATGCATTATAGTACAAGTTTCAATTGTTTGACAACTCAAATAGCATCCATAAACTTATACTCCTTTCGCCCACAAACATAAATATTTGTAGGAGTTTTAGTAGAGATTAAAATTAAGGAAATATTCTTTAGATACCTCTAAAAGTTTAACTAATTGGTAAAGATTACATTCAGCAATGCAATAATAAATATATAGGGCATTATGGGGTGTACCTTAATTGGGAAATAGTACATGGAACTTGTACTGTTTGGAATCGTTGACTTTTAAATCTATGTTTAAACATTCACTTACTTCAAAATTTTATGAATATATATAAAAATATAAAGTTGTGTTCGTTTCTCCCCTTTCCAACCTTCTACTCATTATCCATATAAATGCTTTTCAAAATGCTAAACGGTGTGTTTTGAAAAAGAAATTTATAGAAAAATCGCTTAAAAATTCATATTAATTCATTTTTCAAGATTATTACAGCTAATATTTAATTAATCAGAGGGTAATGAACTATTCCATTTTATGTGTGCGAGAAATAAGTTCCTAACCTTCTCTCTTGAACACACACTAATGAAACGGTGTGTACCAAGTGGTTGTACCAATGAAACACATCAAAAAAAAATAAATTATAATTATATAATTATTTAATAAGACAAATGAAGTACTAGGACGGAGAGAGTATTATATAAGAGCCCGTTATTACTTAGGCTGTGTTCGATACCGGAAGTTCCCATCTCCCCCTCTTTCTCGTTTTCCGCGCGTACGCTTTTCAAACTACTAAATGGTGTGTTTTTTTTTGCAAAAAATTTATATACGAAAGTTGCTTAAAAAATCATATTGATCTTTTTTTTAAAAATAGCTAATACTTAATTAATCACGTGCTAATGGACCGCGCCGTTTTCAGTGAACACTGTTAATGTTGGGAACTGGCTGGTATCGAACACAACCTTATACTCCCTCTGAAAAATTTATAGCAGTAGTTTGTGTTTAATTCAGTACTAAATTACTACTACTCTCTAGTAAATGTACTGGGCGACAAGTAAATTTTGGAACGGAGAAATTACTAAGCGACCTTGCCAGGTATCCGTACAGTGGAGTCTATTGTAAATGTACAGGGTGACAACGATCTGGCCGGCCGGCTGTCGTGACGCTTTCGACACGCAGCTGACCCTGAAGAGATAATCCGGATAATAAAAGCGACGTATAGTTAATTACTAATTGGGTAATTTGAGGAAATTAATATCAATATACTCCCTCCATCCCAAAATATTTGACGCCGTTGACTTTTTAAAAATGTTTGACTGTTCGTCTTATTCAAAAAAGTTAAGTAATTATTAATTCTTTTCCTATCATTTGATTCATTGTTATATATACTTTTATGTATATGTATAGTTTTACACATTTCATAAAAGTTTTTGAATAAGACGAACGGTTAAACATGTTTAAAAAAGTTAACGATGTTAAACATTTAGAGAAGGAGAGAGTATTATATATGAGGGGACTCCCTCGAGTGGTTAATATGAGTACCGCTAATTAACATACGAGCCGCTAATTAACATACGAGCCAGTTATATACATGATCTACTTATATATGTAACTCATATATATGTATAACTTAAGACATGTAGCTATAAATAAATTAATTAAAGGAGAGCATATTTATATTCATTGCAGCTGTTTATAACAAATTTAGTTGTATGTAAATAAGACAGTTGGATCGTATGCCTAGCAACTTTCCTTTAATATTTGGCTGGTCCATGGGTCGACACGTATACGCACGCCCGCCCCGTCGCCATGCAAGCGTGCGTGTGGCGTGTGGGTGTGTCACGTCTTCGGTCGTTAATTCGTTCGAATTGAAGATGGGATTAGTCCATGGATACCCTACCCCCTGTCGAATTAATTTACGACGACGCACCAGGTTGATTAGCCGCGCCGCCGTCGGATTACGATCAACGGCGCGGCGCGAGGTTGGCGGCGCGCGCCGACAGCGACCGGTACAACGACGTGGTTCCACGCGCGCTCGATCGCGTCGATCACCTTGCACGTCCTCGTCTACTACATTCCCTGGCGTGCATGCAACGTGCTAATTCTCGACACGCCATAGGGGGCAATTTTGAGGCTCTCCATCATATATATCGATAATATTATCTCAATTCATATGCTCATGAATTTACTGGGTGTGCGGCTCGATCCGTTCAGGCCGGATAAATGCTCTTCCGTTCAGTTGTTTTTTATTATTAAATTCTGTAAAATTAAAGTGTTTTTTTTTTCAATTACATGGTAACGGACACACCACACTGACATCTCTTCGAGTATGCCCCCTAGCTAAGACATTTCCTAAGAGACAAAAATCAGTGACGGACGACACATTTTTTATCTTACTAAATTATCGTTGAAAATCCATTTATATATGCATAATATTTATGGGTATCATGATTGAAATCTTGATAGGTGAAATCATACACCAAATTTAAGTTAGATTAGAACAACAACATTCTTTTCTAGCTCTTCGGATATTCGCATGAACATGTGTGCGATCGCACAGCGCTTGACTACCACAGTGAGTCTCTGTTCCATCGAACAGAGAGGGAATAGACGGCGGGGCGGGCAAGCATGCAAGTATGCAACTCACCAGCAAGCTAATTAATTAGGTTAATTCAAAATTAGCTAAAGGTATAATCGAGCTAGCTGGGAATTAATTTATTTAAGATACACCGACTCAGTCTGTTAAAAATGCTTTTAGGGGTAAAATGTTACTATGTTTTATATGTCTATATAGGGACGACGAGTGAAATTAAAATGGTAAGCTAGAGATTTGCTTAGGGACGACGAGACGTGAGAGAGCTCTAGCTAGTTACTTAACGGTCCAAATTAATCGAGGCTAACTAGCTCTAACTATACTACACCCCCGTTCCAAAATATAAATACTTTTAGAATAGTGCCAAGTTAAACTTTTTAAAATTTGACTATTAATAGCAAAGAAATAAAGAAAATCAATCATGTAAATTTTACTAGATTTATCATTAAACAAACAATCATAATATGTAACTCTTTTTATTTAAAATATCTTACTTTTATATATATTGTTGGTCAAAGTAACATCTCGAAGACCGTATCGTGATCTCAAAATGCTTATATTTTGAGACGGAGGGAGTAAGCTAGTATAAACTGTAGCGTGTACGTGCTTAGCTGACGACAAGTGTCGACGTGGCAGGTGGTAACCCTCGAATCTCGATCGCCATTAGCGTGGTCGGTGGGATTTTTCTCTGCTCTCTCAACTACTGATCGATCAATTCAATCCGCGTTGCTCTCAAAAAAATTCAATCCGCGTTTATATACAAACGGTTGCCCGGCCGGCCGGCGCGAGGGAAAATGACACCACATCCATCTCCCCAATAATACAGTCAAAAGTGTACCCGATTAAGCTAGCTGCTGCTACTACTGCTAGTGCACGTTGATCACCTTATTTGCCGCTTTCTTATTGCTTGCAAGACTTGCTACCGGCCGGCCGGTTTGTTAGTTGGACCCAAGATGCTTAACTTGGCGTGCGAATCATGCATCTTGACTAACCAGTGCAGCTGATCGACCTAGCTAGCTACTCTCTCCGTCCACGGATATAAGAATTTATCAACTTTTTTTTTTAAAGAGAGATTGAGGACAAAGATAAATAGATTCTTTTTTTAGTGGAAAGATAATTAGGTTCTAATATTATACGAAAGATGATCGAGGATGAAACGTGGTTGGGATAAACTTAGAAAAGAAAATAAAACTAGTGATGGTTGATGGGATAAGTAGTACTCTGAAATTTTATAGAGGCTAATATGATGGTGCTTGATACTTACTCTCTTCCAATTTAATCATCACCTAAGAGTTTTGGGGTTTTCTTAAAATGATCATCATCTAACAAAGTGATTATTCTTTGTTTATTCGTGTAAAGAGTAAATGTGCATCGTGAAATGTCCTGCAGGCATACATGCAGTCAATTAAGATTAATTTCTATTAGTTTAAACTATGCAATATTTAAAGTGCGAATTATTTTTTGTTGACCCTGAAGGGATAGAGCACCTTGATCGATGAGGATTAAGTTTAGAACGATAGATGTTGGGGCGTTTTTTGTCTTAGTATTTTTTACTTATGAGATGATTGAATTGGAATGAAGAGTATATGATAACATGGTGGTGCTTGATTAGTGGATGGATATACATGATCACACATTAGTTTTTACGCACAGCTGCGGCACGCTGGCGTGTTCTTTTTTTTTCTGTTTCTTTTTGCGGTGATCGATCTGCCTTCTAAAGTGCCTAGCTATGCTCTTCGCGAAAAGTTTCAATTAAATAATCACATCTCTTCATTGAAACAAAATAGTTGCGAAAGGCCCTATAGCCTAGTAGTTACAAGAGCCTCGGTAGCACTTGAGGTTCTGGGTTCGACTCCCCATGGAAGCGAATTTTTCTAGGATTTAACGGCGTTGTGCTTTCAGTGGTAGGCGACGTACCTGTCGACAGCGAGGCGCCTGTAATGACTTCGTGAATCTCTCCAGAATTTGCCGGTCCAGTCTTCGAAGATGCTTATAGGAGTAGGGTTTTGCGTACTTGTGTTCATAGGGGTGAGTGCGCGTGCGTTGTGAGTGTCTGCATTGTCCTGTATAATTCTTAAAAAAAAACAGAAACAAAATAGTTTCACTTATGTAGATAGCATGAAACTGAAAGAACGTGCTTTTGCTTTTTATGCGCCGCGTCCTGTTTTTTCTTTTTTTTTTGTTGTTGTTGTTAATGTTTATGTCCCAGTCAGCTCACCTAAGACGAAGTAGAGAATTGTCGAGTACCGGAAATATCTAGTATGTGCTATATGTTGTTGTTGTGTTTTTTTTTTTTATAAAAAAAAGGAGTATGTGCTATGTTATACTACTATGATTGAGAGAGGGAACAGAAGGAGACGTCGCATTATTCACACTGCAGATATATGTTTTACTGTGGGTTTCATATTATCGGAGGCCTGAGAATTTTATAATGAGGAGAGAAGTTCATTTTTATTCCCTCAAACTATTTTACCAGAGTATAAAGCATATGGCTCACTTTATTCCCTGATGGTATTTCTCCAAGATCATATTTTGCAATTGAATTTGATAGGACTGATAAATGCATTTCAACTATCTCTCAATATTATTTTTAGATTTTTTTTTCATTATTGTGTACATAGGCTTAAAGCAACTAAGACTAATTTAAAAATTGAGATTTGAAATTTCAAGAAAACGATCATAAAAATATTTGAAAATAGGTTCAATCGATCAAACTGTTATGAAAATATTTCAGACTTTCATGATAGTTTCATGTATGGCTTAGAAAAATAGCTTTAAAATGACTTATATAAAAGAGGGGGGGGGGGGGGGGGGGAGCTACTAAGCAATGAAGTGAACTACCTTAAATAGTTTAGAAGGTAAAATGCGAAAAACAAATGTTGCAGGACAATATGTAAATCTTACTGTCTATTGACATTAGCTACCTACCTCAGCATTAGTTGAGCAGTACAGAATCAAAAGAACCAAACCACAATACAAGTAGACGCACTTATCTAACACCAAACAAGTAAGAGCTTAGCTCTAGTCTTCTTACTGAAGGTGAAGGTGCATGCATTGCCTCACCACTTGGACTAGACAGCAGCCGGCAATCCCAGCTGCTCCCAGTAATGCTTAATTCTATATTACACCAATCTTACCAAATGAAAGGACTTTACTCTCTCTTCTGAGTCTCTCTGAAAGGGTGTGTTTGGTTCATGCTAAAATTGGAAGTTTGATTGAAATTGGAACGATGTGACGGAAAAGTTGGAAGTTTGTGTGTGTAAGAAAGTTTAGATGCGATGGAAAAGTTGAAAGTTTAAAGAAACATTTTGGAACTAAACTCAGCCAAAGTCTGAATTCCCAACTGAAAGGATTTTACTCTCTCTTCAACCATGAGTCTTCTCTCAAGCACAACAGTTCAAAAACTTTAACAACTATACCAGTAATCTGTCGACAATTCTGTGTGTCAACTTGTTGTAAAGCCAACTACCAGATCGTCTTCCAGAAGAAGGCCACTTTTTTCTGCCCTGCTTGTGCCGGCCTGAAGTTGGTCTTGTTCAGCACTAGTGTGCAGAACGTTTTCATTTTTTCCTCGCAAGAACAGCATACGACATGACTCGTCGAGGTGCCAAACTTCTGCAGCTAACAAGAGCTCGAAACTCACATTGTTCATGCTGCTGAAACATCTCTCTGCATGTGTTGCATCTTTTCTCTGCTCTGAATTCTCCTCTGAAAAATAAAATGCTCTGGAAGTTCAACACAATGCATGCCAGACTGGGACTTTGGTTATGTCTGGCGGATGTATCACCTTGGGAAACAAATCAAATCTGCCACAAGATTGATGCCATATTGCCATGTCTCAAATCTAGAAAACAGTAAAAATTCTTGTCTGCATAAAAAAAAATCTGAGTAAATCACAGGCACAATCCAAATGCCAGTGAAATTTTCGTCTCAACTGATTCCACTTGGAAGCCAACTCCACAGCCCGTACTAACCCGCAGCTAGTTGTACCGGCAGACAACAGTGGCCTGAAGTAAAATTACAAGTGGGAAAAGAAATCAAAATTAGATAATATTGTGGTCTGAACTCTGAAAGAAGAAACAAGCAGCAGAGCTTCCACTTGCGTTGTATAAACAGAGGTGTGCACAGTAACAGAGCTGTCGCTGCAGCTAGCTAGCCCCAGCAGCAGCAGAGTCCGACAAGAAGAGACAGAATTTGGCGGAGCAAAATGACATGGAAACCAATGGGAGAGGCAGATTTTATTATACAAGCTATGAACAAATGTACACACTCGGGAGGGTGGCATAAGCCAAAACAACACCTCAGCAGCAGGAGCAGCAACTGGGTGGGGAGCAAGAATCCCAAACTCTGCACAGTGGTGACGACGACAACCCGGGGCAGGGGGCATATCCCTGTCTAATCCAAACAAAAAGGGAAGAAAAAGATGAAAAAAAAACCTATATACTACTAGTATATACTACTCAGATATCTAGGTAGATGACTTAAATAAAGTACAAATGGATCAACATTTTGGCATAAGTAAAGATTATTTCACCTGTTTTGTTCAAATAATAGATAAATTAAGGACATTACTGAAAGCTTCCTCTGTAATGTGCATTAATTGACTTTTGCCTCAATATGACAAGCTATGGAAAATAAAGGCACATGCATCGAATGGCACAGTACTACGTTTTTGGGGCAGCCTAGAAACCGTCTCCCTGTGTTAACTCCTGAACTCGCAACTCGACGGGCTGGCCTTCTTTGACACAAGCATCTTAAATCTGTATCATGATAATCGGGGTCATGTTTGTACTCTGGCAACTGGTCGAATTCATACTCCTGCACTCAACATGGACGAAATTCCATTGCTTAGCCACCCAAATACACACAAATCAATCTATTTCAACCAAAACATACTCAGGTTTACCCTAATTAAACAACCCCCAAATAAATCCCTAACCCTAACTTACCCTTGCATCCTGCATCTTCTTAATCATAGAATCGATTGGCACATTGTCTGTACACAAAACGGACAAGGACATGCTTGATGCACACGAGATTATTGGCGATTCAACATTCACCCCTCGATTCGACCAATTCGAGTTGCTCGATTCCACTGCTACTGCAACCTGCTTGAGGTACCAATTCATCGGGAATCACTAAAGTTGGCATTAGAGATGGATCAAGGGTGGTAAACTGGATCACCTGATGGCTGCTGAGTAGTGCTCCCATCGTGCAAGCTTGTGTAGTCCCCTCGGCGGCGGTGATGGAGACGGTGGCGGCCGCGGCGAAGACGGCGGCGACGGCGATGGTGGCGGACACGGCGACGACGGCGGCGATTGCGATGGTGGCGGACGCGGCAACCGCGGCGACGAGGCACCCAGCCTTCTGTGTTGCGCTAGTTTTCTCTCGAGCGGAGGGTAAAAAAAAAAAGAATCTGCCGCCGACTTTTGAAAATTATAGCTCACGCTAAAATTGGAAGTTTGATTGAAATTGGAACGATGTGACGGAAAAGTTGAAAGTTTGTGTGTGTATGAAAATTTTGATGTGATGGAAAAGTTGGAAGTTTGAAGAAAAAGTTGGGAACTAAACAAGACCATGGTTTAGAAACTAAGGGTGTGTTTAGTTCACGCCAAAATTGAAAGTTTGTTGAAATTGGAACTATATGACGGAAAAGTTGAAAGTTTATATGTGTAGGAAAGTTTTAATGTGATGGAAAAGTTGAAAGTTTGAAGAAAAAAATTGAAACTAAACAAGGGCTAAAGCAACCTGCATTCAATGCTTCCCAAATAGCCCAAATGGTAACAGCAAAAGTTTCTTACGAGCATTTCATTCCCTTCTTTAACAAATTTATGCAACTAAGAGCCCATCATATATCCCTTCTTCCTATAAAACTAATGCCTACTAAATACATAATGCCTACTTAGGCTCTGTTCGTTCGTTTGCCTGGGTTAGAAACCCATCCCTCCAGCACGGAAAACGAGTAGTCCATTAGTGCGCGTGGAAAACGAGAAGGAGGAGTTAGGAACCTTAACATACGAACGGAGCGTAAATACATAAAGCTCAATATACAAATATAGTATATATTAGCACTCTAAAACCTACGCACATGCTATGTATTTATTTGTTAGTAACATGTAAGCATGGCACATCAACCCACTAAGCATAGAAAGCTCAATATGTAAGCATATAGATATACGCACATGCTAAATTATCATTCTCAAATTATTTTTACAATATTTCAACCCAAATCATTTAATCATTTCTATAATATATAACATATATCATGTAGCAAAGTGCGGGGCATCATCTAGTTATAAATTATTTTTTGGGACCAAATTTAAAAGAAGATTCTACGTTGTTCCAAAATTTTCCATACAAATGTCGATGCAGAATTGGTCAATATGCATAATGTTACCACTTTCCCGCAAAACTGGCATTTCTTTCCTCCCTTTTCC
This sequence comes from Oryza longistaminata, assembly GCA_009805545.1. Classification (NCBI taxonomy): domain Eukaryota; kingdom Viridiplantae; phylum Streptophyta; class Magnoliopsida; order Poales; family Poaceae; genus Oryza; species Oryza longistaminata. The sequence goes on along the minus strand of CM020185.1, from coordinate 4,638,314 downwards.
AGCCTCTTTAATTTTCAACATATTGTTGTTTGTTAACCTAATACTCCCACCGTTTCAATTGATTATCGGAGTGTATGAATTGAAACCAAGAAAGATAACTCTCTACTTTCGATAACAAACTCGATACATGCATCATCCACAGTACTTCCTAGCCACTAACAAACTAAATACATTGGGGTTAGTTGTAAAGTGTTGTGTGCATAGATGCTACACCAAAATCCACTGCATGTACAGATAATGAACAGAGTCAGAGAATAAATACTAATATGATGATTGTTTGGGAATAATTTGAATAAAATTATATGATTATCATTTGAAAATGAAGGGAGTATTTCTTAGCAGAAGCCAAGGAAAATTTTAAAATTTTGTGGAAATTTATACTCCATTCCAAAATATAGCTACTTTTAAAATTTTCCGACAACAATTGAGAAGAGAGGTAGAAAGACTAGATTCCTTTCATTATTTATTTTTAGAAAAAGTACGAATTGCCTCCCCCCGAACTATCGCGGTCGATCGAATTACCCCCTGAACCCGAAAATCAGACATTGCTTATCCTGAACTTTCAATACAGGACGAATTACCCCCTCGACTCAATCCATAGTGGTTTTGTCCTACGTGGCGTACGCGTGGCAATCCGGTCAGCATTTTCTTTCTAAAAAAAATTATGGGACCAACCTATCATACCTCTCCTTCCTCTCTTCCTCTCTCTATCTTCACCCTCTCTCTCTCTCATGGTCACGGGCAGCGCAAGAGCGAGAGGTGGGCAGCGAAAACTCAGCGTAAAGAAATTTAATTTTGGACAAAAGTAAAATAACTTACTAGTACGTACAATATGAAACGGGGAAGTACCATATAAATGCATATAATGGGAAAGATATTGTTCATCAAAAAAATATAAGAATTGTATAAGGCACTAAACCAAAAAAAAAAAAAAAACCCCACATACATCTTCCTTACCAATTTTTGGCATAACCAAACTTTGCCAAATTTAGCATTACCAAAATTGATTAGTTTTAGCACCAAAGGGAACACACCCGAAAACTTCATTAAGGGTGTGTTTAGTTCACGCCAAAATTGGAAGTTTGATTGAAATTGGAACGATGTGACGGAAAAGTTGAAAGTTTGTGCGTGTAGGAAAATTTTTGATGTCATGGAAAAGTTGGAAGTTTGAAGAAAAAGTTGGGAACTAAATAAGGCCATGGTTTAGAAACCAAGGGTGTGTTTAGTTCACGCCAAAATTAGAAGTTTGGTTGAAATTGTAACGATGTGACGGAAAACTTGAAAGTTTGTGTGTGTAGTAAAGTTTTGATGTGATGGAAAAGTTGGAAGTTTGAAAAAAAAAGTTTAGAACTAGACTCGGCCTAAGTAGGTGCCTTGGCAGCTTCGATTCCAGCAGTGTTACTTAAAAAAAAAAAGAATCTGCCGCCGACTTTTGAAAATTATAGCTCACGCTAAAATTGGAAGTTTGATTGAAATTGGAACGATGTGACGGAAAAGTTGAAAGTTTGTGTGTGTAGGAAAGTTTTGATGTGATGGAAAAGTTGGAAGTTTGAAGAAAAAGTTGGGAACTAAACAAGACCATGGTTTAGAAACTAAGGGTGTGTTTAGTTCATGCCAAAATTGAAAGTTTGTTGAAATTGGAACTATATGACGGAAAAGTTGAAAGTTTATATGTGTAGGAAAGTTTTAATGTGATGGAAAAGTTGAAAGTTTGAAGAAAAAAATTGAAACTAAACAAGGGCTAAAGCAACCTGCATTCAATGCTTCCCAAATAGCCCAAATGGTAACAGCAAATGTCTCTTACGAGCATTTCATTCCTTTAACAAATTTATCCAACTAAGAGCCCATCATATATGCCTACTAAATACATAATGCCTACTTAGGCTCTGTTCGTTTGCCTGGGTTAGAAACCCATCCCTCCAGCACGGAAAACGAGTAGTCCATTAGTGCGCGTGGAAAACGAGAAGGAGGAGTTAGGAACCTTAACATACGAACGGAGCGTAAATACATAAAGCTCAATATACAAATATAGTATATATTAGCACTCTAAAACCTACGCACATGCTATGTATTTATTTGTTAGTAACATGTAAGCATGGCACATCAACCCACTAAGCATAGAAAGCTCAATATGTAAGCATATAGATATACGCACATGCTAAATTATCATTCTCAAATTATTTTTACAATATTTCAACCCAAATCATTTAATCATTTCTATAATATATAACATATATCATGTAGCAAAGTGCGGGGCATCATCTAGTTATAAATTATTTTTTGGGACCAAATTTAAAAGAAGATTCTACGTTGTTCCAAAATTTTCCATACAAATGTCGATGCAGAATTGGTCAATATGCATAATGTTACCACTTTCCCGCAAAACTGGCATTTATTATCATGGTTGGCGGGGTGTGGGGAGGAGTTATGAAGTTGAGGGGTATGTTGGATATTTCGTCATACCAAACATCTCTTGGTGCTTTAATAAAGTTAAACTCTATAAAGAGTAAATTGCATCCACGGTGTATTAACTTGGCAGGTGGGTGCAATTTAATACAATAACTTCAGAAATGAGTGTTCTGTTATAACAACTTGGCAGGTAGGCGCAATTTAGTATAAGTACTTTATAAGTTATCGTATAAATGCAACAACTTGCAATAGGTACAATTTTGATACAAAAAATTAAAAAGTTATACGACAACTAAATTATTTGGAGCATTTTTTATATAAATTCAATTTTTAAGTACTAATTTTGACAATATACTAGCGCAGATTTGTATAAGTATATTTATATTTTTATCCTAATAACTAATAACTGAAAGCCAATTAAACTAGATATATAATTTATTATATTTCGGTTGATATTTGAAAAGGTGAAGAAAAAAAAATTCTTAAAGGTAATTGGTTGTAAATTGTGCTACAATGTGCAGTATAATTATTTCAGATTAAATTAATATCCGTATGATTACTATGTAATGGCATATTGACATCGTGAAAAAAAAACTCACTTGTCAAGCTGTTGCACTCGGACGTTCAACTTTTAAGTTTTTGTACTATATGCACCCACCCGCCAAGTTGTTGTACCGTGGATGCAATTTTCTCCTACTCAAAAAATAGCTATGGACGTAATTAATACTTTGCGATTTCAGAGATACGTAAAAACAGTTCATAAAGGCGCATCGTCACATATAAGATTTCCATGTGTAATTTAGAATATTTTCACATTTGTTTGACAAAAAGAATGAATCCTGCAGAGATGACAGGACTGCTGATTGAACTGAACGAGAATTTAGACTTTGCAATCGAGGGTATGTCCTGTAATCTTTACCTGATGTAGGAGACAACCGTGGGAGCACGCCAATGCACTTTGCCGCGTCACTGGAAGGACCATCCACAGAAATCGTTCAGTTTCTTACTGGCCGTTCTATGTATCCCGACCAAAATTGCGTGACATCCCGGCTGCTGGACCTCAGCGAAGGTGCAGCTTATCAGCCTGACAAGAAAGGTCTCCTACGCCTGCAGCATGTCGGGAGAGCTCCGGGATGCAATCCTCAACATGCAGGACAAGGACGGCAACACCGCGATACATCTCGCTGTCCAGCTTGGTGACATGGACCTCGCGAGCTGCCTGATGATGAACCACAAGGTTCGCCTGAATTTGGCTAACAACAAGTGACAGACTCCTCGGCATCTCGCAGAGATTGCCATACCTCCCGCGCTTTATTACAGTAAGGTAATTGGGTAACTCAACTCTCAAATTATAAACAACTTTTTATAAAGCTCAATGTTTGCTTCTCAATTGTGTTTTGACTAAGCTGTCTCCCCAGCCCCCTCCCCCCCCCCCAACTTTAATCGTTCGTCTTATTTATTTTTTTATGATTATTATTTTAATTGTTATTAGATTATAAAACATGGATAGTATTTTATGCGTGACTTATGTTTTTTAGTTTTTTTTAAAAAAATTAAATAAGATGAACGATTAAAGTTGGATACGGAAACTTATGGCTGCGCTTATTTTAGGACGGAGGGAGTATTCCTCTTCTTCCTTTCTCATTATTTTTTAAAGTTTTAGGGCCATTAATCTTTTCTGATTATGGCCAACGGATTATGACAAGAATGCTTTCCAAACTTGTAAAATGTGTATTTTACAGGAAAAATAATTGCCACCAGCATCCGTAGAAGTAGGTTTTTTAAGTCAGCATATCAAGTTTCTCATATTTAATTCATTTATTCATGCCCTCAAAATAATTGTTATAAACAAAGTTTTATCCATCAACACTTTCAAACAAGCCCTCAATAGACTCAAAAGATTCGTCATTAGCGTGTAAACTGTGAGACCAATTTATTAAGCCTAATTAATCCGTGATTGACAAATGTTGAATGTAGCATCGCATTGTTAAATCATGGCGCAGTTAGGCTCAAAAGATTCGTCTTGCAATTTACATACAAACTGTGCAATTGAATTTTTTTTTCACATTTAATGCTTCATACATATGTCCAAACATTTAATTTGACATTTTTAGCCAAAAATTTTTAGTATCTAAACACACCCATAAGGATATAGCAATAAGGCAGCTTGAGAGAATCTACAATAAATATGATGGACCGGCTTAGCAGCTGGCACACCATATGAACTGGGACGCAGCTAGGGTAGGCTACGTTCTACCGAAATTGCTAATGCGTGACTGACCACGCGTGCGCCCTCCCACGCGGCGAGGCACGTGGCGCGCGCGGAGAGGGCCGCGGCGGCAACGCGTGTGCAGGTGGGGCCCGGGCGGTTTTTTTCGTTTTTCTTTCCTGTTTGGTTTTTTCTTTCAGGTTTTTCTTTCCGGGTTATTTTTCTGGTTTTTTCTTCCCTTTTTTTCCTTTTCGGTTTTTTAACATATACGTGTACAAACTTTTTATACGTACGTATATAAAATTTGTATACGTGATATAAAGTTTATATATACATATACATACTTTGTATACGTCATATATTAAGTTTGTATACACGTATACAAACTTTATATTGTGGCCGATTTTTGTTTCCGCCTTTGTTTCTGGTTTTTGTTATTTCTTTGGTTTTTTCCTTGTGGGTTTTTTTGGTTTTTCGTTTTTTATACGTACGGGATACAAAGTTTCTATACACGTATACAAAGTTTGTGTATGCGTATACAAACTTTGTATCCCGTATGCATACAAAATTTGTATGTGTACACACTTTTTTTATGTGTATTTTTATTTTTTCGATTTTTTAATACATACATATATAAAGTTTGTATATGTCGTATATAAACTTTGTATACGTATAAAAAAGTTTATATACATGTATATATACTTTTTATAGTACTAGTTGTAGTATAGTAGTATTAGTAGTATTACTGGTAGTAGTACATAGAGTAGTACTACTACCACCTCCTAGCAGCAATGCTAGTAGTACTAACTGCGCACGGGGTCTACTAGTAGCAGCAGCAGCAGCAGTGCTAGTAGTCCTAGCTGCGCGTGGAGCCCACTAGTAGCAGTAGCAGCGCTAGTAGTAGTATTAGAAGACTAGCAGTAATAACAGTAGTGGTATAGTGGTAGACTAGTTGTAGCAGTTGGACGAGCAAACTGGTCGCGTGCCCACGCCCCCGCGCAACCAGTCGCGCATTAGGGGTCCCCTACGTTCTACTCCTGAGGCCGGGGGAAACACCACACATTTATACTCTTCATGTAATAATATTATCTTGGTTTATTTATTTGTGCACTTCTATAAATTAATTTGGCTCTCTCTTGAATAATCAACGACGGATGATCTATCGATTATTGTTAGTCTACTGCGATGCACCCGGTGGCAACCTCCGGCACGACTACTTTCTTGAGCAGGACATCGCCAGCCGATCGAAACGAAGCCGAAGAATCCAAGAGAATCATCGAGTCAACCCAGATTCTGGGCATCGGCTCGGTGCTCGTCGCGGCCGTCGCGTTCGCGGGGGCCATCACCATGCCGGGCGGCTACCGCGCCGACGACCACCACCACGGAGGCGCGCTGACGCTCGCCGGCGAGGGGTACGCCTTCAGCGCGTTCGTTGTGGCCAACGCGCTGGCGTTCGTCTACTCTCGCTGCTCGCCACGCTCGGTCTCATGTACGCCGGGTTGTAGTCCGTCGACTTCACCAACCGCTCCCGGCACTTCACCGTCGCCGTCGGGCTGGTGCGGAGCTCCATCCGGAGCCTGGCCATCGCCTAATTCGCGCTGGGCAACTACGTCGTCCTGGCGCCGGTAGCTCCGAGGACGGCGACGGCGGTGTGCGTGTTCGCGTCGAGCATCTTGGCGTACGGGATCAACACCGGACTGATGCCGGTGATAGTTCTTGCACGGACGACGGTGATGAGCAGGAAGTCCGTGACGAAGATGTGGACCATAGCGGGGGAGCTTGTTATTGGTGCCTTGAAAAATTTATGGTCCTACGTGTTGATCTTTGCCTTGCCTCTTATCCTCAAAAACTGATATATATCACGAATAAACCAGACTCAACATGCATGTTTGGTTTGGTGTTAAGTATATGTTGTGCTTATATGTTTGTTCATTTTTTTTTGAAGACCTATATCTTTGTTCATGAAAATACAATTAAGATGTATAATATGAAGACTTTTAAGATGTGCATTCAAATTATTTTAGGTCATGCATTGATTCACCCTTTTTTTTATATGAGATTCACTTAATCTATCTATCTATCTATTATCTATCTATTATATACTAAAAGTCCATTAAACTTCCTATAAACGCTCCCATGTCGCCACGTGGCACTCTACAAACGCTATGTAGAAAAAAAAAGTAATCCACCAATTCTAATCTACCGCTAACTTGGGTCCCACTGTATTCGTGCGGACGCACGTATGCTCCTATTCCCATTATTCTCTTTTCATTCTATTATCTATTTATCTCTCCTATTTTCCTTCTTCTCTACTACTTAAAAAATAAGAGGTGCTTTCATCGTCCGTCAAAAAAACCGAACGAAAAAAACTAAATTTATCCTATAAAAAAACCGGGCGAAAAAAGTGCGAAAAAAAAAGAAAAACCAAATATGTCCGATCCAGAAAAAAGAGGCGAAAAAACCGGCGAAAAAAAACAAAATAGTCCGATAAAAAAAACGGCGGGCGAAAGAAAAAAAGGCGAAAAAAATAATAAAGAAAAAAGTCCGATTCCTATCCGATTCCCTCTCATAAACGAAAAAAAAGTCCGACTATAGATAAATCAATTTAAATTGGTAGGTCTATCCTTTACAACCATTAGATTAGATGTAGAAAAAAAAAAGTAATCCACCAATTCTAATCTACCGCTAACTTGGGCCCCACTGTATTCGTGCGGACGCACGTATGCTTATGTTCTGTACGCTCCTATTTCCATTATTCTCTTTTCATTCTATTATCTATTTATCTCTCCTATTTTCCTTCTTCTCTACTACTTAAAAAAGAGGTGCTTCCATCGTCCGTCAAACAAACCGAACGAAAAAAAACTAAATTTATCCGATAAAAAAACCGGGCAAAAAAAGTGTGAAAAAAAAAGAAAAACCAAATCTGTCCAATCCAGAAAAAAGAGGCAAAAAAAACCGGCGAAAAAAAAACAAAATAGTCCGATCAAGAAAACCGGCGGGCGAAAGAAAAAAGGCGAAAAAAATAATAAAGAAAAAAGTCCGACTCCTATCCAATTCCCTCTCAGAAACGAAAAAAAAGTCCGACTATAGATCCGATTCCCCCCTTAAAAACGAAAAATCAACCTATACCGTGATATCTCACATATCTCGGTAAAACAAAATGATGTGCCAGATTGAAGTTCTGTTTACAAAAACGGAACCTACAGGTGGAGAGCATTCCATTTTTATATGATTTTAATTTTTGGGTTTGTACTTTTGTATTTGAGTCCCTGTCATTTTTATATTTATATTTGAGTCCTTATAATCTTGCAATAAGGTACTTGAGGTTGTTTTTGTTAAAAGTAATAATAAAAGAGATTGAACAAAAGCAGAAAGGTGCATAAAAAGAAAAAGGAAAGCTGCACAGAAAAAAGAGCAACAACAACAAAAGTTCTGTTTCCCGTAAGTGGCGGAAAAAAACCGTAGATCCGAACGAAAAAAATCTGATTCCTATAAAAGGAAAAAAAAGTGGTGAAAAAAAAATACTAGATTCGATTCCTTTAAAAAGGGGAAAAAAGTCTGATTCCTATAAAAACGAAAAAAACCGAAAAAATATCTTAAAAAGTTCGTCCGATTCCCTAAGAAAGTCGCGAAAAAATGGTTCGTAAAAAATAAAAAGCTGGTTCGTATAAAATAAATAATGCACACGAGAAAAAAATGGAAAGGACAAAACAAAGTCTGATTTCTAATCAATATATATCTCATCTCTATCTCTAATATAATCTAACTATTTAAAAAGAGAAAATGCACGAAAAAATAAAAACGATTAAAAAAACGCGTGAGAAAAAAGTCAGAAAAAAGCGAAAAAAACATGCTAAAAAGGCTTTCCATCTTCCATAAAAAAATAAAAAAACGCACAAGAAAAATTATTTCCATCGTCGGTGATTTTTTTAAAAAAAACATGCAAGGAAAAAACTGTCAAAAAAACGCGCCATTTAAAAAAATGGTTTTAAAAAACCATGCATGAAAAAAACACAGTCTATTGAAAAAATGCTCTGAGTCGGATAGGATCCATCAATTTGTTGCCACCTCCTACACGACTTTTATTTCGTCATATATTCTCCTATACTGATAAAAAGCAAAAAAAAAAGAACATTTGAAAAAAAAACAAGCACAGAAAACGCGCGAGAAAATAATTGTAAAAAAAGGCAAAAAAACACACGAGAAAAGAAAAGCAAAATAGGGAGAAAAATACGGTTTTCGTTGTAAATAAAAAAGCAAAAAAAAACATGCTAGAAAAAAAACTTTAGAAAGAAATGCGTCATTTCTGAATGTTTTGAGAAAATCGCGCAAGAAAAAAACATTGTTTATATAAAAACAAGCTGCTCATTAGAATACAAACATTGTCATTGACATGATTATTCATGAAAAACGGATATTATCATTAGAATTTTTTCACCCATGGCAACGCGCGGGCATTTTTGCTAGTCTAATAAAAAGCAAAATTTATGTAAAAATATTTAGGCAACAATAGCATTTAAATCATAAAAGAATTATAATATGTTTATATTGCTAGATTATTTATATAGTAACTAAATCATACATACATGTTTTGATCACACTACTAAAAAGACAAATAGAAATCGATGTTATAGTTGTCGGAAGTGCTAAAACATGCACCAATAGACCATTTCCCACCTCTCTGGGTTGAAAATACAAAAAAAAACTGACACCTTTAATAGAATATAGGTGCCGTCTTTTTATAATATAGGTATCGGTTTTATAACAAAAATTGACACCTTTAATTTATTATAAGTATCGGTTAATTAAAAACCGACACCTTCAATATATCGGCTTTTAAAAAAACAAACACTCCCAAGCTGCCACGTGGCACTCCTACAAACGCTCCTAGGTCGCCATGTGGCATAGTCTAATCTCACCGTCGATTTTTATTTAAAATTGGTGGACCCATTATTTTATACCGTTAGATTAGATTTATACATAACGTCGATTTTCATTTAAATTAGTGGACCCGCTATTTTATACCAACAGATTAGATTAGATCTATATATATTACCTTTCTTCGTACTGTTTGCCGAAGGAATAGAACGTACGTACGTACATACGACAACCAAAATAAAACATACATGATTAGTACTATCAAAAAGCAAATATCTATAACATAAAGTTGAAATATATTGGCCCACAAATATACACATGCAGTTGAACTAATTTTAATATTGATTTTCACTTAAATTGAGATGGATTCATTATTTTATCTATATGTGTTATTGATTTTCAAATTAGTGGACCTGTTATTTTATAAATTTAAATATGTAACACCTTTCTCATGTACATAATATTTGCCGGAAGAAAAAAAATACACGTACTTACTATAAAGATAGAGCCAAAGTAAAACATAAGTACTTAGTACCATCTGAAAAAATCGATGGCCTTTAAAATAGAACTATCTAGTGATTGTGTTCTTGATGGGGATGAGTAGCTTGGTTTCCGGTGGCTGGGAAGAATATTATTGATGTTCATGTTCATGTGTTCTTGGATGTTCTTGATGTTCTTCGATGTGTTCTGGGCAGCGTGCAGGGAGCTGCTCGATGCCTTTTTTTTTTATTCCTGGGACCTCAAAGATCCCAGTTTTAGAACCAGCACCTCCGATTTCCCTCATATGTGCCTCTTCCTAGGTGCCGGTTGGGAAATTCAGCACCTAGCCGGGTTCCCAAGCGGTATCTATCCAGGTCTGTATGGTAGTGTAAGTTGATGTTATTAGATTATTTATGTAATAATAAATTTACAGATAAAAACCGATGTTTACTGTAAGTATGTCTGTATTATGGATACATCTTCTGTGATATTGCAACACCCTATAATTATCTTTAAGAAAAAATCACCTCCCAAAATCGATCATAGATAATTACAAATTATTTATAGCGATGTATCAAATATTATGTATTTAAAAGCTAACAAATAGTTTTAAAAAGTTATCTAAGCAACGATGATGAAGAAAATTTATGAAGAAATAGTGATATTTAAACATGACAGGTGTCATCCGGTTCATATTCCGTCTATATAAGTTTTTCAAACACAATCTAAAATACATGCCCGCGCAAATGCGCGGGCTACTTTTCTAGTTATATACTAAAAGTCCATTAAACTTCCTAAAAACGCTCTCAAGCCGCCACGTGGCACACCTACAAACGCTCCTGGGTTGCCACATGGCACTATATAATCTTACCGTCGATTTTCGCTTAAAGTGGTGGCCCCGATATTTTAAACTATTAGATTAGATTTGTTATTAAAAGAAGTCATGTATACGTACACATCATATATATCCGCACGTACGTACGTTAAACACAAACAAAATTTACCTATACTGTTCCCAAGAAGAAGAAAAAAAGTACACACGTACTTACCGAAAGAAAAGTAAAAGCAGGAAATACATATGTGATATGTACCTCTTAACACCAATGAAAAAAAATCAACGACAAAATAAGATTTTCTACAATTAATAAAATATATTGCTTTTTATAAAAATCGATGATATTAAAAAAAGACTAAAAGTCTATTAAACTTCTTGAAAACGTCCACGTGGCACACCTACAAACGCTCCTGGGTTGCCACATGGTACTATACGATCTTACCGTCGATTTTCACTTAAATTGGTGGCCCCAATATTTTAGACCATTAGATTAGATTTGTTATTAAAAGAACTCATGTGTACGTACCAAAGAAGAACAAAAGAAGTGCACACGTACTTATACGGAAAGAAAAATAAAAGCAGGAAATACATATGTGATATGTACCTCTAACACCAATGAAAAAAACTCAACGACAAAATAAGATTTTCTACAATTAATAAAATATATTGCTTTTATAAAAATCGATGAAATTAAAAATATATTTTCTACAGTTAATTACTTTACAAATTTACGTAAATATACTTAGTTAAACTAGATATATAATATAAATATAAAATATTCAATCAACGCTCTTTAAATGCAGAGATTATTTTAAAATTATATATCCACATAGCGCTATCTATTCTCACCGTTAATTTTCATCTTCGATATTATTGACCATTAGATCTATTAGTTAAAAAGTAATACATTCATCATGTATTTGTATAAAAAATATATCCGCATGTACGTATGATTAAAGAAACTAATAAAGCTTACCTACTCTTTGCAAGGAAGCGAAAAAAACAGACGCGTACTTACTAAAAATAAAAAATGATAGAGCAAAAAAAATTACACACGTCTAATACCTGTGGGAAAAAATTGATGGTCTTTAAAATAGAATACATTTTCTACGATTAACAAAATAT
>CM020185.1:4551451-4625904 GCA_009805545.1 Oryza longistaminata | reverse complement strand
TCCGCATAATTTAATTAGCTTACCTGCTGTTCACGGGAAGAAAAAACATATGCGTACATCTAACATATATCAGTGGAAAATAATCGACGGTCTTTAAAATTGGATTTTCTGCAATTGATAAAATATATAAATTTACACATATAAACAAATATACGTAGTTAAACTTGATCTATAATATAAATTTACAATATCCAATCAACACTCTTTAAACATCCTATCTTCTAAATTATTTTAAAATTATCTATCCAAATTACGATCCTGTTTTATTTTTTAGTTAAATATACATTTGATGTTTATGGTCCTAAATACGTCACAACACATGAGACCGACATGTAATAATAATATTATGATAAGTATTTAAATAATTTCCATTATATTTTAGGGTGCTAAATATCACTTGACGAATATAAAACACTAATTTAAATCTACATATGTAAAACCAATCAAAACAACACAATTTTTTTCATGTAGATTTGATTTTCAAAGTTTCTTTTTTGATTTTTTACAACTATTTGATTGTATTTGAGAAGTGAGCAATATAGACGTGTAAATATTGTCAAAATATTTCAACCAACGAACTTGCTGCAATAGACCCCTTAATCCATCGTGAGATTTATGGCCATACATGTATGTATTTTCTCTTTGCCAAATAGTTTTGATAACAAATAAACAATCATATAACATGTGTAATTAACTACTTATCATATATTTTCTTATAGTTGAGGAAGTCCTCCGTGTCAGTTATTACCCAAAACATGTCTAAAATGAAGTCAAAGAATTTTTCAAAAATATCATCACACATAAACATTTGTAAGAAAAATTCAAGCAACATTAAACAAGGTGCCCGCGTATATCACAGGTCCATTAAATTTCCTACAAACGCTCTTAAGCCGTCACATGGCTCCTACAAACTCTCCTAAGCCGTCATGTGGCACTCTAATAAATTGAAAAAATCTAAGAATTTCCATGAAAAAATGGAAAACATCCTACCATTGATTTTCACTTAATATAGTGGACCCATCATTTTACACCATTAGATCTATATATGTTAATAAAAATGTCACGTATATCGACACCTCACCCACCTCTCCTCATACGTACGTACATCCAAAGTACGCACGTCTCCCCACCCCTCTCTTCTTCGTTCTATTTATAGTAGCAAAATTTATATATATAAAAACACGGTAACTAAATAATTAGAACATCTTATAATATATTCTATTTTAATTTGAACTATATTTACCATATTTTGGCGTGTACATATATAATAAATATATCATTTGAGATAATCTCCTTTATATCACAACTAAATAGTAATAAAATATTTAAAAAATGACATATATCATGCCATCATAAATGATCTCCTGTTATCTCTCCTGCTCACTATCTTATCCATATTTTCTATAGCCAGCAGCTCATTACGTAAACAATAAAAAATGCTATCTAATAAAAGTCCATTAAACTCCCTGCAAACACTCTCATACTATCACATGGTGTTCTACAAACACTCCTGAGACGCCATATGACGCTTAAATAAACTAAAAAAATCATAGAAATTACAATAAAAAAATCGAACTATTGATTTTCCTTTAAATAAGTGAACCCAATAATTATAACTACTACATCTCACATAAATAAATCCGGTACCCCCACCTCCAACCCTATCGTATGTGAGCACGCACGTACGTACGTACTCCCTCCACCATCCTACTCTCCTCTAGGATGCAACTCTCATCTCCTATTTTCTAGCTAACACATAATATATAAAGAAATAATAGCTAAATTATCATGACTCTCAAGTTACATGTACTTTTCTCAGTTTATTTGATTTGTTGTGTTATTTATAACTAAATACATAATTCAAGAACCATTTTGCCTATATTTACTATATAGAAGTTAGATAATGTTGTTGTTCTGACTACAAATTTTTGAGCAAAATAGCACTTCGAAAACAACTAATGAATTCAAATATGTGAGTCTAAAGTCCAAGTTCAATCACTACCAAGAAACTTGAAACCATTATGCATACTCTGGGCCTGAACCCGATGAAGGCGGAGCTACAAGACATTATTAGTGAGGTGGACACCGACGGCAGCGGCAACATCGACTTCCACAAGTTCCTGGGCCTAATAGCGTGCTAGATGATTAGGTGAAGGGCAAGGACTAAGAGAAGGGGCAGAGGGAGACGTTCCATGTCTTTGACAAGGACTAGAAAACAGCTTCATCTCTACCACCGAGCCCCGCCACATAATGCCCTATGCATTAAGAGAGGCTCACTCATGAGGAGGTCGACAATGATCCGCGAGGCTAATGGTGACAAGCGGATCACTACAAAGTGTTTGTAATTAAATTCAGAAAAATAAAACAAGCATTTAGATTAAAATACACATAAAAAATCATTAAAACTATAGAAAATATACAAACGCTCCTAGACCGCCATGTGGAACCCTATAAACGCTCCTAAGCTGCCATCTGGCAGGAAAACATCTAACCATCGATTTTCATTTAAATTGGTGGACCCATTCTTTGAACCATTAGATTAGATAGAAAAAAAGAACCCAATCTACCTCTAAACTGGCCCCACCCTATTTGTATGGACGTCCGTGTACGTACGTACTCCATACCATCCTATTATGTTCTTCTCTTTTCACTCTATTATCTCTCTTATTTTCCTTCAATTAGTTGGAAAGCAAAATTTATATAGAAACATTTAAGCAACTATAGTATTTTTTAAGAAACACAAAACAAACACAGGCACTCACAACACATGCACACTCATCTCCTAGGACGCACACACGTATACCCTACCCCTATGAACACCATCGAAAACATTTAATTCATACATGTATTCTTATGTGCTTATGTTGTTAGATTATTTATAGAATATAAAATATCAAGAGTCCGTATAAAAGTATAAGTTATAAATATTTGAAATTTGGAATAATAAAATAAGTATTAAAAGAAGAGTCCAAATACAACATGATACGAGATTAAGTACAATTTAAAATCCCTAAAAAGACAATTTAAATAAGAATCACTCAATCACTAAATTCAAAAATACAATAAATTTTTAAAAATAATTTTTATATCTTTATTGATTCACATGCATAACCAATTGTATATATATGAAGCAATTAAAAAGAGGGGTAGCATGATGGTAAAAAAACAATTATTACCAATTAACGGAATAATTAACTATTTGCCACTCTTACGAGTGGTTCTAAAGGATTTGTCACTGGACCCACATGTCATAGACACATAACAGCCCACATGTCATAGAAAGCATCGGGATTTCTTCACGAAAAAGAGATATAATGAACACTCAATTAAAAATAGAAAAATACCTTACTTTAATTTCAATTTGTTTTGTTAGAACTATTTTCGAAGCAAACTAATGTGCATGCCCGCGCGAATGCGCAGGCTATCTTCCTAGTTTTGATTAAAAGTTCGTTTCACGTACATATTTTGCAGCACAACGTAGAACAGAAGCATATATCGGTTTAAATGTATATATTGACTTGAGCTGTACTCGTAAAATGTTTCATTATCTTTGAGTAATCGTGTACCATGAAATAGTATTCTGTTTGCAGACCGGGAATTCTTAACTTATACAGGCATATGACACTATAAAAAACAATCTTTCCAAACTGCTAAAATGAAATTTTGTAGACGATCGAGACTGGCAACCGACTAACCCAGGTGTATGTAGAAATAGGGACTTTTCCGGGCGAGCAGTACGAACAGCCGATCATCAAAACAGGATTTTAGCAGGCGGCCGGGCACGTTATGCGGCTCGGCTGGAAAAAGAATTTTCGACAAAACAAAATTCCAAAAAAATAACAATATTATAAAACCCTAGCTCCCGAAACCGCCCCCATCATCACCCCCGGATCCGCTGCCGTTGTCGTCATGCCAAAAGCCATCACCGTCATCGTACCTTGATCCGACGCCATCATTGCTCGAAGCCACCGCAGCTGTCGTCGCGCCCAAAGCCATTGTTGTCGTCTTGCCTAAAGCAGCTGCCACTGTTATCGTGCCTGGATCCGCCACCATCGCACCCGAAGCCATCACCACCATCATCGCTCCTGAGGGTAGGGACGGCGGATCAACCCCTTCCAAGGCGAACGTCGGCCACTCCCAAGCCGCCGAATCCGCCATCATCCCGAGCCGTTGGATCCGTTCTATACCCTGCTCTCCTCATGAACTCCCCGGCATTGAGGTCGTTGTTGCGCAGTTGAGGTCATAATTGTTGCACGCCTTGGCTCCTCTGCTTCCACCATCAGCGGATCCGTCGCTTCCATAGCCGCTGCTATCAGAACCATGGCCTTCCGACACCACCCCCTCGAGACCTCCATCCAACTGCCACCAAAGCCACCACCTCCACCATCGCGCACCGGATCTGCTGCCGCCAATGTGTGCTAGATCTGCCGCTACCTCCACCACCATTTATGCCGGATCTGTCACCGACTCATCAACGCGTGTGCCAGATCTGGATCCGAAGCTGAGAGGAGGGGAAGTGGAGGAAGGAGAAGAGAAAAAAGAGGAGGAGGAGATAAAAGGGACCCAAGAGAAAAGAAAAAAAAAAGAGGGGTCTTGACCAGGAAAAGATTGATGAGTGCCTTAGACAGAAGGGGGGAAACACCGGTAGATTTTCACAATCGGGTTTTGACCGATCACCGGTAGATTTTTGCAAGTGGCTAATTAAAGTCTATAGTGAGCATAACGCATTGGAGCTAGACATCCCTACACCGAAGGGGATTGAACTTCTCGGAAATGCATTGAACCAGTTTGTCTTGTGGCACCATCGAGACATCATTCTAACCGGATAGTCATCTTCAACGCCAACTCCATCGTATTAGTTTTAAAAACATAAAAGAATGGATTAGTATGATTTTTATAATACAACTTTTATATAGAATTTTTTTAAAAAACACACACCGTTTGGTAATTTGGGATCTGTGCGTGGCAAACGAGGGAGAATAAGTTGGGAACATGACAAGAGAACACAAAGAAAGGAAAACAACTCATGTTGGGTGCGTCTAGATTTCTGTACTAAAAAAAATACATATTTATATCATATTAGTGCTATGCCTGCGCTTTAATTTGTAACCGGATTGGGAGGATTACGGACGAATGGTTTAATAGATTTAATTTTATATATGGCTTTATTTTTTTGTTTTTTTAACTTGTTACTAGCTAAATGCCCATGCGTTGCACCGAGTACATAAAATTTTAATTATACATATACAACAAATATAATATTTTTTCAACTGGCACGACAGCTATATTGAGCTCAATGCCGACTTATATTTCTATCAAAGTGGTTTTATTATTGATAATCAATGTATTTTTATTAATATTTTTAAATTTTGTAGATGAACTAATGCTAGTTAATGCGGTCATGACCAGACCCAACGAAGACCAAGAAGCAGGAGTAGGCAGAAATGACCGGGACCAATACCAAGGAATGCGGAAACGGAGCATATAGTTTTTGTCCGCTCCAGTGAAAAACAAATACGGATACCTTTCGGATACTTTTCGAATAGTTCGGATACGGATACGAATACAGATATTTTCTTCCGGATACGGATACGAATATGGTATCGGGATTTCCATCGAATACGGATAATAATTCGGATATCCGCAGAAGCCATGAGACATACCCCATTTCTTTATAACTCTATGACCTTCAATATACATTTTTAGATTTTAATAGTGGTTTATCTCTTAACACTAGTCCACACTATTAATATTATTTAAAATTTTAAAAATATTTATAAATTATACTACATTTAATATAAAGTGAGCTAATTATATACGTTGATATTTGTTTCTATTAGAAGTTAAGTTGGTTTTCGTGTTCCGAGAAAAATTTGTTTCCGTATTCGTGTCCGGTCATATTCGATTCTTATTAGTATTTGAGATAATCCGTATTTGTTTCCGTATTCGAGGCTATTCGTATTCGTTTCCGTATCCGGTAAAAAATATGAAAACGAATACGGTATGAGCATTATCCGTCCGTATCCACTCCTTTTTCATCCCTAGTCTAGATTCATTAACATATATATATAAATCTAGACATATATGTATGCCTAGATTTATTAACATCTATATGAATGTGGGAATTGTAGAAAGTCTTATAATATGTAAAAAAAAGAGAGAGAAACTTTGTAAAGAATTGTTGCAAATGGCACCAGTGCATTTATCACAAAAATTACTTTCAAACAATAAAATTTTCTCTAAATTTTCAATTCCAGTTTAAATATTTTTTAGAACACATTATTAATTAGTTTAATTTGAATTAAGAATAGCTCAGCTAGTTAAAGTTTTTTTCGTGGAACTTGTTCACTCATGTTTAAGTCCTACAATTGCATAAATGCTCATATTTACTGCTAATTATTTTTTTAATAGTAGATGATGTACTTATATATGAGTTAATTATTGTTTTAGTGATAGACGATGTATTCATTGCTAGTGAGATGTTCGTGGTTAAGCATCTAACTGTTTTTTTGGTGAAAGATAACGTCCCTGTTGAGAAGTTGACAATGAGGTGTATGCGGTTAAGGGTGTTTGTGTGCGTGTAAGCTTCATAGGTGCATTTGTTCTGTCTTACATAAAAGAAAAAGGAAAAATCTACCCTAGCTCCATCCTTCTTTTTTTCTTTCTTTGATCTAATAGCTCCATCTTGGACAAAGCCACTGGAGCGACCGATTCCCGTGTGGCTTCACAGATGATGAGCAGTGTATGCATGTACAGTGTACATCGTATTGGATATCTTTACTCTATTCGATCCAAAATAACTCGATCTAAAATAAGATATGATACATCCTAAGTCAACCAATATAAACATATTTTTTAAACAAGGGAGTACGTGGCAGAGAGCGTAAATCTGGCGGCCAACTCGTAGCGGTTGGATCCAGAAATGATGGCATGTTCGGCCGAGAATGATGGCGGTGTATTCGGTGGTGGATCCTTCTTCGGCCTTAGGACACAATCACCTTCTTCTCCCTGCTGCCTGCCTGCACGGCGCCACCCATGGAGCATGTGACTGCGAGCAACTCATTAAGAAGAGCCAGCTCAGGCTTGCCTCTTTTCTCTTCTTAAAAGAAGGGGCCCTAGACTTTGGATGCCAGAGACAAGCTCAAGGAGAATTATATGAGAGAGAAATGACAACAATTACTAGGAATTTTGGGTGGGTCACTATGTGGGTATCTGTACTCCCTAACTCACGCTGGTTTCATTTAAACGATAGTAAATTTCAGAAGGTAGCCTTGCTCGATCAGAATCTTAAGTGAAGAACTCAATAAAAAAAAAACGACGACTAACCTTCCCGATCGATTCAGTCATTGATCACCCAAGACATGCCAGATGATGACACAGGAACATACGATATTTGTTAACGAGGTTCAGCCGAAGCCTACATCCCCGGGGCTCTGATTATGGGCGCTCCTCCCCAACCAACATAGCATCTAGCCGATACGAGTCCATGGCCTCGCCACCATCATCTCCTTGCATGTTTACGCTACATTGTAGTCGTCACGGTTACATTGTGGTGCCTCCATCTCTATTTAAGAGAGTTGTCGGGTTACAGAGTCCAACTCTAACTCCACCCCCTAACACCTATTACAACTCCAAGTCCAACTGTAACCAAATAAGACTAGTATATTCGACACCTATTCTAACAACGCTATTAATACCCGGTCCCACTGCTAATACACACACAACGTCTTGGAGTCCGTGTTGCAGCTGGCTACAAATCTGTAGCCCGCTTTCTTTCCTCTCTATATGGTTATAGCTGGCTTATAGCCTGCTATTGTACTTGCTCTTACAAGAAAAGGATATGAAGCTAATTAGTTCATGAAACAGATCAGTGGAGTATTAGGGTAATCATTATTCCCAAACCCAAACCAATTGGAATCTCAGACTTCCTGTTCTGTTTTCCACTGGACAATTTATATCCAGGATCATTGTGATACACTGTGAACAGTTTGTCCAGCCTCTCATGATATGTTTGATGCTGTTTTATGATATCTCACCTTGGGAAAAGACCTTACAATAACAGTCACTAGGTTTTCGGTAAAAGAAAAAAAACGAAACCATAGGTTAGAATCCTGAAATTCAAAAAATCGTTTCTTGATATTCCACATGTATTTTGAGGAAATTTTGCAGATATAAATCACAGTAGATTGAATTTCTATGATATTGTACACTTGTCAACCTGAGATTTCATCTGATGAATGAATATGCGCATGTGTAAGGCGCCTCAATGACAATGGGCAACTGAATTATTCTTTTGCCAGGCAAGTATGGTAAGCTGCCCTGCAGTACTACAACATCATCTAGAATAATTCCCCTTCTTGGATATAAGATGATTTTTATAGATGTCACAATTAATTAAAGCCCTTCCTAGTTCCTGGATATATCTTCTACCTAATCCAAAAGAATCTACTATTAGATATGCAACAGATCATGCAACATTTACCTGCTAATAAGCTTTATGTACTTAAACGGTAAAAATGTATTCTTAAAAAGATTACTAGCTGGACATTAAAAAAACACTTAACGTCCTAGCGATAATCAGTTCCTTTTCTATTTCCTTATAACCTTTCGACAATAGAAAAGGAACTAGTTAGTGGAGTATAACTGGTCAAATTATAGTTTACTCCGGTGATAAGATTCATACCTGAAGGATCACATGTTAATTAAAACAAAGCATGCACCAGGTTCAAAACTTGGTGAACTCACATAGCTTCAGCAGAGTCTCTATGGGTAATGGAGCTATAATTGATGTATAGTGTTTCGTTGCCTGGATATCATTAGAGGCTAAGTAATGACATGCAACAAAGTTAGATGCCAATTTGGTTTGTTATACCAAATAGAATGCATCAATCATTGAGGCACTCGTTCTCTTCAACATGAGGCTGCTGCAGCCAATGGTTTCGCATTTGATATAATGGTGCTACTGCAAAAGCCAACAGTTTTGAGCTGCAAATGTCAATCTACTTTTGGAATTGACATGATCTATGGTGACCTTAACTATAATCTATAACACCTTGGCTGTTCATTCTTGAACTGTGACGTTGGCGGAGGTGACCATTTGCCTCGTCGACGAATTGGTCACGAAATCATCACAAAGATGTGTAAAAATAACAAAAGAGTATAGCCAATATTCAATCCTCAAATTAAAGCGTTAATTAATAAATTAACTACGCTGATTAGCTATTATGACTTAGACAAGTACTTATAAATATTTTTTGACGTTTAGGCAAGATTAGTTCAATCTTTTAAAACTTAAATATACATTTTGGAGTTCATAAATTTTTACACATCTCTACTACTATAAAAATGGTGCTGTCAAGGAGCTGCGCTAGCGCGGTTGGGTTGGCTGGTTCGACATGGTTCGAACCTACCAGCATGAGTATTTCGACACCTACGGGAGCAGATTTTTGCGTTGCCTCACGGAGGTTTTTCCCCCAGCTCCCATGGATCACCTTTAGGTGGTCTCATCGAGGAATAGGGTATACACGCGTGTTCGTTCAGTAGGACTGCACGTTTCTCGTGGCCTAGTGCCTCCAATGTCATTTCTAGCGTGGGTTAGAGCACTGGTGGAGAAACGATTTTAACTCCCGGTTGGAAACCCCCCTATAGTCCTGGTTTTCCAACCGGGAGTAACAATCCGGGACTAAAGATCGCTATCTGTAGTCCCGGTTCAAATACCCGGGACTAAAGATCGATCTTTAGTCCCGGGTATTTGAACCGGGACTACAGATAGCGATCTTTAGTCCCGGATTGTTACTCCCGGTTGGAAAACCAGGACTATAGGGGGGTTTCCAACCGGGAGTTAAAATCGTTTCTCCACCAGTGCTCTAACCCACGCTAGAAATGACATTGGAGGCACTAGGCCACGAGAAACGTGCAGTCCTACTGAACGAACACGCGTGTATACCCTATTCCTCGATGAGACCACCTAAAGGTGATCCATGGGAGCTGGGGGAAAAACCTCCGTGAGGCAACGCAAAAATCTGCTCCCGTAGGTGTCGAAATACTCATGCTGGTAGGTTCGAACCATGTCGAACCAGCCAACCCAACCGCGCTAGCGCAGCTCCTTGACAGCACCATTTTTATAGTAGTAGAGATGTGTAAAAATTTATGAACTCCAAAATGTATATTTAAGTTTTAAAAGATTGAACTAATCTTGCCTAAACGTCAAAAAATATTTATAAGTACTTGTCTAAGTCATAATAGCTAATCAGCGTAGTTAATTTATTAATTAACGCTTTAATTTGAGGATTGAATATTGGCTATACTCTTTTGTTATTTTTACACATCTTTGTGATGATTTCGTGACCAATTCGTCGACGAGGCAAATGGTCACCTCCGCCAACGTCACAGTTCAAGAATGAACAGCCAAGGTGTTATAGATTATAGTTAAGGTCACCATAGATCATGTCAATTCCAAAAGTAGATTGACATTTGCAGCTCAAAACTGTTGGCTTTTGCAGTAGCACCATTATATCAAATGCGAAACCATTGGCTGCAGCAGCCTCATGTTGAAGAGAACGAGTGCCTCAATGATTGATGCATTCTATTTGGTATAACAAACCAAATTGGCATCTAACTTTGTTGCATGTCATTACTTAGCCTCTAATGATATCCAGGCAACGAAACACTATACATCAATTATAGCTCCATTACCCATAGAGACTCTGCTGAAGCTATGTGAGTTCACCAAGTTTTGAACCTGGTGCATGCTTTGTTTTAATTAACATGTGATCCTTCAGGTATGAATCTTATCACCGGAGTAAACTATAATTTGACCAGTTATACTCCACTAACTAGTTCCTTTTCTATTGTCGAAAGGTTATAAGGAAATAGAAAAGGAACTGATTATCGCTAGGACGTTAAGTGTTTTTTTAATGTCCAGCTAGTAATCTTTTTAAGAATACATTTTTACCGTTTAAGTACATAAAGCTTATTAGCAGGTAAATGTTGCATGATCTGTTGCATATCTAATAGTAGATTCTTTTGGATTAGGTAGAAGATATATCCAGGAACTAGGAAGGGCTTTAATTAATTGTGACATCTATAAAAATCATCTTATATCCAAGAAGGGGAATTATTCTAGATGATGTTGTAGTACTGCAGGGCAGCTTACCATACTTGCCTGGCAAAAGAATAATTCAGTTGCCCATTGTCATTGAGGCGCCTTACACATGCGCATATTCATTCATCAGATGAAATCTCAGGTTGACAAGTGTACAATATCATAGAAATTCAATCTACTGTGATTTATATCTGCAAAATTTCCTCAAAATACATGTGGAATATCAAGAAACGATTTTTTGAATTTCAGGATTCTAACCTATGGTTTCGTTTTTTTTCTTTTACCGAAAACCTAGTGACTGTTATTGTAAGGTCTTTTCCCAAGGTGAGATATCATAAAACAGCATCAAACATATCATGAGAGGCTGGACAAACTGTTCACAGTGTATCACAATGATCCTGGATATAAATTGTCCAGTGGAAAACAGAACAGGAAGTCTGAGATTCCAATTGGTTTGGGTTTGGGAATAATGATTACCCTAATACTCCACTGATCTGTTTCATGAACTAATTAGCTTCATATCCTTTTCTTGTAAGAGCAAGTACAATAGCAGGCTATAAGCCAGCTATAACCATATAGAGAGGAAAGAAAGCGGGCTACAGATTTGTAGCCAGCTGCAACACGGACTCCAAGACGTTGTGTGTGTATTAGCAGTGGGACCGGGTATTAATAGCGTTGTTAGAATAGGTGTCGAATATACTAGTCTTATTTGGTTACAGTTGGACTTGGAGTTGTAATAGGTGTTAGGGGGTGGAGTTAGAGTTGGACTCTGTAACCCGACAACTCTCTTAAATAGAGATGGAGGCACCACAATGTAACCGTGACGACTACAATGTAGCGTAAACATGCAAGGAGATGATGGTGGCGAGGCCATGGACTCGTATCGGCTAGATGCTATGTTGGTTGGGGAGGAGCGCCCATAATCAGAGCCCCGGGGATGTAGGCTTCGGCTGAACCTCGTTAACAAATATCGTATGTTCCTGTGTCATCATCTGGCATGTCTTGGGTGATCAATGACTGAATCGATCGGGAAGGTTAGTCGTCGTTCCGCTATATCGACTAACTTTTATAACAGGCGTAGTATATTTTTATAGGTAACTGTTGTATAGAATTAAATCACAATTAAATTGTCCTCCTAATGTTGATAGGCAGAGTTCCTGCCATTTTGCCTAAAAAAATCACAAACAAACAAATAGTGTAAGTAACTTGTGTTAAGTCACACATACACTTCACACTACACATAATGTAGTATACTAGCATTTCAACACAGGTAAATATAAATACAAAACTACTTTGTTGGCCTTCGTACTCATGGATAGATAAACTTTTATACCCAGGTATTAGTTTTTTTTAGATAATACACAGGTATTAGTTTAGCTGCAAACTGTCAATTTTCTGCCATCACATTTTGGTGATTACATCATATTTTGCATAAATAATGCATGACCATCATTTCTTGACAACTGAATTTCATGGTAGTTACCATAAATTTTGATGATCATATTCCTGTGCTCCCATTGAAGGTGGCACGAGTCTAACAATGCATATAATTTATTTGTAGCTTGGATTCACAGATCACAAATGGGAACACAGGCAGAAGCATTTCTTACTAGCTGCGTTAACAGGATTGTCAATTTGCTTGAGGAGCATGCTGTTATGATTCTTGGGGTGAAAGACGATCTCAAGAAGCTACAGGCGAAAGCGGAGCTAATCAAAGCAGTTCTAGAGGATGCAGAGAGGAAGAAACTCCAGTACAGAACAATCGAGATTTGGTTGAACAGCTTGAAAGATGTGTTATATGAAGCTGATGACATAATTGACTTGTGTAGAACTAAAGGTAGGGAATTGCTTGAGGAACAACCGTCTTCTTCTATTCAGCAAAGAAAAATGCATTGTTCTCTACTCTCTTTCTTTAGTACAGTTCGGCTACGACATAAGATAGGAAGCAAGATCAGAAATCTCAGTGATAGATTAACTGATATAGAGAATAACAGCCTTGTGTTAAGTTTATGCCACTTGAAACCATGTGAACAACAGGACACTACTGTCAATGTAAGGCAGACTTCCCCTCTCATTGATCTTGATATTGTTGGCACAGAGATTGAAGATAGCACAAGGAAAATAGTTGACATGATCTTTTCACATGAGGATAACTTCAAAATTGTTGCAGTAACTGGAATGGGAGGGATTGGTAAAACTACACTTGCCCAAAGGGTTTATAACCATGTGAAAATTAAAAATTTCTACCCTACCACAATATGGATATGTGTTTCAAGGAAGTTCTCTGAGGTTGAATTAATACAGGAGATAATAAGGCAAGCACGAGGAGACTATGGACAGGCCAAAACAAAAGCTGAACTTCTACCGATCATGGCCAATACTGTAGCCAATAAGTGCTTATTTCTTGTGCTGGATGATATTTGGAGTGCAGATGTGTGGAATGCATTGCTCTGCACTCCCTTGCATAGTACTCCGAGATGTGGATGCGTCCTAGTAACCACTAGGCATCAAGATGTTGCGAGAGGTATTAAAGCAATGTATATACATGAGGTTCAGAAGTTACATGCCAGATCAAGTCTGGAGCTGCTTTGTAAGAAAGCACGGGTGAGTAGAGAAGATGATATTGAAAGGTTGGTAAAAATAGGGGAAGAAATTGTTCGCAAATGTGATGGTCTTCCCCTTGCTATCAAACTGATTGGTAGTCTCTTGTCAAGGAAGGGTCATAATCCACAACAATGGAGCGATGTTCTTAGAAGTGGAATATGGAACATGAAGGAGCTACCAGGAGAGCTAAAAGGGGCATGGGGTGCCCTATACATGAGTTACGAGGATCTGCCACCACATCTGAAACAATGTTTTTTATCCTTATCACTCTTCCCTGCAGATTATGATCTTGCTATTTGGGATCTACGTGCACTGTGGGTGGCTGAAGGATTTTTACATCCAAAGGAGCAGCTCATAGCAGAAGAACTGGCTGAAAACTGTTATGCCGAATTAGTAAGTAGAAGCCTCTTGCAACCAATTGTTCTCTACGCTGACCAACGGAAGTGCAGAATGCATGATCTTCTCCGGTCTCTTGCTCAATATCTATCACGAGGTGAAAGCTTATGCGGAGATCCAAGAAAGTTGGATGCCTTTTCCTTGTCGAAGATTCGCCGCTTATCCGTTCTTATGGATGAAGAAATAGAGGAGGAGGCATATCCCCTCACACGATCACAGAGAAAGAATTTGCCCCTAAGGACACTGATGCTGTTGGAGGGCACTTCAATCTTTCAAAGGGAGACAATATTTAGTTTTCCATGCCTTAGGGTATTGGTGCTCAATGGGAAAGTTATCGAGAACCTTCCAAGCAGTATAGAAAATTTACTTCACTTGCGCATGCTTAATCTCAATTATACTAGCATAGCCAGCCTACCAATGTCCATTGGTTCCCTCAAGAACCTGCAGATATTGTATCTAATCAGATGCTTACGTTTGCATAGCCTTCCTGCTAGTATCACTCAGCTTGATGACCTGAGATGTCTCGGTCTCAATGGTACACCTGTTACACATGTTCCAAAAGGATTGGGGAAACTAAAACTTCTCAATGACATTGGTGGATTTGTTGCAGGTGGGCACACAACATGTCAGACCGAATTGCAGGAAGGTTGGGGTTTGGAAGAGCTAGAGTCTTTGGCCCAACTAAGGTGGCTTTCCATAACTAGGCTGGAGAGAGCAATGATCTCAAAACCAATGCTCAAAAGTAAATGCTTCCTAAGGCACCTGATCTTGTCATGTACTATGCCGCAGTATAAGTTGTCTTTCGAAGAGATCAATACAATTGAGGCCATCTTTGAGGGGTTGTTCCCACCACCTTCATTGGAGAAGCTACAGATAATCAGCTTTTGTGGACAAAGCTTGCCAGGATGGCTTATTTCTTCCTCCTTGGAAACCAATCTACCTTGCATAGAATACATACATCTCATCGGTTGCTCCTTTTGCACACAACTTCCACCATTCGGAAAACTGCCCCAATTGAGATACCTCAATATTGAGGATGCATTTGCCATTGTTAACATTGGCACAGAGTTTGTTGGCATGCATGGAGTTTCAACTGCTTTCCCTAAGCTTGAATACCTTACATTCAATGGAATGCCCAATTGGGAAGAATGGTCAATGAGTGGAAATGAAGAAGGGGAAGAACCATCAATGCCTCATTTGGTTGAGCTTCAGATATTGAGTTGCCCAAAGTTAAGATCTCTCCCCACGACTCTGCAAAAGATCACAACCATCCAAACAATTGGTATCACTAAATGCGACAGTCTCACTTGTGTGACAAACTTCCGTTATTTGCATAATCAACTAGTTATTGAGAAGAGTAGTGGAGTAGAAATAATCTCGAACCTCCCTGCTTTGAATAAGCTGGTCATCACTGACGTTCACGCTCTCAAGCACATTGAACATTTGCCTTCACTTCGATATATGGAATTGTGTAGTAGTTCATTGGACAAAGTGCCAGAATGGTTGCAAGGTCTTGCTGACACAAACCGAAACCTAGCAAATGACCTCCAACTGACATTGAGATGCAGCATCACTCTAATGCGAAGATGCGTGAGAAAAGGCCCAGATTGGCCCACCATCAGGCGCTTCCCTCTTGTTAGCGTCTACACACATGACAGGTCGGCATTGATGGAATACAACCATGAAGCAGGGTATTATTTCACCAATCTACAATAGAAAGGGATGCTTCACTTTGCATCCCTATGTTTAAACAATTTTGTTGTATTTTGTCATATAACTCGGAATAGAGTTGTTGCTGAATAGTTATATCTTGTCTTCTTCCGATTGCATGATAAACGGTTTATAGTGATCATCTTATTGAAGGTGAATAAATGGCATAAGTGTTTGCAACTGCTGCTACTAATCGTGGTGAAAGAATCAAGAACCACTAAGAAAGCTGAGTCCAACAGAAAAGAGTGGTCAACTTATGACTTTATTTGCATGTCAGCCAATTAAAAAAGCAAGCATTGTGTTTCAATTTGCAATGCATGGTAGGAGTATTTAGGAACAAACTTTCTTAATTACTGTGCAGTTGTTGGCCACCACCTTGAAAATCCTTGGCAACCTTTCTTATCTCACCAGTGCTGGCTTGAACATTTCGTCGAGCAGCTGGTGTGCGCTTATCATGCCAAAGCTGCACGCACTCCAGCTGCGGTGTTGTGTTCGCAGATGGTATGCCACACAGGCTTGCCCGGCATAGGCCTTCTTCCGCATCTTTTGTCACCGTCCTGGTGATTGCGTGCGCAGCCACCCATGAGGGAGAAGGGATGGTGGTGGCATCTTCTGTTAATTCTCTAATGTGGGGAGGTGGCGTGATGATCCTCCTCTTTCAGTAAAGGTAGTAGACAGTAGAGATATTAGCACTTAAAGAACGTCATCTCTGCAGTTTTCTTCTTATGTGAAGCTATTGCAGCAACAAAACCATTATGTATGACCATGTTACTCTCAGTGTTTATGTTTCATTAGAAACAGATGTTGTTTACAGTTGGTAACAGTTCTATGCCTACCCTTAGTGATGCAACTTTGTTATACTTCACAGACATATATTAAGCTGAGCAGTAAGGGATGGATTTTGTGAACTAATAGTTGTATGTCCTATCAACGTATGGTTTATCCGTTTGAGCCCATTTACTGTTTTCCTACTTCAGTTACATATTCTGGTAGTATGAACCAGGGTTCAAAATTTCGGATCGAAATTTTGGTTCTATCAAACTGAAATATTATATCGGCTGAAATTTTAAATTTTTTTTCCATTTTTTCGTGAATTTGGTAATATTTTGTTCAAAAAATCATATAATTTCGGACCGAAATTTCCGAAATCATATGGGGGCGTGGTTCGGTAATATGCCAATTTGGCCACTATTAGTAGATAAAATGATTTCTTAAAATTAAGTATCTGTTTCCCTCCTTTTCCTGCTAGGATCAGAAATCCTGTATTTTCCATATCCATACCATCAAGTCCTTCGGTCTCCGGAATAGTGTAATGGAAAAAGAAGTGCTTCGAATCATTGCTATTTGACTCGGACCTGTTTTGAAAAAGTCGAGGTATTTCGAATTGTTTGTTGACACGATCAAAGTAAGGGAAAACCCCTGAAAGAATTTCCATGTTGACCTTGGAAATTCCAAATCGAATCTCTTTAGAAAGAAGATCTTTTGTTTCATGGTAGCCTGCTCCAGTCCCCTTACGAAACTTTCATTATTGGGTTAGCCATACACTTCACATGTTTCTAGCAATTCACATGGCATCATCAAAAGATACAAGTCTTGGATAAGAATGTACAACGTATTAGAATGCCCTGGTTGACGATTCTTTACTGCGACATCATAATACTAATACTACAGAATGTTCTTGTAAATTATGGCCAATACTAGACATATAAGCAGTGATTTCAAATCCAGAGGTTAATCGTACTCTAACAACTTTACCTAAGGCAGAGTTTAGTTTTTTGGGGTTGACAGTGGAAAAGTCGATAGATAAGTCACCCTTCATGTTCCTCTATAGAACCAAGATTTTCACCTCATATGGCTCCTCGTTTAATTCTTTTGAAGGGATCCTTTTCCTCGTTCGGGAGTCTCCGCCTTCTTCCACTCCGTCCCGAAGACTAACAAAGACCAATTGAGTCACGTTTTCATATTCTAATTGAACACTTTCCATTTATGATTAAAGGAGAAGATTGTTCTTTTACCAAACATATGCGGATCAAATCACGTCATATAATAAGAAGAAATATTTCTCGCTATCAATCCCCTTGCACCTCGTTCTTTGAGAATCAGAGGGATCCTTTTCGAGTTTCCATTTCTTCATTTGGAATCTGGGCTCTTCTATCTTTGACTTATTCTTTTTTTGGCTTTATTCTTTATTTATTTCATTTCGATTTTTCCCTCTTCATCTGTCCCTATCCTCTATGTACAATGTTTACATCAATAGATAACCTTTTTCTCTGTATGAATCTATATTATTCTATTCCAATTTCTTCCCGAAACTCCCC
The DNA here is from genome assembly GCA_009805545.1 of Oryza longistaminata. Taxonomy (NCBI): domain Eukaryota; kingdom Viridiplantae; phylum Streptophyta; class Magnoliopsida; order Poales; family Poaceae; genus Oryza; species Oryza longistaminata. Next base: position 4,607,772 of record CM020185.1, on the reverse strand, counting down.
AAGAAAAATCCCGAATTGGATCCAAAATTGACGGGTTAATGTGAGCTTATCCATGCGGTTAGGTACTCTTCAAATAGGAATCCATTTTCTATCTGGCTTTCGTGCTTTGGTGATTCATCCGAGATCCTTTCGATAACCTATGCTATGTTGAAGGGATCTTGGACAGATAATAATGGAGTTAAGTTTGCTCCCATATAGTATCCACTTTTAGCTATACTTGCTATTGCACCGCACATGCTTGTAATCATTATGATCAATTACTTTCTATATGAATACAAGAACTGGAGTCTGGAGTGGACGGAAAAAAAAATGCACAGCATATGAATTGAAGTACCAGCATTGTACCTACAGATCGCTCGTGCTTAAGCAGTTAAGCTTTAAGCATGCCAGAGCTAAGAAGACAATGAGTGGGCAACTTGATTCCACTAATGTTATCTAGAATGCTTGGCTAGCAGTCAGGAAATTACGGCTGCAAGAACAACAGGATCGAATTAATTGACAGCACAAAAATATTGGAAAGAACACAGGCATCAACTAAACATATTAAAAAGGATTTTTTTTAGAATACCCTCGGATGAATATGAGCCATCCGTTGTAGCAGATCTAATGGACGAGATGCATCTGTTTGGGTGTGTAGTAGTGTAGTAGAAGGGTATTTCTGGAAACACAAAACATGGCATTGTTGTTAATTCGTGGTTGATCAAGGGTTTTAGTCTGATATCTCATCTGTGTTGGACTGTGAAGCCGGACTGGACTATGGCTCTTAGCCCTAGCCGCCACTTGCCGGCCATCGCCCGCCGCCCCGCCCCACGCCACCCTGCCAGATGATCTGGAACCTCGTCGGACCGATGGCTAGGGGTTGGGAGCCATGAGTCCATGACGCGATACGTCGCTGGCCCTTCCCCCCAGCCGCCGCCCGGAGAATTAATCCCTCCATCCCGCTGTGCTCTGCTGCTGTGAAACTCCAACGCTGACCTGGTCGCGCTGTCGATCCACACGCCCAACGTCTACTTCTTCCGGCGCAGCGAGGCAGTACGTGGTGGCGGAGCTACTTCGATGGGTAGAGAATGCGGCGGACGATGATGCCGTTCTACCCGATGGTGGGGCTGCGGGCGCACAAGGATCGATGGCTGCGTGGAGATGGACTGCAACGGGGAGGGGTGCTGTTCATAAATGCCGGCGCAGCGGGTGCCACCATCGATGACTTCGCGCGACCTCATCCCCACTGCCTGATTGTTGACTACACCGACGACATCTCCTAGGAGTACTTCCTAATACTTGTTCGCCAGGTAACCAAGCGGCCCCCTCACCCTCCAATGTGCTCCTCACGCATTAATCTGTAGGACATAGGACATAGGATCTAGCTGTTACCAATTAACTCGACTTTTGCTGCGGGCAACGAGCTAGCGGTCAGCACTCATGCTCGTCTAGATTCAGCCGCACCATATCTGAATCAATAGCTAGGTGTTTAGTGGCTAGCGCGTCATGCCAACATTTGTTTAATTGATCTATCAAGATGTAGCTTAGACCGTGTGAAGTTTCCATTCATGTTGCCAAACTGCCAACCAACCTGCCTATGTGAATTCTGAAAAGGAAAATGATACCTGTATACTGTAGTACAAAAAAGTTCCTACAAATGGGTGCACATGTTCAATATACCAAGCTCCAATTTTTTTTTTCTATTGTAGCCTGGTCAAATATATGTGGATAGGAAAGTTGAGTAAATTACACAGAAATTGACTTAACATATCTGACATCTACAAATGGGTACCCAATTTTTTGAATTGCAGTAATAGGAACTGAAATGGAGAGAAAGACTAGGTCACTGAATGGTGATTTTTCCTGCCTTGAATCTTCATGTGAGTCTCATGTGTGCACAAAGTCCATTTTTATAACTGTCCATATTCATGTGGCATCTCATTGAGTAGGAATGAGCAATTTAGTGACCCCCAAACCGCAGTTTGAAAGATCATTGATATATTTGAACATGTTGGACAAATTTGCACACACTATACATATACTACAACAGTTTTCTGTATTATGTATAGTTGCAGACTATTCCAACTCACTTTTTTTTCTATGAAAAACAGTAGGGCTATATTGATCAGATTGGATAAATATATTAATATACAAAAGTTAGTGTGAATAAGTAATCAATGGTGGTCTATGACTGACATCCTGTGGTTCAAACTTGTAGGAGATGGGACAGTCTTTTCCGTCCAACGTGGCAAAACTGAAGAAAACCTTGACAGTGCTCAAACTTGATGGGCCTGAAGTCTCATGCTATGTTCGTCTGGCCATTGGTGAATGTTGAAACAGTTATATTCTTTGGAATTGAGTCCTGTGCTACACTGCAATGAAAAGCTCTATACTTTCTGCTATCAGTTGGTGTATGCATTGTGTAGCTCCTGAAATGAAAGACCTTGTGGGATGTGTTATTGGCCCTTTCATTAGAATAATCCTTTTGTCTATGACGATCTTGCTTTGCACTGACATTTTTTGCCACGAGGCAAGGTGGCAGAAATATAAAGCTTACGATGTACTGTATTTAGGTTTCAGAATAGAAAACTTGCCGTGACAATGATTGGCCCAGTGTTCTTTGCAGAGTGGCCTTAAACTGAATACACAGTTGGCGTGGTGATGCATTTCGATTCGAAAATACCCCAATATCTGGTGTTCGGCCGAATTTAGTTCCAAACTTTTTCTTTAAACTTTCAACTTTTTCATCATATCATAACTTTCCTACACACAGAAACTTCCAACTTTTCCGTCACATCGTTTCAATTTCAACCAAACTTCCAATTTTAGCGTGACCTAAACACACCCAATGAAATGTTCCAAAATGGTAATTAAAGTGCCAATATATGTGAATCGGTGGGGGAGAGCATTGATGACTAGATCCTGTTGCTATTATTCTCGGCCAAGTGCCTTTTCATCTTGGGATGCATCTTCCTCTTTCTGATGCATGGCTATTTGTATTAGGTTCGTAATTTTATTTTTCTACTACCTCCATATTTTAATGTATGACGCCGTTGACTTTTCGTCCACTGTTTGACCATTCGTCTTATTCAAAAAAATTTACGTAATTATCATTTATTTTATTGTGACTTGATTCATCATCAAATGTTCTTTAAGCATGACATAAATATTTTCATATTTTCACAAAAATTTTGAATAAAACGAATGGTCAAACGTTAGTCAAAAAGTCAACAGCGTCATATATTAAAATACGGAGGGAGTACTTGCCATCTATCCTCCGTGGTTAAAGTTGAGGCTCGCTAATTCCGCGTACAAAGGTTAACTGGTGATGTCCGAAAATGACACATGGATTCAACTGTTTAGTTTTGTTCCTATCATTATGTAAGCCTACTTATCGTCTACTGGTCTACCCGCTATAGTTAAATTGATACTCGGTAAGTCTACATACAAAGATTAAGGGGTGATACCCAAAAATGACACGTGGGCCCACTATATTTATCATTTGATACTCTATTATTGTGCAAGTCTACTTGCCGTCTACCCTTCATGATTAACTTGGTGCCCGCCAAGCCTATGTACAGAGGTTAAGAGGTTAATGGGTGATTCTATCATTATGTAAGTCTACTTGTTGTGTACCATTTGTGGTCAAGTTGGGCTCGCCAGTTCACGTAGATTAACAGGTGATGCCTGAAAATGATACGTGGGCCCCACTACATCTCTTGTTTGGTCAAGTTGAGGGCTTTTTTCCCCAAATTTTATAATCGCTATACTTTTACGGGAATTTTATAATCGTAATTAAATTCGTATTCAAGAATTATTAGAAAATACATTGGAATTGCTAATTATTTTTCCAAGTTTTTTAATCATAATTAAATATGGGTTTACGATTTTAAAAAAGTATACATTGTAATTGCTAATTGCCGATCGTGCCATATTGATCTGTCACGTCCGATGAAGCTTTAAGATGTGTGATGTTTCGTTACGTACTGGTTTGGAATCTGTTTATGTTTTGATCCGCTCCAGTGTAATTAATCCCAGATGCATACGTGTAAAAAAAATCATAAATGCATGCGATCATTATCCCATGTGTCAGTTTTTTTGCCAAAAAGAGAGGGAAAAAAAGTTTCTGTGAGGCTGGCAGGAGAGTCTAGGGCACCACTGGTTGACGTCGGGTGTTGACTCCGGCCCAATAAAGCTGATAAATACGAGGCATATGGTGGCTCGGGCCTAGCCATTGTAGCCCATGGCCTGGAAGCACGCGAAATTATCAAAATACCCCTCCACCAAAATTAAGGAAAGGTCTAAAATACCCATAATTAAAGAAAGGTCTAAAATACCCATAACAATGAACGGTTAGATATATTCCTACTACACTGCTACACACAGTAGTGGGGGGCACCATAAAAAGCCCCTATTAAAAAGATTGCCAGCACCCAGCAGAATGAGAGCCCATACCCCATATTTGATTACAGCTATCACGAGTGGGGGCTTGTGATGCAGGTGAACATGGAGGCTCTTGGGCTCTGGGACGCCGTGGAGTCAAGCGACGCCGTGGAGTCAAGCAACCTCGAGCGCCGCGTAGATCGGCTGGCACTGGCCGCCATTCTGCGAGGAGTGTCGATGGACATGCACTCGACCCTCGCCGTGAAAAGGACTGCAAAGGAGGCATGGAGCTCGGTGAAGAAGATGCGCATGGGTGTCGCTCGCATCCAAGAAGCAAATGCGCAGAAGCTTCACGAGGAGTTCGAGAACATCGCCTTCAAGGAAGGCGAGAACGTGGATGACTTCGCATGTGCCTAAACTCGCTTGTCGGAAACTTGCGCGAGCTGGGTGAGAAGATGGAGGAAGTCCGCATCGTGAAAAAAAGCGAAGTGTCGTGCCGTCGAGGTACAACCAGGTGGCGGTCGCTATCGAGACATTGCTGTATCTTAGCACCACTAGACATTATGCGCGCGTTGCGCGCCCTATCAGGAATCCAATAAAGCGTTACCAATAAGCATGTTGTGGGTGAAAAAAAATATATTAAAGATTCATACTCACTGAAAAACAAAGCATTAGATTTAACCATAAGAGCATTACTTATTTAAATGACAACATGTAGTGAGGACATGACAAAATAGTAAAAGCTGGTTAAATGACATGTTTAAATACAGGGAGCATTACATATTGGTTACCAACTTTTTTTTTCAACCAAAGCCATTTACAGAGTAAAATGGTTGACTTCTAGCTAAACCAAAGCCATTACAGAGTAAATGGTTGACTTCTAGCACTACATAGCTAGTGCACCCCATAATTTATTTTATAGAATCGTTGGTTGAAGGTAGACAACTGCATTTGGATCACAATAATCTTTGATGCCTGGTTGACACTAAAACTTTTCATCATATCATATAAAAATCAACAGATCTCTCAACATCAGAAACACAGATTAGATGGCATTCTACTTTAAACCTTTTTTTTCTGGGGATACTTTAAATCGTCATTGGGAGAAAAAAACATAGATTTCTATAATAAATGGAGTGAACATTGTGTTGAAGTTATGCAAAGAAAATTACCCAAATAAGTTCTAAGCACAAAAACATGTCCTTTTCAATTATTTCAAGACAACTTCTGTAATCAGCAATTTGCACAGTTGTATCGAAAATACAAAGAACATTGTATTGCACTTATACACAGATAACCAGCAAATCTTGTAAGCATAGATAAACATGCATTGTCAATGTTGTAAGACAAATTTCGTGATCATAAAGCTGATAGATGCATAAAGACAAATTTCGTGATAAGAAAACTGATAGAGCCATATAGGCTGTACATGCTTTGTATCATCTCAATTTAGAAAGACAACCAAGATTATAGATGCTAAGATGCAGGACCCAAAAGAAATCGAAACCCAATAAAGTGTCAGCAGCTGCTAACTTCCCCAAATTCAAGAACTAAGGGAGCAATTTAACAGCCCACATGGAAAACCAAATAAAGTATCAGCAGTCGCTAACTATAGCAGCAGCTGTTTAGAAATTGAGTAACAGAGTAAGCTTCCATTTGAACCGGGGAGAGGTTGCTGCTGACGAACTGGTTGCTCCATCTTATTCCTTTTAGAATATGTGGGTCAAGAGAACCAACAAATAAGCTGCAATCAACCAGAACAGTATGACAATAATGTTCTTCTTTTAGAATATTTCTCTGAAGGAGGAAACAAAGGACGTACTGTTGAACTGTTTGGGTTGCAATCATAATCAGATCCTTCTGTACCATGGGAGAGAACTGCAAAAAATAGAAAGTATGTTTAGAAATAATGGATGCTGACACTGCCATCATTTTCAGAAAGGAGATAACAACTAAACTATGGTTACCTTATAAAAGCACAATTCAATTATTCTTTGAATCCTAAACCTGAGGAGGGCGCTACTATTAATTTGTAGTGAAAATCATTAGTACTTTGTTCACTGGAAGTTATGCATACTCATAGATGGATTGTGGTCTGTGGATATTTATTATTGAACTAAAAACATGGTACAGAAACATTCCGGAACTTGGGGTCCACATTAAACTTGAATTGCTGTCAAAAAAGGGGGAAATAATTGGATAGTTGCAGGTTGAGCCAAGAGCGCAATTCACAATAACTGTTAAATGTTAATACAACTAAAATCAGAATCTAGAACCTCTGTCCTGGCGAAGAATCTAGAACCTCTGAAATCTGAAGCAAAGCTCTACTCTAGACATTTTTGGTAGTTACATTGCACACAACGGAACAGTTTCATTGCACAACACAAAGCATATTTGGAGGCAAAAGAAAAAAAATGCATCTCACATCAAGGAGAAACGCAAAAGAGGGATGAAGGGGACTCACACTGTGCCGACTCTGTCTTCTTGGAAGGTGAAGGTGCCCGTGGGATGGGCTCATCGTCATTCGCGCCTTCCTCAAGACCTCCGCTGGGGCTAGACGTTGCCAGCAACCCACTTCAGGTCCGTCGCCGCCGTGGGTTCCTTCTCCCATACCCCGCAAGCTCGCCACCAGATCTGAGCGCAGCGGCGACCTCTCACAATCGAGCTCGAGCTGCCTCAGCAGCACCAGCGGCGAGGAGAGAAGAAGTGGAGGACGAGCGGCGGTATCGGAGCGAGGATAGGCACCGAGAACATAGCAGCGGCGTGGGCCGTCCGTGGGGGCAAGGAAGGCGGCGCGAGGAGGGGGAGGCGGAGCCCCTGCACGGGCTGGAGAGGAGAGGGGAAGGGGAGAGGTGGCGGCTAGGGTTTTGGGGTGTATGTTTTACAAAAAAGACCCTCTTTGTTTTATTTTTAGAGCGCGATCCTCTTCTCTGGATTTTTCTCTTTTTGGCATAGGATTTTCATGGTTACAGAGGGCTTAAACGTAAGAAAACAAACGTGGGATTGTAACACAAGGAACCAAAACAAATCTTTATATACGATTTCAGGGGTGGAAATGAGGCGTGTGATTGGGCCACGTGGCTCACTGATAATTTAGGGTTAGTTCATCTGAAAATCAGCCACGTGTCCCTGTGCAATCTCAGATCAGTAACTTGTCAAGCTGGCCTGTCTTCTCCTACCTGATTGGTCCTATGGACTTACAAAATGTTGACACGTGGAACAAAGAGAATATGCAGCCTGTAGCTAGCTTTGCTAGCTACGCTCTGCTTTCATGGTTGCAATCCTCTATATACTTCCAAGCTCGTAGAAGTATAGTCAATAAATTAAATTAAGAACACCTAGATCCTTCGGATGATCTCAAAAATATTAACCCTAGAATAAACATTACACGGCTAAAAACGATACAACACAAAATTCAGGAAAAACTAGGAGAAATACCATAAATTGGAAAATAAATAATGACATGTTATAGTGAAAAAATAGTTGTCAAAAGAAATAATAGGACCAAGACTTTCTTTTGAGAAAAATCAACAACTCAAGTCTAGAGCATAGATGCTTTTGAGCTAAGGGTGCAAGCGGCTACCTGCGAAAACCCACTTATAGGCTAAACTAGCCCGCGAACTTGTTTATTTTGACCTATAAGTGGGTTCGCGGCTGACCCACTTGCACCCTTATTTTGAGCGGGTCTTTGAAACTGAAGCTCAAAAAATAAATAGAGAAAACAATGGAAAATTAAAATGTAAAAAACAGATCTCTAAAATTGAAGCTAAAAAAAAGATAACACAACTGAAAATCAAAATATGTAAAAAAAGGGAGCTAAAAAATAGAGAAACAAACCAAAATCCAAAATGTAAAATTTAACAGCGGAGCCTCCACTACTATGTTCCTTTAAAAAAAATCAAAATGTAAAAGAAAAAGAAAGCACACATGATATCAGTTGCACTGTATCGCTCTGACGATTTCAGATGCTAGATATGGTCGATTGACTATGATAATAATTGAAAATCCAACAGCTCGCAAACAAAATTTTCCAATTTATGAAAGCTACACGTAATTTCTTACTGAACATGCATTTTTAAATAACAAGTAGGTAGCATAATAAGGCATCTATGTACTTCCACTCTCAACCTTTGATAATTAAATTAATTATGTAAAGACTTGCAAAATTATTCTGATCATGTCACAGGCTGTAAATTTTGAAGCACGCCAACTGGCGTGCTGATGATTTTTCTAGTTCTTACTTATTTGTCTGTTTTATCCTTTCCTGGTCACTTCGCATTTCCAAGCAGTTTGGTAAGCCCCAAGCAGAAAAGGAGACAAAAATTGATACTCTAATCAATTTAAAATGAAAAAAAAATCATCAACTACAAAGTTGATCTTATAGCGTGTATATAAAATTTGTTCCCAACGGACTTCATATGAAACAGTTTACATTTTAAGAGGCAGTGACGGTTCTCCTATGAAATTTTTTTTCCACATGCCTATGTGCGCATTTCGTCGAGCAGCTAGCGCGCGCCCAGGCCGAGCACACTGCACACTCGTCGCTGGACGGCTGGACCAACGACGGGTCGGCGCGGATTTCTGGACCAACGACGGGTCGGCGTGGATTTCTGGACTGTGCGCTGCATGCTCTAGGTGGCATTTGGTGTGCGCTGACAGCCGGCGAGGCGATGCGCGCCATGGGAGCGCGCGGTCACACGCCAGCGAGGCGAGGTAAGGCCAAGTGTTCCGACGCAAAACTATATAAAAGGGGAAAGTGGTCGGTTCCATTCAGTTGGGTTTATGGACAAACTACACTTATGCACTAGTGCACTAGTCCCCCATCTAGTCATAAAATAAATAAATCAAGTTATATGATAGGTTTATCTATTTTGGTAGAAAAAAGGTATAGTGAAGTACAAGTTATGGTTGAAGTTGTGCTACTCTAATAATATGAAAATAATTTAGGGATAATACATATATATGTATTATTAGCTATTTTAAAATTGGTGTAGGGAAATAAGATAAGAAAAACATTTTTTTTCTATGACTTACCTTAAACGGTGAGAGGTTTGTTGTCTTGGAGAAGATCACAAGTGGACCATATTTTGAAAGTTTCATAAAACTACCAGACTCTTATGTTAAGAGTTAGTTGGATCCCTATGCTATTATAGTTAGTGAAATCCAAGCCAGGCCATTATAATACGAAATAGCTATCCATCTGCTGACAGATTTTGTATGGCTTAATCTTGCACTTTTTTTTCACCGTCGGATGTATTTGAAATTTACGCTACGCGAGATTCGTGCATGTCATGAGAAACAAAAACTCTTGCACGTACCAGGACTCGAATCCGTGATTTTTAACTCATCCCTTTCACCGAGCTAACTTGTTTTTATAGTTACTTACACTATAATTATGTATTAATTACATATGTAATTTTAGTGTATTTACGATGTAAGTCTGAAAATTGCATATGTAATTTTAGTGTATTTACGATGTAAGTCTAAAATCTACTTGAGCCCATTTGAGCCCACGTGAATTTTAGATAGTCCACGTAGCCCGTTTGTTTGTTTTTTGTTTTTTGTTTGTGTATATTGATGTCATCCGTTAGATGTTGATCTAAAGGGTAAGAAATCTGCATCATAGGAGGCTAAAAAATCTGTCATATGATGTATAGGCAGTCCCTTATAATATTATAGGAATTTCAGACATGCCACTAATTTACCTCTCCAATGTATAGAAGATTTTTTTAAACCAAATTGCCCATATCTTCTTCATCCCCTTTTCCTTATCTTAGGTAACTTTTGCACATTTCAAACAACTAGCTAAATGGCCATACTTTGCTACGAATAAGAAACAATATCATAATATTATCTAAAATAAATAAAAGTATATTTTCCATGAAATATGTTACCCACATTTTATTTATAGTGAAGACACCTTAATTTAATTTTAGGAAAAAGTCCAAATAGCCCCTGAAGAATACCATTCATATTATCCCCTCAAATGGTTTTGGATAGTAGATTTTTGTATTTGTGATCTTAAACAAGCGTATCACTGTAGTTTTTCATTTTTATACTATGTTGTGATGTCATGCTATTGTTAAGTTGATACTTTTCCTGGAAGTGCGAGCAAATAAGTGGTATATCCGTATATGCAAAGATTTAAGTGCAAATTTCAGTAAATATATCTAATGCGATGTTACATGATCAAAGCTCAACCAACGTATATGCAAATTAAGGAAAAAAACCAATATGTAAAACCACCATATGGGGCAATACTAATGGTTTTGGAAAGTCTAGGGAACTGAATGTCCGTCTGGTTTCAAACTTCAACGTGCTAGATGAACTATCAATCAAAGTTTACGGGATTATTTGAACTTCTTCCTTAATTAATTTTATATGCGGATATCCATTTTTATTTAGTTGTTTATGTGATATGAAAAAGTTTTAGTGGTAATATATTATAATATAGGAGCAGGTGAGGGTGGCAGATTAAATGCCAGCACGTCTGGATTCTTTCTAAAGGAGTTGGTATTAAAAAGTAATGAGTTAAAATTATCATCTTAATCAAGAAACCAATGGTTCAAAATTGTATAAACAATCTATCTATCTATTATATACTAAAAGTCCATTAAACTTTCTACAAACGCTCTCAAGCCGCCATATGGCGCTCCTACAATTGCTCCTAGGCCGCCACATGGCACAATCTAATCTCACCGTCGATTTTCATTTAAATTGGTGGACCCGTTATTTTATACCGTTAGATTAAATCTATACAGTTGATTTTCATTTAAATTGGTGGACCCGTTATTTTATACCGTTAGATTAAATCTATACAGTTGATTTTCATTTAAATTGGTGGACCCGTTATTTTATACCGTTAGATTAAATCTATACAGTTGATTTTCATTTAAATTGGTGGACCCGTTATTTTATACCGTTAGATTAAATCTATACAGTTGATTTTCATTTAAATTGGTGGACCCGTTATTTTATACCGTTAGATTAAATCTATACAGTTGATTTTCATTTAAATTGGTGGACCCGTTATTTTATACCGTTAGATTAAATCTATACAGTTGATTTTCATTTAAATTGGTGGACCCGTTATTTTATACCGTTAGATTAAATCTATACAGTTGATTTTCATTTAAATTGGTGGACCCGTTATTTTGTACCAATAAATCAGATCTATATATAACACCTTTCTATATGTACTGTTTGCCGGAGGAAGGAAGAAAACATACGATAAATAAAGATGAAAACAAAAATAAAACATAACGTACTGCTTAGTAGATCTGCATATATGCACCTTAACGGTCAAAGAAAAAAAAGTACGGATTGACAACAAAAGCTTACGTATAACTATTATTAGAAAGAGAAAAATATGCACGTACCTACCGTAGAAAATGGTAAAGCCAATAAGAAACATATGTAATAAAAAACATACGTGCATGGAACAAAATTGATGGTCTTTAAAATATAAAACATTACCATATAAAATATATATTACTCCATAAATATGCGCAAATATAAACTAGGTCTATAATATAAATATCAAATATCAAATCAAATATAGACAATTATCTTTTAAATTATTTTTGAATTATATATCAAATTCGTGATCCCGTTATATTCCTTTAATTAAATAAAATATGTGTCTTATAAAATTTATAGTGCGGTTCTAAATACATCACATATTGGGCTAATATATAATAATTAATGTTATGATAATTTTTAAATAATTTCATATCATATTTTAGGATATCAAATATCACTTGATAAATATACGACGTAATTGATAAATATATTTGGAAGAATAAATACGTTATTTAAATTAGTAAAGGTATAACATGTGTTGTTGTTAATAGTAGGTGTTCAAACCAAACCAGGTGCTAAACTATAGGTATTTGTCAAAATTTGAACAATAATATAGTGCTCTGGAGATTATCGTGGTGGTATGTCTCTCTTTGGCTATTTTCTTTTAGGTACCATAAGGTGATAGACCTCGCTTCTTTTCGAATGAGAGTATTCTAGCTGTACTATAAAAATATGAGTAGTAATGATCAAATTCTTAAACATATTGTGTCTACTCTATAGCACAAATCTACTCACAAATTAAAAAAAACAACTATCTTTATCACCTTTATCTTTTCTTTGTCCTTCTCCGAGGGGCACCAAGCATAAACAAGAGAGTTTGCTACGCTATTGTAAGTATAACAGGGGCATATATAGGGCATATATAGGCTGAGTTAAGGCGGTCCCAGTATACCAATGCAATACTGTATAAGTGTGTGATAGTAAATTAGACATTAAATTGTGCTCCAAGTTCTCGAGGGAGGCACAACTATTCTCCATGAGAGACCTATCATTCAAGGCAGTAGAGTAAGAAAGTCTTTACGATATGATTGGCTTCACGCACTTACATGGGCATTCATGTTTAACTTGAATGGTTTAATTTTTAATGGTGTATCCTATTAATCGGTAGAAGTGTTTTTTTAGAATATTTATATATGGATTTAGAAATAAGTAAGACATATACAGTTTCGTCTATTAATAGATAAAATAGTGATAATAAAGTTTATGTGATAATAGAAGAATTTATATGTAACTGAGATAAAATGTTTTTTTCTAATCTGACATACATTCTTAAGCATATTAAGACTACGGTCTACCTCACAACGTACAAATCATGACATATGACTACTTTTAACATTATTTCATAAAACAATAAATAAGATGCCCGCGCATCTGCGTGGTTTTCTTTCTAGTTGATTAAATAAATGTATGCCCAACAAGCTATATTTCCTGAACTTCAAATAGGGGCGGGGTTTCCATAAAATCTATGAGCTAAACAGTTAATCAGTTGGAGTTACGGCTGATAAATATAGAAAAAAATAAATGAAGGAATTAAAAATAATTCATGGATAAAATTTTATATCTCTATATATTTATTATTATTATTATTCTTTTATGTCTCTAATTATATATTATATTATTATTATTATTATTATTATTATTATTATTATTATTATTATTATATTATTATAAAACTCAAGGCAAAAGCCATACTACGATTGAAAAAAAAAAAACCCAAAATTAAGTTTTAAATTTTGAATTGTTATTAGGGTGATAAGCCAACAAGTCCTCTTGTAATCTGTTTTGATTTTTTTTTCTTTTATTCAAGTTAAATTTGTCGAAGAAAAGCAACTAATAACCAGATAACATCAATTTACCATAGGTCATATGATCATATCAGATAATTCCAGCCAAATATCAATTTTCATGTTTTCGTCGACCACTAGCTACCATCCACAACTTTTCATAAAATAATGAAATGCCCGTAAATATCCAATGCCAATGCTATGATTTTTTTTTAGACAATGGAATTAATTTTGGTCTTTGCTTGCAAGAAGTTGCGGTCAATAATTACAGGGGTTGCAGGTCAAACAATTACGTGTTATAAAATCACAGCTAGATTAAAAATATGCATGAAACTACTTGTAATGCCAGAGATAACATATTGCTAAACCTCCATCGATAGGTTGCGATAATCTGGCTCATAATATGTATGTAGTCCTCGTCTTTCTCAAACAAAAAACACAATCTCTGAACTCAGCGGTCAATTCTTGAACCATTTGAATTCTGCCACATCATCGCTAACGACCGACATCGAGCCACATCACGACATCTAAAATGTTGCCATCGCTATGCTAGACATCTAGGACTAGTTTTCACCCGGAGAGTCCATGTTTATGCCAAAAGTAAGAGGGGGCATCAGGACATCACCTCCAGGAGTGTGTTGTTGGTAACTGGATCAGGTCCTCGGCCACTCACCCTACCAACCAACCGCCCTTGCTGACATCCAGATCCAGCAGCGCTCGTCGTTGCCTCCACGGCCTCATCAGCATCTTCTTGTGTCTTGCCACAGCTCGGCCTCATCAGTGATGCCATGAGGTTGTGACCCAGCTATCATCCTCCTTGCTCCACCTACAAGACCAGGTGATGGCTAGCGATGAGAGATAACTCACTAGCAAGAGACAGATCTCCACAGCTTCGTTCGACCCGAACCGTTGTTGGTCACAGAGCGCTCGTTGTCACCGTCTTGGTCGCAAAGAACATATCCAACCATATCACTGGGTGCTAGATCCGGCCTAGGAGACCATGCTACTGAACTTACGAGGGGGGTGCGCCCAATTCACCTGCCCCGGGCAACCGTGGCCTCATGGTTCGCCCGTCCTCGGTCTCGTTTCGCGGTGCGTATGTGAGGCGCTGGGTGCGTGGGTGGATCTGGGTCTGATTTTAGCTGTCTCATCGCTCCGATGCCAGTGGGGTGTTTGATGAAATGCTGATCGTGTCGCGGCGACCCCTGAGCGGGAGTTCTCGTTGGGGATGGGGATGGATTTGCCTGTTTGTGTTTAGTCGGTATGCAGTCGCAGCGAGCGCGGTTTTGCGTGAATCTGCGTGGCCATGAATTTTAGGGCGTGATTGGGTTAAGAGGACCTTACTGGCTTTACGCTACGCAGACATCCCTTTAAACTGTGAATGCAATAGGGACCCTTTTTGAGATGGCTTGAAATTTAGTCATTCCGTTGGATCTTGATGTCTAACTGATTACACATCAATGTGGTATACTCATTATCGTCATCCGAATTTAATACAAGTTCAGCATTTGCTATACTACAGTTTTCTAGATATGTTGATTTTTCTTCACCGCGTATCGATTAAAGCGATCTAAATCTTGTAAAATATGTTTTGTTACCCCAGGTTCTCCTATACTTTTCACACAATTCTTTTTGTTTTTAGGGGTCTATTCATGTCTAATGTCATAAGATACTTTGTTGCCTGTGTAGGTGCTAAAATTGACAGCCTGTGCTTTATCGCCACGATTGTGGGGATCCGTTGAGCAATTATCACGTTCCAAATTCACTCAGTCTTTTGAAGGTTTGACAATTCCGATATTCTCAATAGCACATCGAAGTGCAAGATGCCAAAAATAAAGAGCCTGTCTAATGCTTGTAAAGTATCATTTTCTCCGGATGGACCCATATCCGATGAAGCACTTGAGAGAGTTCGTGCATTGTTAGGTCAGTCAAACTTATATAATTTATAATCTTTGGTAGTAATCTCACCTTTCCAAGCATATTTTTCATCCTGAACTCAATATTGGAATAGTTTATGCACTCTTGCTAAAATGTTTGTTTTGGAAGAAATATCTCTGTTGCTTGAATGTTTGTTATGGAAGACAACCATCTTGCTATGAATTTAAAGATTTGTCATTTCGTGCTGCAATGGCATGTTTTTTGCTGCTAAAATGGCATGAATTTAAACTTGCTTAAATGGTGATTAGCAAGTTTTGAAATAACTCTATAGGTTCCGGATTTATCGGTGATGGCAGATCTTGTCCTCTTGTGTGCAGTTCGCTTGATCTTTTAAGCATTTTTTTAGTTGCAGAGTGGTTTAGCTGGGCCTGATATTCAGCCAAAATCAAAAAGGTTGAGCACACAATAATATTGTCGTAAAGAATTCTGTTGAAATGTTGGTATCACTGTAGAGCTAGGCTTGTAAGCACTGTTGGCATGTAGCCAAGTACTCTGAAGTTCAAATTCAGAAGAATACACAGCAATGTCCTTGACCCACTATGACTATTGTGGTGGTCCTTCTTGGTTATTCTGTAAACCGAGTTGTATTGAATTCTTCAGCTTATTTATAGATTCTTGTGTTCCTTGCAAGTAGTATTCCTACTTTTTATTTTTATTAGTAGAATCTTGTATATAATTTTTGGTTCATGTGGCTCAAATTGGGTTTCATCTCTTGTTTACCTCAACATGCTTGGGACTAAAAGCTCTTGTTGAATCCTTCGCTAGTCATATGTGCTCACAGCAGTGGTGCCCTTTGTGCTTGCATTATTGATTCTTTGCTGCTGTGCATGCGTGATTCTTGATTTACTTCATGTCTTGTACAATTTTGTGTTGGTGAACAAGCCATCTGCAACTAGTTTTCTTATTTCTTGCTATGAGCAACATTCTTTTCCATCACAATTATGATGGCTGGATGAGTAATTTAAATTGTTGGATGTTGGTGATTTCATAGTTAACTGTAGAACATCCTCCGTCATATCTCTATTTTACTTTTACCATTTTGGGCTGCTCTTTTGCACGGTAGTTTCTATTGTGAGAAACAAGTCTCCGACTTGCTTTTCCTAGTTACTAGTTCTTTTAAACAATAGCAAATGTTCAAGCATTGCCAAGATATAAACCAGTAACTTTTGAGATGTAGATTTTCTCATAGTCTTAATGGTTATTATTACCAATTAAGAAGTATGTCCAACCATGTAACTAGGACGATTTATCTCTGCCTGTAGTATGAGTTGATTAATTTGATTTATTTAATGCTGATGCTTGACAGTATACCTTACTGCTAGTTCCGTGCATTTTATCTCTGCCAGATTGTTAATATCATGATTCAAGAGCAAGATGTTACTGTTTGCTTAGATATCTCATTAATCCGCATATTCTATTAGAGCTTTCAATGTAAGATTTTTCTGAGATAGTTCAATGCAAATGTAGGATAAAAATAAAACTTACTGTTGATCTGATTCAGTGTAATCCAATGCTTCAGCAGACTTAAATTTTTAAGTTTGTTTAATTTTCTCAGATGAGATAAGACCTATAGATGTTGGCCTAGACAATGAAGCACAGATTGCTCGTAATTGGAATAATTCAACGCGCCAACCAAATGGAAGAAGAGGACGTAATGGGGCTAACCAGTTCACATCTCCAATCAAATATTTACACATTCATGAAAGTGAAAGTTTCTCTGTAAGATCTCATCATCATTTTTTTAAGATCGTGATGTTTTTTATTTGAACTGTTCTGTAAGTACTTTGAGGCTTTAAAATTAGTAGATAGAACACTCCTGTGTTTCAGCATCTGATGAACACTAAATTTTTCAATATATGTAGATGGGTATATTTTGTATGCCGCCGTCATCAGTTATTCCACTTCACAATCACCCAGGAATGACAGTTCTGAGCAAGCTTCTCTATGGCACGCTGCATGCTGAATCTTATGATTGGATTGATGTAACTGATCCAACCGATCAATTACAGGGTGAGCTTTGATGTTTGAATTCTTGTTGTTCACTTATTCTGCCACATAACAATAGTTGTCCATATTTACCATCTATTTGTTTAATCCTTTCAATGGATGACCAATAATCCAATTACTGGCTACTTCAAATCAGTTGTTTTTGCACAACTCAGTTGAACTTGTTTCTATGTTGATATGTAAAGGTGTGCAGAGCACAAATAGATATCATATGTTTCAGTATATCATTTCTAGCAAACATGTTTGCAATTAAGCATGAGCCTTTAATCTTGCCATTGAAGTATTAAAACCCCCGTTTTCTATATACACTTTGTTTTTTATCCAAAATTTAGCTTGGTTTCTTAAATACTTCATCTTAATTACCTGTCTGTTTGACTAAACAAAATCTAATTGTTCTTTCAAAGTACTTCCCAAAATGTCATTTTCAGCAACTACTCATTTTATGCTCTACTGTCATCTGCTTCTATTTACACGGCACCTTCTATCGGTGACTGATAACATGGTATTTTTATTCATACACTGCAGAACTTTCAGTGAGACCAGCAAGGCTTGTCAGAGACCGTGAAATGTCTGCTCCAGAGACCACCATTCTTTATCCCAATAGAGGTGGTAACATCCACACTTTCAGAGCAATCACACCTTGTGCTCTCTTCGATGTCCTTTCTCCTCCTTATTCTGCTGAGAAGGGGAGGGACTGTTCATACTTCCGGAAGTCTTCAGTAAGGGAACCGCCACCTGGTATGTAGAGATCTTATAACTTGAACTTGTTATTACACCACTGCTGAGCGCTGTTCTAACTCCCGCCCCCCACCCCGTCCGATATTCCTCCAGTTGTTTTGCCCGGTGAAATAAATAGCGCAGAAGTAATTTGGTTGGAGGAATTGGAGGACCATCAACCTCCAGAGGGCTTTGTTGTCGCGAGAGGTCTGTATAAAGGCCCTGTAATAAGGAGATAGTTAGGTTCGAAGCACGTCTGTCCACGAATCACGAACCAGTTGAGGATGCAGCTAGGTTCCTAGCTAGTATCTGTGTCATGTGGGTTAGTATAGAGCAATGCATCGTTGAGTCACTCATCTGCAACCTGCGATTTACTCTGTACATGTCAATGCAAAGTGATCTGGTGAAGATTTAACTGCCAGGTTACAAAACAAGAACGAAAAACTTTTATGGTTGACAGCCAGATGTTGTTCTATAACATAGTTGAGTGGCCCCCCTATCTGCTGGAGGATGTTACTTTTTTTTGTGTCGACTTGCAGAGCGCCTTGTCATGCTGTATTAGGTAACCTCAACGGCAGAACCTTTTCACCTATTGATGATTTTCAGAAGTTAAGGAGTTGGTGTGTGATATTTGTCTTATCACATGATGTGACTTTTGTACGCACCGTTTATTACTGGACGTGGTATCAGTTTATGAAAAAAAAAGAAGAAAGCATGCCGGGACCTTGAAATTCAAATTATTTCGATGATTTTACCAACTATTACACCTGTCTGGGCGTGCAAACTGAAGTTCAGAATGGTTCAATTAAATTGTAGGCTTGCTAATGGACCATGATTTTCCCAAACTGCCAAAGGCTGGTAACCCAATCTGAATCTCCAAGCCCAAGTCCACCAATAATGTACAGTACTACCTAGTAGACCAGCACCACTTATCCAGATTTGTAGTGGATGTGTCACGTCTCCATGTTATTTATGGGATGGATGGAGTACGTAGCATATTCAGTTGACTAACTAAAGGTGGCATCTACAGCAAATACTCCCTTCGCCCCCATATAAAAAACCAATCTAGTATTGAATGTTTGAATTCGTTGTAATAGGATGTGTCACACCCGATCTTAGGTTGATTTTTTATGGGATGGAGGGGGTATATTGCTACTTATGATGGGATCCAATGAATATGGACAGAACCGTAAGTAACAATATTTTATGACGGATGAAACCAGACGGCTAGAGATTCACAGATAAATTTTACATCTTATGATAAAAAAGAATCAACATGAACAACTTGATAGATGTACGTTTAAATTTTTTGACAAAATTGTATCTACCTGTTTCAAAATAATGTTTACTTTTTTTAACAATTATTGCATTAGAGTGCATAAAAGCAGGGAACAAATGTATTGAAAGTGGATGAAGTGGGGGATAATTCCATTGCGATTTAAATAGTGAAGGGTATTTTATTTTTTTTATTTTTGTGTTGATATGTGTAGAATAAGTGAAAAATAAATTATTTTGATAAAGTGAGGAATATTTGTTTAACAAGGGTGTGCTGTAATTTGGCCCTGTTTTTTCTTATTAAGATACAAATTATATCTCGGTTTTTGTTAGTATGCTTCTTATAGTGTTAAACGGTTTATTTTACAAACAAACTTTTCTATTGCTTTAAAATATTAAATATTTTTTTCAAGTTTATAATATATGTTAATGTTCGGCTCCGTTAGAAACAAACATGGCCATAGGCTTGTTTTTGGTTGGCAACTAAATTTGTCATACCAAACTTTAGACAAGCAAGGGTTTTAGTAGAAAGTGTTTTGTTTCTGTCCTAACTCTACTTTACTTTACTCTCAGCTACCTAACCCACATTTTATACACTTTATTTACTTACCTAACTTTATCTAATCTATGTCAATTTATTTGTCATAAAAACATGACAATACTAAACTTAACCACCATGATCTATCTATAACTCTATAACCATGCTAATTCGGCACTTTCTACGAGCTCTCGTGTTAATCAGAAAAATCTAACCATTGAATAGGACAGTCATAAAATTTGAACCATAGATCCATTATAATTTAATGCATTGAGATAATCTTCCTTTGTAATTTTGTGGGCTCATCAATCCGTAGAGACGCAGTTGTTCATGACTTCCTGTTGATCTCATCTTATCGCTACCTCAGTTGCCGATATGATCACCAAATCGATAACACAAGCAGAATTTACATGGGAAGTCCCAACGTGAATGAACACGAGCGCATGGGACTTCGCCTGTAATGGGATCGAGATGCTCTAGTCGACCTTGATTTGGACTACCGCTGCTACTTCGCGTTTGCTTAGTGAGTATTATTGTGTTCAAGTTAAAATATATTAACAACTATATTTAGCCGTAGTTCAAATTTTCCATCCAAAGCACGATTCCTGAGTAGCTATATCAAAAACAACTGTAGAGAAAAACATTTTCTACTTATTTAGTTTGATTTATATATCAAAATTCTTTCGGTTTACCATTAGAAGCACTACCTTCTAATTCAGTAATTTATTCCCTTGCCGTACTTTGCATACTCTAGAGATATGCACGATTAAGGCCATTAACCAGCTTATGCAAGATTTTTCAATTACCTCTCAATATCATTTAAATTTTCATTTGTATATTTTTATAACACATTTAATAGTAAGTGCTATAGTAGAAATTAATTATTTTTTTTGAAAAACACAATATGAACACAGACGCTCAAAACGCGCGCGCACTCACACGGGTGGATTGGTTCCACCACAAAGAATCTAACCAGTTAAACTATGCTTACTTCACCAGTTGAAATTAACTATATATGTACGGATTCACCGGTCATTACTTTTAGTCTCTCAAAGATTCATAATTCCAAAATTCATAATCAATAAATATGAAGCTGTATCCATCTTATGCTCTTAATATATTATTTGATTAGTTCAATCCAAAATTTAAAATTAATAGTAATTAGCAAGTTATATGGGCTCTATCAAAACCGCTATTTTTGTTTCTTTAAAAAAAAACTAATGTGAACATATTCACTCACAACAACTGGGCTCTCTATGTCAGGATATATTAACCGTCCATCAATTAGATCGAATATATTATGATAATATATCTTACTGGGAGTTTGTATCAAACAAAACATACAAGTATAAATTAATATCTCCAATCAATTTATTATTCTTTAATTTAATTCTAATATTTCTTGGTTTTTTATTCATGGTAGTTGCGTGTTATATGATAGAGAGAATACTAAAAATGGTGTTTGCATGCCCATTTAAGGTGAATTTTTCATTTGCTTCGCTAAGAGACTTAAGACTTTCTTGGAAAAACCAGGAACTTTATTGGTTAATTTGTTAGTTAAATTTCTCCCACAAAATTTCTTCAAACCTTCATCTGTTCCTAATAGAGTCATTGTCGCTGGGTGTAGTAGACATATATTTTCACATGAGGAGGGATAGATGGACTAGCTTAAAATATGTAGCGGCACACGAAACTGCATTGTCAAAAATTGCTCAAACAAAAAGATCCTGAAGGGGACAATGCGATGACTTATTGACGTTCTTGTGGATCTCAGTGGCTTACGTTTGCGTCCAAAAAAGTTGTTTTCTTCGCTTGCAAAGTTGTTGGGCGGTGTTTTGACAATTTGCACAAGATGCTTATATATGTTTTAGTAAGATACTATATATATTGTGGGATTGTTTGCTTAATTAAATTAGTCTATTCAGAGCGCACAGTTTTTTGAGTCTTAAGTTGCAAAGAAGTAACACCGTTTCTTAAGACATGTTAATTATTTGGGTAAGTGACTAGATGCTTCCTATATTTTTTTACCATTTGAAATAAAACTTCAGAGCACATAACAGACATAGACGCTCGTATATATGCGTGTACAAACACCCCTATAAACACCTCAAAAAATTAGGTCGACATATGACAAAGTCTCTGCCACTGAAAGAATAAATTAACCATAAATATGAATACTCGTGTTAATTCTGAAACTTAAATCTGGATAGATAGGTTCCACCATAAGAGACAACATATATAGGAGGCTAGAAAGCATCATGTTTGTCATAAATTCTTCTTATACTCTGTTCATTCTATTCTCCAGAATATTTTTGTCCATTTGCATCAACATTTGTTCTTTTTGTCGCATGTATATAAATTCTTTTGTGTGCATCACATGATTTCTAACATCTGTGAACCTCTCGAGTGCCACTTCAGTGATTATGAGCTATCCTATTTTCTAATTTTATGTTTTAATATAAAAAACAAAATCAGGAATATAGGGCACTATAGAAGTAGTACTGAACTATCTAATACAATTTTAATAGACTAATATAGCTCCAAGAAATATTTGGAGTAGACAGCTCTAAGAAATACAAACTCTTAAGTAAAAAGACAAATTGAGGCACGAACAAAAAAAATACTGAATAAATTAACCGTAAATGCAAACTTTTTTTTTCAAATATCATAAGATTTGAAAGATAACTTTGGAGTACAGCTGCAGGACTGATCAAGAGCAACAATGTGAATTTATTTAGATTATCCGTGGTTTAAGTCTTTGCCGAAGACCTTTTGTAAACAGTAGATCCAGCCTTTGCTAGAAAGTCCAACAGAAATATGCATCTCTATCTGAATGTAAAAAAAAAAAAAATTAATTACCTTTTGGTTAGTTTTCTGCTGGCTTGCAATGTTACTTTTGTGAAAGGGGTTGGAAAACTTTTGTGAATGGGCTGGAATGGTCATAACAACAAAGGCTCAAAGCATAGCGCAGCCACTAGACCACTATTACCACTTAGCTCTCCTAATATCCTATCCGTTACGAATATTATCTCTAAGAGGAGATAAATACTATTTTCTTATAAACCAATCCGAATCGATTTTAGACATAAATTTGTTCTTATCTCTAAGCCTCCCTCTACCTATAAATAGCCTATCATTATACACATAATCATTGATAATAAAAAACAAAGCTCAACCCCTACATCTCATGTTGTTATCTCTTATGGTGTGATTTATTGGGATATGATACGAGCTTCTACATCTACTGGGCGCCTCATCTTCTACAGGAGTGAAGGGAGCGGATTTGGGCGATCCGTCAATGTAGTCATTCCACAACACGTTATTAGCAGCTCTACCGTTGGGGTAATGTTGATGGGGCAGCTACGGCTACATATGCTTCCTCGTCACCGCAATCGACTCGCCACTGCTTCAAGTCCTATTGCGCAGATCAATCTACGGTAAAAATTTGTTGGTTGCAATTAGTACATTATTAGGTTTTCTTGCATTTCATCATGTTGTTCAAGCTATAATAGCAGTAGATTTGTTTTTACTGCTTCTGATCTAGCAGTAGAGAAGTTTCCTGCTTTAGATCTATATTCATTTATTGCTTTAAGATGAAAACTGGAAGAAAAACATGTGTTCTAACATCTTGTTGTCTAAATCATTGGAATTCATTTCAATAAATTCCACTTCCTCATGTACATCCTTTTTAGCCCCAGCTAGAGCTTCCAAATCTTTTGGTACGTTTTTCTTTCCTGGATCAGGTAAGTTTGAGGATTCTAGATCGGAATGATCAACATGATCATTCTTTGCTGTCTCTCCAAAACTATCTTCTTGTTTTCCCTGAGCAAATACAATTAAAAATCAAATCAAATTCACTGAATGAAGAAAGTTTGGAACTCTATGTTAATAAGCTCACTACTAGTCATCGGTATGTTTTAACTTGCATTTCTACATGAGTGACCTACCTTCGTATGCTTGACTGATTCCTTCGATTCCTCTAATAAGTTGCTATGTCCCAAGGTGTTTCTATCCATTGCTTCCCTCTAGATCTGCACCGTTGGAATAGTGAAGAGGAAGGGAGAGATGAAGGAAAAGATCGAGTAAGTTTTCTATCCAATGAAACAATATATATAGACATATAGACATATGCGTGATAGGGACGCAAGTATCTGGCGTGCATATCTGTAATACCAAAACCACGGGCGGCTCATGGTTTAGACGAAACCGGTGTGCTAATTAATTCCATCAAACTGTGTCCGGTTTCCCGAGCCAATGCTAGGATTGAAGCGGTATCAAAAAAATGGTCCATGGGCCTGGTTGTTGTTAGGCCCAAATCCAGCACACCTCTCACAAGCCCAAATACCTCACAAATGTGTGAAATGATGCATTTGTGCACAAGATTATCACTTTCTAAATGAGTATTTGTCCGTGGTTTCCACCAAAATAACTTCAGAAATGCATGATATTACACTCCATGTTTTTCTAGGTGTAAAAAATATGGTATACTCCTATAATGTTGGAAATCTCAAGGAATAACTATAGAAATATTGCAAGCGTACCCTGTTCAAGGGTTTCCTCCTAAGTCCCAACCCAATAAGGAAAACATGACTAACTCCGGCAAGGCTGCAGGAGACCTACATGGATTCGATTAAGACTAGACTGAAGAATAACAAATATATTTGTATGAGTCCTCCTAGGATACGAGGAATCAACTACAATTTGGCCTTTCATAGATTTCAATGGTTCATAAGCCAAATCATATTCAATCAAAGCATATGCCCATTTGCCAATTCTCCCACTTAGAATTGGCCTTTGCAACATATTTTTAATAATATCGGATTGACAAGTAACTATGCATGTACTAGATAATAAATAATGCCGCAATTTGGTACAAGCATAGTATAGATATAAACAAAGTCTCTCTATAAAGAGATACCTTGTTTCAGCATCCAAAAGACGACGGTTTAAATATGTAATGATGTATTCCTTGCCATCTACTTCTTGTGTCAAAACGGCACCAATGACTTTGTCTTCGGCGGCAATATAAAACCGAAACGGCATTCCGGCTTTAGGCGCTCGCACCACAGGTGGAGTAGATAAATACTTCTTTAATCCCTCAAACGCCTCTTGTTGTTTTGCCCCCCAAGTAAAATCGGCTTCTTTTTTCAAGCGAAGAATAGGGACAAAAGCATCGATTTTACCCGCTAGGTTATATATAAATCTCCTCAAATAATTCACCTTAGCTAGCAACTTTTGAACTTCCCTCTTGCATGTCGGCGCCTTGAAATCAGGAATCTTTTTTATCTTCTTAGGATCAAGCTCAACTCCTCTCTCATGCAACATGAATCCTAAGAACTTCCCCGCCGACACACCAAAAGCACATTTAAGTGGGTTCATCTTCAAACCATACCGGCGCATCATCTCAAAAGCTAAACTCAAATCGGCTATATGGCCTTCCATACCATCCGATTTGACAACAATATCATCAATATAGATTTCTAAGATAATACCTAGCAAATCATGGAAGATCAAATTCATTGCCCTTTGATATGTTGCACCGGCATTCTTCAATCCAAAAGTCATAACAACCCACTCAAATAAACCAATAAATCCTGGACACCTAAAAGCCGTCTTATACATATCCTCCTCCGCCATAAAGATTTGATTGTAGCCGGCATTACCATCCAAGAAACTAATCACCTTATGACCCGAGGCATCATTAATCATCATGTCGGCTATAGGCATAGGATATTCATATTTTGGAGTAGCTTTATTTAAATCTCTAAAGTCTATGCAAACTCTAATCTTACCAATCCCCTTCTTTTTCACCGGGACAATACTAGACACCCACTCCGCATAACGACATGGCCTAATAAACCCCGCTTTTAATAACCGGTCTATCTCCTCCTTGACCCGATAATATAGCAAAGGATTAAAACGACGAGGTGGTTGTTTATAAGGCTAAAACCCGGTTTAATTGGAAGCCGATGTTCAACAAGATCACAGCTAAGACTTGGCATCTCATGGTACTCCCATGCAAAGCAATCAACATACTCTTTAAGCAACTCAATTATTTTAACCTTATAATCGGATTTCATGTTTTTGTTTACAAAAGTCAGCCTTGGCTTAGTTCCATCTCCTATGTCTACTTCCTCCAATGGATCGGCCGATGTAAACCCTTGACCAAGCTTTTCTACTTCATCAAAATCTTCAATAGTTTCTCCAATATCGTTCTTTGTAGATCGATATTCTTGTACTCTCTTTTGCAACCACTCTAGATTAGCTTCTTTACTCATGATACAAAGTAATATGACCTAGCCGTGCTATACTAGCCGGCTTTACAGAAATAGGTACAAAACTACCATTAGAAACACTGCAAATCTCCCTTAAGAAGTTGCTTCCAGGAAGAGAACAAAGGCAATTTATCCTCAAAAATGAACCCATTCCTTTGCTTCCAAATATTCCAAGCACCTAAGAGAAATTTCTCCATAAAACATTTTCCTAGTTAAAGAGCTTTAGCCGACAGAAGCATGTTCTCCAAATTGAGAGAAGAATCCCATGAGATGCCAATATGATTCCAGCAGGTTACCGAAAAAGGACAGCAAAAGAAGAGGTGCACAAGAGTTTCATACACCTCTGTTGACAAAGCACACAAAAGAGATCACAATTGGGAGGGGCACAGTGCTTATGATCAAGCATAAATTTGGTATTTAATCTTTCCATCAGAAGCAACCAACCAAAAACCTTAACCTTTGAGAAAACCTTACTCTTCCATAACCAGAGGAAATGCCTCGGAGGCTGCAGTAATCTAAAATTGAGGGCATAGAATTTTTGGGAGGTATATACTTAAGGCCACCCCAAATGTAAGACCAAACATCATTCTCATGAGACAAGTTGATGATGCTGAGAAACTCGGTCAGTTCCAAATATTCATTATAAGCCTACTGTGAGAGAGGAAGAATCAAATTATCTAACATATCAGTCGAGAGATATTTATGTACAGAAACCTTTCTGTCATTTGCAAAAGAATACAACCTAGGCATTAGAAAGGTTAATGGTGGATTTTCAGACCAAACATCCTCCCAAAAAGAACAAGAATAACCATCAACATTTGGCAATGCCTCTGAATAAATCCATCAACCTACAAATGTCTCTCCACCAAAAAGAACCCTTTGAGGTTGAAAAATGAGGCACAACCTGAGAGTAGTAAGAATTCCATATGAGGTCAACCCAAGGCACCTTTCTCCTATTATAAAATTTATCAAGAAACTTTAGGAGTAAAGCCTGATTCTGGATTGAAAGGTTAATGACTCCAAGACCTCCTTTCTTTTTTGGTTTGCATACTTTATCCCAGGCAGCCAACAACTTTCTATTAGAGTTTACCTCTGAACCTCTCCACAAGCAATGTTTTCTTGCTCTATCAATATTGTCAATTACAGTCTTGGGCAACAAAAGAGTACACATATAATATGTAGACCGATATTCTTGCACTCTCTTTTTCAACCACTCTAGATTAGCTTCTTTACTCATGATACAAAGTAATATGACCTAGCCGTGCTATACAAGCCGGCTTTACAGAAATAGGTACAAAACTACCATTAGAAACACTAATAAAATCATAGCTAGAGAGATCTAACCCCGATAAGCATTGAATATTCCCATGTTGCCACTCAATTGAAGCATCGGCCATTGCAACCTCGGCCGATGTATCCGCTTGAACAATCTCAATATCATCGCCGTCCCATTGAAATAAACATTGATGCAAGGTAAAGGGCACACAACAATTGGCATGAATCCAACAACAATCCAAAATAACACCATAGTTACCTTGCACATCGACGATGAAGAAAGCGGTTGGCAACGTCTTGTTTCCCACGGTAAGCTCCACCGAAAAGACACCTTTCGCCTCCGTTGGTTCACTATTGAAACCATTGAGAATCATATTGGTCTTCTTCAACCCATCATCTCCATGCCTCCCGAATACAGCCTTGGTAAATTCGAGAACTCTATAGCCACGATGATATGGGATATTATTATAGTAATCAGGATACAGCTTTTGGTAAACCCTAGCACAATACCTTACCTCAATCCCAAAATTCTCCCTAATGATAGTCCTAATCCGATCCTTCATAGTTTCAGGCCTTGGTGGATTCGGTGGTGGGTTTGGTGGCCTAAAAAGTGGTTGTTGTGGCACAATATTATTATATTGGCCATATCCAGTGTGATGAGGATACCCTCTAGCTATTAGGATCATTGTAAGCGTTAGGGATATGTGGGGGAATTTGGGGATTAACAGTAGCTACAGGAGGATCATGTACTGGAATATGGTATAAAAGCCCATTATTAGTTATAGGATCAATCCTCGGTATCGGCACGATTGCGCCAGTCTGACCAGCCTAGGGCCCGGTCTGACCGACGTCCAAAGGTGCGGTCAGAGCAGTCAGACCAGCCATCTGTCCGGTCTGACCAGTGTGAGGTTGCCCGGTCGGACCGGCCGTCTGGCCAGTCAGACCGAGAGAGTGGCCGCGGTCTGACCGGCCACCAGGCCCGGTCAGACCGGCCGACTGCGCCGATTCTCCCTCACCGACTGATTGCAAATTTGCCTCGTCGGATTTGTTAAATATTTGATTAACAGGGGCTTGGCTAGTGCTTGCAGAAGTTTTAGGTGGTAAATCGGCTATGAAAGAGCCGAATTTAGAACTCATATAATCCTTAATGCTCTCATTAAAACAAGCTTTCATAGCAGTATCAAGTTTCTTATTAACAACAGCAGTACTTGCTACAAGTTTTTGAACAGGAATTGCAAGTTCTTCAGGATTTACCTCTTTTACCTCTTTAGTAGCAAGTTGGAGAGGAGGACCGGGCTTGCGAATCATTCCTTGACGAATTTTGGTGAACATCCTCGTCAACGCCTCCTCTTGCCACGCCTTGAATTGATGCTCCATATTCTTGATGTTGCTCCTTATCTGGATCATCCAAAGAAATCTTGATGACATTGGATCCATCCACGTCTGGCTTGCTTTGCTTCGACATGGCGGCGTCAAAGTTGAGATGACGTTGAGCAAATTTCCCCAATGGAGTCGCTAAAAATTGTGTTGGCAACTTTTTGTGAAGTTGACAAGCACGATCGCAGCACCTAAATGCCTTGCGGTGATCGTAGAGTCGCCAACCACCCTAATCTAGCAAGCGCTAAATCAAGATGGGTTTTGATAAACTAAATCGGCTAACGGAGCCAATCTAGATGAAATGGTGGATAACTACCCAACTCGTGGGCAAAACGGAAGGTTTTCAGGACAAACCTACAAAGAGGTGTCGCACTCTCGCAGTGGCGACGGACGATTTATGGCGCACTCGACAAAGATGCACAAACTAATCTAGAACTAGAAGCAATATAAAAAAACGATTCGATTGATTGATTGTAGGATATTTTTTACAATTGAACGGGCCTTGTCCCTTATATAGGGGTTGGTCTTGCCCTCTACAGGCTCTCCTCCACGTCCAACTTGGGATAGAAACCAAAGGAAACCCGAAACATGCCTTCCCAAGCAAAGAAAACTCGAGACCCGATGAAACTGATTCGGGCTCGGACTCTGCCGGTCTGACCGGCCTATACACGGCAGTCAGCCGGCCTCCAAGAGGAAACACCGGTAGATTTTCAAACTTTGGCAATTTTCCCTATTTCGACTTTACGTGCCAAATTCAGGTGTAAACACAATCTCTCAAGCAGGATAGGCTTAGGTTGTCCTGTCCCCGTAAGCCATCACTGAACGCTGAAAACAATAGAACACGACATTTGTGAAATGATTGCTTTAACATCTTTTCTTTGGATAACATGTCGCACATTGTGTTTGGGGATGCGTCCTTTTGCTTTCCACACCCCCTCCTTGAAATGCTAAAAATATTTTTGGTAATAGGCTAAGGGAAGTGTCTAGATTCATTTAAAAACTGATTTTATTTGGAAGTAGTGTCTTATATTGATCAATTTGGTGTTGTTGCCATAATATAGTTGTCAACAATAAAAAATTGTTTAACCTCATATAGGTTATCTTCGTGTCTTTCAGTTAGCTGCATTCTTGATCCTTGATGATTTCATAGGAGTAGTAGGATACTACGTATAGTAGAACTACAGTTTTGAATTTGGTAGCCACGGGTCTTTTGTTACCGTTTGGATAACGTAGTTCATATAGAATATTATTTTAGATTCTATGTTTTTTTATTAGATATTCAAGTTGGATATCATCATGAGGAAGCTGAGAGTTGTCCCATAACATGGAGTTTTTTTAATTTATCTTGTTTTTACCGTGTGTCTATTAACAGATAATTTCTCCGTCCCAAAATATAAACACATCCTCTACTAAATATTTACTCCCTCCGTTCCATAAAAAACTAACTTCTAGAGATAAACTTGGACATACATATGTTCAGATTTATCCCTAGAAGTTGTTATTTTAGACATATTTTAGGACGAAAGCAATACCAAGATGAATCATTTTCATTATTAAAAAAATGAACTGATTGTTTTTTTTTCAGCAGCGAGCAATAGCAGGGAAGGAGACATTTTTCACCTGCCTAGTGCCCTTAGAGCAGGTACATAGCAGGTCTAATAGCCTGCTTACCTAATATTTTAACATATACTGATAGAGAGAGAAAAATCAGAGAGAGCAAATGGGACGACAATCCAGTCGCCGGCTCAAGCACGAGCGCCTAGGCACTCTGGCCCCCTGCAGTTCGGGACAACCAATAGAGAATCAGATCTTGAACATGCAGAAATTACCAATACCTGACAGGATGCCTTGGTTAAAGCATGGGTGTAGTCAATTGTTAAGAGCAGGTACAATAGCAGGCTATAAGCCAGCTGCAAACATATTTTAAGAAGATAAATCAGGAGAGAGAAGAGCAGCGGGCTACAGATTTGTAGCCAGCTGTAGCACAGACTCCAAGACGCGGTGTGTCTATGACAGGTGGGACTAGGTATTAATAGTGTAGTATGTAACTATTGTATGAATAAGCTATTAGATTGGCTATAGATGAATTGGAGTTAGTAGTTGGCTATACTATTGAACTTGCTCTTATATCTACCGTGGTTTAGTTATCTCTTAAATGATACACTGAATTTTGGAGCCGGCAGTTAACCCTACTATTGAATTTGCTCTTACCGCATTCCTCGATTCTCCAACCCAACGGCTCTCGCATTCATACACTACTGTTGCAGCTGTCAGCCTCACTCCGATGACAAAGCAGCGACAACCTTTTTTTACCAAATTATCTCCTCTCCACTACTACACTCCACTCCACTAGCTCGCCATTTGAGAAGCTTCGACCTCACACAAATCCCAGCTACTAGTGGTACTGGAGTACCTCACTCTCACCACACTCCCTTCGTCCCTTTCTCCTCTCTCACCAACTCAAAGCTCTCGCCGAATCCCACCCAAAGATCCAAACCCTTTTCCATCCAAGAACGCGAGAATCCACCCACCCACCCCGCCGACGCCCGGCGATGGGCGCCTTCGCGGCGGCGCTGCTGGCCCTCCTGCTGGCCGCGATGGCGCCCCCGGCGGAGGCGGCGTCGGGGTGAACTGGGGCACCCTGTCGTCCCACCGCGTCCCGCCGCCGGTGGTGGTGGACCTGCTCCGCGCGCCAACCGGATCGGGAAGGTCAAGCTCTTCGACGCCGACCCGGCCGTGCTGCGTGCGCTCGCCGGCAGCGGCCTCCAGGTCATGGTCGGCGTCACCAACGCCGAGCTCGCCGCCGTCGCGGGATCCCCCGCCGCCGCCGACGCCTGGGTCGCGCAGAACGTCTCGCGCTACGTCGGCCGCGGCGGCGTCGACATCCGGTGAGTGCCTCCCGCCGCTTCAGTCTTGATTCTGAGATCTCCTGCAGTGATTCTCTGTAGATCAGGGTACTTATCACTGTTCCTTTTTGTGGTTTGGGTGGCCAATGTAGGATTCTTTGGATTTAGTTTGGTTACAAATTGTTGGATTTGATTTGGGCGTAGTCCCTGGATCTCTTTAGCTTTACTTAACTGTACATTCGTTTTGCTTTTAGACTATTTTGATTGCTTTATGTCGAAGATCTCATTCACCTTTTGGTAGTTGGTATACATGAAGATTGGTCACAACTTTTTTTGCCTTCAATAATTACATTGCAACTTCGATTTGGGATTGGGTGGAAATCTGCATCATCTTGATTTGATTTAGTTGTAATTACCCATTTTTATCTTAGAAATATCAATATTATCAGTTTGTTATTGGCAATGTCATTTTCGAATTGGCTATTACTACATTTTATCTCATTTAGTTATGTGCTGTTGAGTAATTACCCTATGAATTTTATGCAGATACATTGCCGTGGGAAATGAGCCGTTCTTGACGAGCTACCAGGGTCAATTCCAGTCATATGTTATTCCAGCAATGACAAACATTCAACAATCGCTGGTGAAGGCTAATCTTGCTAGCTATGTGAAGCTTGTTGTCCCATGCAATGCTGATGCTTATCAGAGTGCTTCTCTCCCATCACAAGGAGTTTTTAGGACCGAACTGACTCAGATAATGACCCAGCTCGCTGCTTTTCTCAGTTCTAGTGGAGCGCCATTTGTGGTCAATATATACCCTTTTCTCAGTCTTTATCAGAGCTCTGACTTTCCACAAGATTATGCCTTCTTCGAGGGATCTACTCACCCGGTTGTAGATGGTCCTAACACATACTACAATGCTTTTGATGGCAACTTTGACACATTAGTTGCTGCACTGGGTAAAATTGGATACGGACAGCTACCGATTGCAATAGGTGAAGTTGGCTGGCCAACTGAAGGAGCACCGAGTGCAAACTTAACTGCAGCAAGGGCATTCAACCAAGGTCTTATGAATCGTGTTATGAACAACAAAGGAACTCCGCTTCGTCCTGGTGTACCTCCAGCTGATGTCTATCTTTTCAGCCTTTTTGATGAAGAGCAAAAGAGCATACTACCTGGAAACTTTGAGAGACACTGGGGGATCTTCTCATTTGATGGACAAGCCAAGTACCCATTGAATCTTGGTTTAGGGAATCCGGTACTTAAGAATGCTAGAGAGGTGCCATATCTTCCATCACGGTGGTGCATCGCAAACCCTGCCCAGAATCTTGATAATGTTGCAAATCACTTAAAGCTTGCTTGCTCTATGGCTGATTGTACCACACTCAACTATGGAGGTTCCTGCTATGGCATTGGAGAGAAGGCCAACGTTTCTTATGCTTTCAACAGCTACTATCAGCAACAGAAGCAGGATGCTAAGAGTTGCGATTTCGATGGGAATGGGATGATAACTTACCTTGATCCATCCATGGGCGAGTGTCGCTTTCTTGTTGGAATTGATGATAGTAAAAGCTCTGCAGTTTCCTCCTGTGGCTGCGGTTGTGGGGTTTGTTGTGGGGTGTGGGTTCTATTTTTCTGGGTGTTCATGTACCTTAGAATGATGGGTTCTGTCTGACGTCGAAAATGATCTGTTAGGACACATCGGCATACTTTCTGTGGCCTTGTGTTATAGAAGGTATTCTTCTAGTAGATTTAGGAAACCACGGCATTCTAGCCATATATGAAAATTAGATTGTGTGAGATTAGGAAAAGAGATTCTAGCCATATATATATGAAAGTTGATTTGTGCTGAAATTTCTCCTGATTCTGAAGAAACATGTTTTTGCCAGCAATTTACAATTTAACAGATCTTAGTTTTTTTGGGTGTTCATGTACCTTCGAATGATATGTTCAGCCTGATGTCGAAAATGATCTGTTGAACATACCAGAATGATATGTTGTCCTTGTGAATATAAAGTATATTGTATTATTGACTTCTAGTTTTAGGAAAATATTGCATTCTAGCCATATATGAAGAATTGAAGATTAGATTGTTGTGTCGTGCATTAAAATTGACCTGGTGGTGAAATTTCTCATTTGTGTATTTGCCACCAGTTTAAAGGAAAATATTGCATTCTTGCAGCCTTAAGCTCTTGATGTAAGGTGTTTCATTGGTGCATATCAGTGTAGATGTTCACTGAAGAGCAGCTGAGTACAACATTATTCCAGTAGACTTTATTTCATATTTCATATTACTGACTAACAAGCCTGAGGCATTTTTTTTTCCATTCAGCGCGACGATGGCGGTGGAGTAGGAGGGCAGCAGTTTTCGCCACAGCAGGCATGGCCACAGGTCACCTTTGGATGCTGCACCAGCCAGCAGCACCTGCAAGCTGAAAAGAAATGTTTCCAAGATGAAGTTCACAAAATGGACATGACATGATGCTAACATGCCAACAGCAGAGGAGCATGACTCTCTAACTGCCAGCTTGCAATATTACCACAAAAGAATCAAACTTCCAATGAAGAGAGCATCTAACTGACATTATGATTGACATGTTTATATTTCTGGAACACTTATAGAAAAAAAATCCAATAGATGAATAAACAGGAAATTTCCTGATATATGACATACGCAGCGATGCAGTGGCGGTGGTGATGAAGAGTGCAAGCAGCATGAGCCAGGACACAAGGGCAAGAACAGTGTTCCTCCTCATGTTTCTTTCTTGTTCTCTCCTCTCTTGATGCTTCAGAATGCAGAGCTTTCAGGAGATCTCTATGCAAATATGGCAGTGATCTGCGGTGTATATATATTGTAAAGGATGACCGAGTTAGCATTTGTAAGTGATGTGCCATACCTGAAATTTGTTGATAAGATGTAGCCGCTTTGCTGGACTTGGACTGGTCCATTGTAGATGTTGGACTGCAGATATCAAGTTTTGTCTGTGTCGGTGTGGACTCCTGCGTTGTCATTTTTCACAATTTCTTTCCTGCTTACGAGCAGATCTTTTGAATCCAAGATCCTGTGTTTCAGGATTTCTATCTATGCTCTTCACAGTGAATTTACCACCCCACTAACCCTATTTGTTTACCAATTACTCCTGCGTCTACTTTAAAATTACAAAAATAGTTCTTCCATATATTGTTTCTGTCTTATTTCATCTTAAATATAATTTAGTGACGGATTGTTCTTTAAACCTCACAATTAATTTGTTTTAAATAATACTTTTTTTGCTCGAAAAAGTACATAAGAAAAAAAAAAGGAGGGGAGTCAAGAAACTCTCCTACAAGAGGGTTATAAACACAACAATCAACCAGAAACTAGAAAAGGAAATTACGTCCAGGACCAAGCAAACTTTATGGTAAAAAACTAATAAAACCCTTATCCCGCCAAACACGGCCTCATCCCTAATATCCTGCACAAGAGCAATATCAGGCGAGGTCCCCTCAAAGGCATGACTATTTCTATATTTTTAGATAATATAGCATGCATGTAATTCATATCTATCCCTAGTAATCCATAGTAAAGTATGGGTATTTAGCTAGTACTTATAAGATGTTGTAACTTGCTAATCTGACCGTACTTAAGTTGGTGATAAGGTAATGATCTATGAGCTCAAAAGTGATAGGCCAGCAACTGTGATGCACACAAAAGTGCTCGCTAATTATGGGAGCAATCTAGCAAGTGTAAACCAGGGCATTACCCGGTTGCGCTAACTCGCGTGCACGCCCGGCCCACAAGGCCCACGCGCACGCGCGAGATTTTTTTTTTCTATAACCATTCTCTAACGCCGGTTTTTTCCTTTTTTCTTCCGCGTTTTTTCTTTTGGTGTTTCTTTTCGCTTTTTTTTGCGCTTTTTTAATCTTTTAGCACACGTGTTTTTTTAAATGTTTTGAGTTGAAAGTTTTTATATATTGACTTGAAAATTTTCAAATTTGGCCTTGAAATTTGAGAAATTTTCAAATCTCAAGTGAAAATTTTCGAATCTGAGTTGAAAGTTTTCAAAATTTTCAAATCTCGACTTGAAAGTTTTCGAATCTTGAGTTGAAAATTTTCAAATCTCAAGTTGAAAGTTTTCAAAATTTTCAAATCCGGACTTGAAAGTTTTCGAATCTTGAGTTGAAAGTTTTCAAATCTCGAGTTAAAAATTTTCAAATCTCAAATTGAAAGTTTTCAAGAGATCGGAAGAGCACACGCGAATCTCGAGTTGAAAGTTTTCAAATTTTAACTTTAAAATTTGAAACTTAAATCAAAAGTTTTCGAATCTAACTTAAATTTTTTTCAATTTTTTAGTAAAAATATCTCTCAAAAAATCTTCAGAATCTTTCCTAATTACTACTAGTATCATTAGTGTTAAGTGTTAACTAATAGATTAATAGATAATAAATGTAGTTAAACCTTAAGGGGAGGTGCTCGCTAGCAGCGCGCATGCGCTAGCTAGGAGCCCCCGGCAGTACCTAGGAATTTGAGGCTCCAGTAATTTGTGGGAATAAATTAGCGGTGGAGCCCTACATAAATCGAAAGAAGATTTTTCAAATGAATGATAGAAAAATATTATTTCATGATGTAGTTATTCTTTCTTTTACTAAACGAAAAATGAGAAGCCTTTAATGCCCAGAATGCACATTCTACCCAAATCAACAAATGAATAGAATAAAAAAATTAAAGGAAAGGAACGAGATGCCTTTAAATATATCAAAACGCATTGGCATAGATTAAAATATAAAAAATTTAGGACATAGCACTTGTGTAAACAAGTACTACCTCCATCCCAAAATAGAGTTTTAGGCTTGGACATGGATATTAAGGCCCTGTTTAGATCCTCCAAGATGGCAAAAGTTTTGCCATTTTGTAGCACTTTTTGCCATTTGGATATAAACACTAGTAGCAAAAGTTGTCAATTTGGCATTTGGCATTTGCTAGTCCATAATAGCAAATTATGCCAAAAAGTGCTTTGGGACCACTCCCTCTCTCTTTCTCTCTCTCACTTTAGTGCTAGAATGGCAAAACTTAACCTGCATCTAAACACCAACTAATACTTTTGCAATGCCAAAACTTTTGTCACCAAAACTTTTGCCATTTGCTATTTGCCATTCCAAATGGATCTAAACATGCCCTAAGAAAATATGTGTTGTATTAAATGGCAAAAAGTTGTGATTGTTTTACAAGAGAAAGTTGGTGGACAATTTAAATGGTGAAATGTTGTGATTGGTTGAAAATGGAATGTGGGTGAAGTTATTATATTTTGAACAAAATTTGAATGCCATAGGTTGTTATATTTTGGATAGAGGGAGTATGTCATATGCCTTTGAGGGTAGAGCAAGCAAGATTCATTGATATGAAAAAACACAACAATGCCAGGTGAAACTTCACTTTGGGGAAAAAAAGAGAAAGTAAGTAAGAAAGAAACTCTTAATCTACAGGATCATACAAGTGAACGTAGTACCATTTTCATTTTGGATAGAAGTCTTACTTTGAGAATCTCAGAACTACACAATTTTCCAACCTGTGAAAGGCTATTCAGCAATCACAATTCACAATGTAGCTATAAATGGATCTGATATTAGAAAACATTTTTCGTTTGAAGGCAACACATATGCTTGCAATTTAGTATATATACATTGATCATACATCAAATGGAAGTTCAGAAGTATATCAGCGTCTGCCTGCTATATCAGCGGCTTACAAAAATATGAGCACCGAACAACTCATTGCACTTCAAAAAAATGAGGGAAAAAAATCATATCAGCGGTTGCCTGCTATATCCATTTTTTTTTAGGTAATGGATTCAAACTCGGTCAGCATGGTTATACATGGCCAAAAGCCTGCTATATTCATTTATTAACAGCTTCTAGCTAGCTGACTAAAGAAAGTCGCAGCATCTATCACTTATACTAGTCAGTACAGCATTTTGTAATGGAGGTCTATCTTCGAGCAGTAATGTACTGTAACTGGTCACATTTGTTTCAGTGAATGCCACGCCTTAGGTTACCCGTATAAGTAGAACAACCATGATGAACATACAGGTCATTACAAAAAGCAGAAACCAGTGGAAACAAGTTGTTTTGGAGGTTAACGAAGACACCTCCACAGCTCGTGCATTTGCACGGTCAGTGCCTGCCAAGCTATATGCCACAGCCCTTTCAGTTGAATCAAGTATCTGCAACAACAGTAAGTGGACAATTTTTATATGCTTTCAGCAAGCAAAAGGAGTTCATTCACACTCAAGGGGTTATCAAAGTTTCAATCCTTTGATGATCATATTTTTTTGATTTTTTTTGTGTAAGATCCTTTTACACCAGAACATGACAATTTGTTTAATCAAACCATGTTATCAGCTGTCATTTATTGAACTTAACCTATATACAAGTCCAGAAGTCCTACATGTGATCCAAATATTGTCAACATAAAATGGAATTTTTTTTATTCAATTGGTTGCCCCTTATTACATACTAAATATTAGAGTGGACGCTGAAGAGAATATGCATGAATGATAGAAATAGTTGGAGGGGGTGGTACATGATTGGGTCTCTGACATATAGGTGCACATGTTAAAGAGTATTTATTTCACTTATCGAGCAGTAAATTGGGAAAGTGATACAAGAATGTACGTAATTCAGTTCCCAATGTTTTCCCAAAGATGCGTGAAGCTAAGGTAGTTTCACATTTTCTTGATTAAAAACACCTAAACTGTTGCTCTAAATTGATGCAGCATTATCACTTATCAGCTGGTGGGAATTAATTCAAGTCTACAAGGTCTTTGGGAACAACATCAAAATTCAGTTACATAACACTAATATTTCAAAATTAGAACAGCGTTCACACAAGGAAGTTCATATTGTTTTTATAGCTTGCTTAATACAAATAAGTTGGTGTATCATGGAATTGTCATTCAGGAATAGTTATAGTAGTGGTAAAAAGAGTTGAATGTTTGCCAAGTTATAACCAGCAGAAGAGCTAACTCACATAAGAGTATCAAGTACCAACAAAAAAATAAGTCTACCTTCTCTGTTGCTTGCACAGACTGGTTCATCATAAGACTGCTATCCTTCAGCTGGCGTGCTAATTCAACAATCTCATCAGTCAAATCTTCTTGCAGATTCCTGCAAAGACAATGAAACCAATAAAAGGACAATCAGTATAAAAGAACAATCAGTATATTCATTGATTTAAGTAAATCCCTCACGGCAGGTGCTTAGCAAGAAATAAAGAGAAAAGATAACCTTAGTTTGTGTGACCAGCTAAAAGGACTGAAAATGGTTACTGGTAATTCGTAAGGAGAAATTAGTAATTCTGAACATACCTATATTTCTCTATGTTTGCCTGGGCTGCTTCATCTAATCTAAGAGGTTCTGCAACATTTCTTTCTTTTGCATTGGTAGGTTGTTCAATCTCTTGCAGAGCTCTGCTTAACCATAATAATAAGATTAATTACCAAAAAATGAATGAGCTCCATGACCAATTTAGTGCAAGGAAGGGTACAGAATTAACTAACGTCAATCGCCTCCTCAATCCAGGGGATAAGGCTATTGGACTTTTAATTTGTTCCCCTTCAAGGTAACTTTCTTCTTTTCTGATGGCTTCAACAGCATTTTCGTAACCAGGCTAAACCAGCATAAACATAGTTAGAGAAAGTGCCTGCGTACACGCTAAATGATTATAATAGCATTTTGCATTCAGGTAACTGAGGACCTAGGACTACATTTATACAGGGTAAATAAACAGACAACAATTTAACCACTTATGTTGGAACTTGGAATCAAAACAGGAGAGATTGAACAGAAAACATAAAGTTGACAATGTTTTGCATGTGAGCAGTTGTGTTTGATTAGGATAATTTGTAAAAAAAAAAAAAATCTAGGCCATTGTAAACATAACTAAGAGAACTTATAGTCTAGTCTATTTATACATAGTACATCAAATGGTCAGAAGTAGAAAAGATACAGGTTGGTACAATATATAGTAATGAAGACACTGTTTAAATTGAACCCAAAAGAAAGAACAGAGTAAAATCTACTAGTTTCTCAAAAAGAGGAATTGAACAACAAAATACATACCACTAGAGAAGCAAGCCTTGCGGCAAGTTCCTCAATCCTATCTGAATACTCATTTAGCCTTCCTTTTGCAATACTGAATCAAGAGGAAGTTGTCCATGAATGAAGATGTAACAGTTATACAAATACAAGAAGATAGTAGAGGTAAACATATGGAGGAATGAGTCTTCCAGCAAATTTCATAGGAAATTAATCTGTAAAAAACATATTATGAATTGAAAGGATGAAACAAAAATATGAAACTCTAGATATTGGTACAAGAAGCTTGCCTTGCAGAAAGAGTACGAAAAATCCAGTAAACCAAAAAGTAATATCTAATTTATAAACTAAGTATTATTTAAAGGCTGCACCGGAAAAATGATTCTCCATATATATGTAGTATATTTTAATTAGGTATTCATGATTAAAACTGGTCCATATCACTATTCCTGCAATTAGTCTTACATGAATTATCTGTATGAGAACCATTGGCTACATTATATCGCTTCATTCAACAGTTCTAGAAAGATGAATAAATGATAATTTTGAAATAACTTGTCTATCATTGTAAGAAGCCAAAATTGGTCATTTTTTTTAAAAAAAAATTAGGAAGTTCCTTAGTACCTTCAACTATGTCCAGTCTAGTAATAAGAAATTCATGACCTCCGAATGATAAAAGAAATAAATTATGTCCATTTTCACTAGAAAGTCTACAGCTAAATGTGATGTTTTGACTTTTCAATCAGCCCAATTAGTAAACAACAACTGTAGTCATTTTTTTAGCAATAATAACATGAGTTTACCACTATCTTTCCACGTTACCCTTTTTCAAGAATATTTAATTATGATGCTCCAAACATGTTTTGCTGGTAGATAACTAGCTATCCACCGCTTCTTTTTTGTTCCTGTGTGATTCAGTCCTCAGACGCAGCAATCCAAAGTACTGACGACTAAATCTGACTAAATGGTCTGTCTAGTGCCAGCAATACTAACATTGGCACCAACTAACACAAGCCTACTAGTAGATTGTAGGCTACGCCATTCTATTTTATTATTCCAAAATGTTACCAGTTGAACATTATGATAAAAGCAAATTAGCAGGTACCTTGATATCCCTTCTGACGTATTTTCCGCTGCCAGCTTCTCCAACAGTTCCCTCGATGTGGTGACATACTGCGATTGAAGGTTGCACATGCTAAGAGGAAAACGGAATTGAACTTTATAATCTAAAACGTGAAATGCAGTTGTCCCACAGAGAGCACCAAATCATGTCTCGAATGTTACACATGAACTAAATAGGATCCAACAAAAGCTGGCAGATCACCGATTCAATTAGCAAATGGTAAAACAGCAAAAGATTAGTTTATATTCTTTTTCCTCTAAAACTGGTTGCACGTTATTTAGAATACACCATTCTCATCAGACTGAAATCTGAGTGCAGACCAAAATTAGGGGGCGAAATCCACTAGGACAATAAAACTGCTAGGATTCCGAGATACAGCTATACTTACATGAATGAGTTTAGCCTGGTTCTGCTGCCGCGGAGCCGAGTCAAGCAACCGCAGCAGATTCACTTCAGTCTTACTGATGCCCATTGTGGGATATCTGATCAAACACGGTACCAACAATAGAAGCATAACCACAATTGCATTAACTCCATTTCCAGAAATATGAACGCGAAATCGCAATTCATGAATCTCCTGATTCCAGATAAACAGAAGAAACTATGAACGGCCTTTCTCCGAATGGAGAGGGGGAAAATTGTACTACAAACTACCTTAGCGCACGCGTCCAATCCGATGGACAATTCGTATGAAAATGAAACAAGATCCAATCGACGGGTCGAGATACAAGAATCCGAGGCGGGGACAATTGAACGGAGAATCGTATTGCAAGGGGAAAAGAAAAAGATTGCAAGATTCAAGTGGTAGAAAGGTTCAAGGGGACACCTCCTCCGCTTGTTGGCGTCGGGCACGGACTACCAAAGGAAGCGGTTCTCGCCGGTCGCGGATGTCGCTCACGGGTGGCCGTTGCCGGCTGGCCGACCGGACGGACGGACGGACGGCGGCGGCGGCGGAGAAGACGCGTACGCCTCGTCGGCGTCGCCGCCACGAAGGGAGCACAGCGGTTTGGGTGCTGGGCCTGATGGGCTGAGAAGGCAACTAAGAACCGTCCGATGAGATTGGACGGTGGATAAGGCAGAAACTGTAGAAATTGCCATGTAGGGACTATTCGTGTGATTGTTAGCCAAAGTATGTGAGAAAAATTCACATATATATAATTATTGAAAAATGTGAATCATAGCTTCTCTAAAGAAAACCATAGCAAATAGTCCATTCAACTCCAATTCATGATGTGCGACTATAAATTACAAAACATTGTCTAAATAAGAGTTACTTTTTTTATAATGGAATTCATTCTGGCCTTTACTAAACTACAACCAAATATTACAGAATTGCTGGATGAATAAGTAAAAAAAAAAATACAAAATTATAACTTGGTTAGAAACAATAAAACCGCTAAGAAAACCACCCTTAAAAATATAGATCTCCATGCATGGTTGGCTAGAGTGTGTATAACCGAGCTGGTTCTTGTCTTCCTCAAAGCAGAAAAGCATAATCTTTTAAATGAATGGTCGATACTTGTATTATAATTAAATTTTGTACCTATCACCATTATCATATGGCGTCAAACCAAAGCGGAAGAAACAATGGAGATTAGCTGAACTGTATATCAGTCATTAGTCCAGATCTTACCACCACCAAATGAATCCGATCCGATGAAGACACCACAAGGATATCACAATAATAGGGAACCTCCAATACAACGCCTTCAAGAAGGCTGCGACATCTTGAATATCACTATCTCTAGGTTTTCAATGAGAGAGTCCATCCTATGGCACGGATGCAAAGGATATTGTGACATCACCTCCAGGAAGATGTCTGTTGTCCACAGAAGTAACTGATATCTATCTTCGGAGGCAACCGACAACAGACTCGGTGGGTAGCGACAACAGATGCCGGAGGCTGAGCAAGGGGACATGCCCGAGGAAGCTGCGGCCAAGGACGGATCCGGCAACCTACATCGCCAACCGTGATGCTAAGGCGCCACCTCCCGTCACCGTGCAGCCAACCATTGACGAGGGAGCCTGCACCAGTGATCGTCACGTGTCGCGCCTTATTAGATCCATGTTGGCTCCTTACCTCGCCTCGTTGCCACGCTGTCCTGGCTTTCGCTTGCTCACGGGGCAATGTCCTCACCAGATCCACGCCACCTCCGCCTTCCTCTGTGCTACAGCCTCTCTGTTGCACCATTAAGAGAGGAGCCGCATCGCCTTGCCAACCTGCCTTGTCATTGCTGACCAAGAATTGTCACGACGCCCCAATTTTATTTCTGGATTAAAAACCATTAAATAATGCAGTCTAGAATTTATATTAAAAGTCAAAGTACTTTAGGGTCGGGAATATCTGTGTAATTGTAATAGTACAAAGTTCTTTTAATCAATTAAGTAAATGAAAAAACCAATTAAAATCATCCCCTTCTCCTTGGGCCATTTCTGGCCCAAGTCTGCTCTTCGTTCCTCGATCTTCGCGGGTCCAGCAAGCTTCTCCTCTTCACGGATCGGCTCTCCTTCCTCTCCTTGGTCAGCCCATCTACTCTCTGCTGAGGCCTATTCGCCTC
Organism: Oryza longistaminata; assembly: GCA_009805545.1. NCBI lineage: Eukaryota > Viridiplantae > Streptophyta > Magnoliopsida > Poales > Poaceae > Oryza > Oryza longistaminata. Next base: position 4,564,262 of record CM020185.1, on the reverse strand, counting down.
CTCTCTCTCGCGAAGTCCACTTCACCTCCCTTCTCCCTTCAGCCGCCGATAGGTAGGGCCCACCTATCAGGGTCATCCCCTGCCTCAGGCCAGTCAGCTGCAACCGCTTCCACCCCACATCGCCGCCTCTCCTGTGTGCCTCCCTGCTCCCGCACGTGTGTGGACCTGAGTCCCCACACGCTCCCACACCCACACCCCCTCTCTTCCCATGAAATCCGGTGGGATCAAACCCTACTTCTCCCCACCTTGTCGACCCACTCCTTCACCGCCAATTCTCGCCTCGTCCCGGCTCCCATTCACCCTCTCGAGGCTATAAAGCTCATTCCTTGAGCTCCCTCTCCCATTTTCCCTAGTATCCCGAGCCCACCATGCCCTGAAACCACCGCCTCACTGGACCACCCTAGCGCCACCGCTCGCCGCCGTGCTCTGACCTAGCGTTGCCACGGCTAGTGCCGTCGCCGCACCATGCCACCATTGCCATAAGCTTCGCTGCTTTGCGTAGCGCCTCGGCCACTGCTCCTCTTCCACTGCTATACTTGGGTGATAATTTGACTAGATTGTGTATATTCTTAGCCATGCTTAATTACCACTAGTTCATCTAATGGGATAATCACACTACTTACATTTAGTATCTTGACGAGCTGCAAGCTCGAGACATCTAGCTATGCTTTATTGGTCATAATTATCCACCTAAAATATGGTTTAATGTTGGGTTGTGGGTGCATGATTTTGTTTGTCACGAACATATGCGCCCATGGCAATAAAGGACGTTCACGTGAAACCCTATAAGACTTACCATGCTTACCACAAGAAAGCATGGGCAATTGCTGAACTTCTAGTATAGCTTTTCCCTTTCCGATGTACCCAAGTAAGGGTGGGTGTGATGGAGTTTGGATGGACTGGGCAGCGGTCTATGCGGCTTTCGGATTCATTGTAACATAAGAGGGGATTGCCCACCTTGGTTTTAAAGGTACGGGTGAAACCTGTAATGTGGTGCGCTTGGTTAGGGGAGTTATGCGAAGGGACTTGTTGCAATCACTCGCATGGTGACATGCCTGCGGAAGCACGGTGACATGCCGGTGGATTGCGTCTTGTGGGTATAGTTGTACACTTCTAGCCAGAGTAAAACTATTCGAATGGACATGCTTGCGGTTATGGGCGATCGACCAGCTTCACCATGTTTAGTCTCACTCTATTATTTAACTTGACTTAATGAATTGGTATAGTTCAGGTGGTTGGCTGGACCTGTTTATCGTGGTGTAGCATTGTTAAGTGGACATTAATCTTGTCTTAATTAATTAACTGTTTTATTGTTTTCAACTACAAATGTTTACAACTGCATTCAAGCAAATAGCCACAAACCCTCCTTTGTCTCCTCTTACATGCCTACATCATTAGCGTGGCTTGCTGAGTAAGTTGGTTGTACTCAGTCTTGCTATTATTCTTTCTTTTTAGAAGTGGTAGAAAAACCAAGACTTATACCCCAGTCGAGTTTTACCTATGAAGTGGAGCTGAAGCCTGCTAGGATCGTATTTTTCTGTTGCTGCTTTCTTTTCAGCGTGGGAACTAAGTGTCTCTTCCGTAAGTATTTACGTTTTATTTATGTTCTGATCTGTATATTAATATTTCTGAACATAAATTTATACACAAAATAATCTGAAAATTTGGTTAAATTTTGGATTCACAACATTATAATTCAATGCTATTCACCTATATGTAGCCATGCCATTATTATGTTACACGTATTCAATACTTGCCATTACTTGCTATTTCGATGCAATTCTAAATTTTTTACCAAATTTCTTAATCTCTTTAAATTAAAAATACAAAAAGATAACTACTAGTTTCTCGTCTTCATAACAAAATGAAATTTCCAGTTTTGAAAAACAAATTTTCTAATTGCTGCAAACGCATTTTCTGTTTTATAGTTCTAATAAAAAAGAAAATCCAATCATTTAGAAACCCATCATTAAGTGATGCACATTGCTGACTTCCTGCTGCCTACTAAATTGGACCTAGTGCTACTCCACCAAACCAAAGCATATTGCCAAACATGGCTTGGCTGGCTATGGACATATCACTAGCTAGCACTACCATGCCATGTCCTCACAGAGTCAAACTCTACTCCTTTCATCATTGTCTCTTGTGTCACATGGATATACACTTTCGATGGAAATTCCAACATTGCGGTCGCATGATCTTGTCGTCCATCTTATCGTCCACTCCCTTTTCCAAATTTTGCATGTGATACACTGGATTGGAATCTGTTGCTCCATATAAATAAGTGACTCTGAGAGTAGCAAAGCCAAAGCAACTTCACACACACAGTGTACTGATCAACACTTCTGGAAGTGGAGCAAGGTTGAGTTACCTGTGAGACAGTAATGAAGAGGAACACCATCCTTGCTCTCTTCATCTGGGCCATGGCTATGGTGATCTTCGCCGCGGCAATGCCGGCCAAGGCAAGGATGGAGGGGATCCATCCTCAAGGTTAGTTTGGTCATTTTACCCTTGTTCCATAGCATATTGTAGTATATTTTTAAGCTAAATCAAACTTTTCTTCATACCTGTGACGCTAGTATAGCATATCCCATGGGTGTCGGTTGGGAATCTCGTATAGGTGCCAAATTTTTAAGAGGTTGTGCTAGTTTTTAATTTTAGATCCACAAGAGTGGACGAGAGAGCATGAAAAGTCTCACATGTATTGGTTTTTAGGCCGTCCCTGTTATGGGTTTTGGAGTAGTGGACTAGTGGCAATACATGCAAAATTTTCCTTTATACATACACAGATGAGAAGATTTCACTCTTCTTGTTTATTTGGAAGTAATCATTGATTTTTCTTGTGCAATGAAATGATCGCAGGATGCAGATGCTGCTATTTCAGACTTAGGCCGATGATCCAGTGTGCCAAGGCTTGCTGTGGCGCTGACGATGAGAACTGCTGCCTTGTGAACAACTAGTTCATCTCGGGAATAAATAAACCGAGTCGGTCTTGGACCTTTGCTTAATTTCCTTGTGTTTCAACGATCTCGCTGAAGAATGCAGTTATATATATGAAATAAAATCCAGCTCTTGCTGTTCATACCTAAATGTGTGTGTCCTCATTTCCAAATCTATTGTGTGCGGTCAGCGCCTTGAATAATACTGCATCTTATTAACTGCGTACCACTGCCACCAGTAGGTTATTTGTAAAAGATGTAGACATAAATATCCATGCTACATATATTCTACAGTTCTATTCATGTTGGCCTAGTTGAAGCAACCTTGACATTTGGCACTTTTAAAAACACATAATACGAAAACTTCAACTAAATATATGTATATACTCCCTCCATCCAAAAAAAACGAATATAACGCATTACAGTACAATAAATCTGTACAGATATATGTCCAGATTTATAATAGTAGGATATGTCACATCTAGTATTAGATTGGTTTTTTTCTCCATATAGCAAAAATATATTACTTTACAATACAAAGATGCACTTGTTCAAACAAAGTATATGGTCTTATTTTATTTGCTCTAAAAATGAGGTAGAGGCACACAAACATTTTTCTAGTGGTGTAACCATTGACAAAAGTACATATTACACAGTCCAACCTAATGGGTGCAGAACAAATTGGAGCTTAGAAAATATTGAAAAGAAAGGAATATGGACTAGTTGAAACTATTTTTCAAATAGGCTACAAGAACAAACACAGGTACAAGATGAATTTTTTGCCAACAAAATGGTACATCAGAAGGTCATGGATATCATCAATATTTACTCTGCCTGAACTGACTGAATTCAATGTGAAGAAGCATGCGTGGTTGACAAGAAAAACAAGTGGGCAGCAACAAACAGAAGAACTGCGAAAAGTTCAGTCCTCACCCATGACTGACTCCTGGATCGGCCTATTTCTATTCGCTTGTTTCTCCTTATATTTTCTTCTGGTACAATAACATCATTGCTCGGCGTAATAGAAGGCATAACGAAGCTCTGTGAACTGTATAAAGATCGTGCAAGGGACCTTGCGCTTCTATGGAAGTTGCTGTTACTTTTGGTGTAAGAGAAGTAGAAAGTATCGTCTGGCAGATAGGCAAAGACATGATCGGCATGTTGAATGGCGAACCAATATGTGCTACTGGCAGAGGAGCATTTATCTAGTAGCTCTTCAGTCCCAATTATATCCAATCTCTTGAGAACGAATGGCTGTTGTGGCTGCAACCATTGTGGCAACTCAGTTGAATTTCTGTCATCTGAATGCACAGCGCATAATGAAGGGACACCATGTACCACTTTCAAAACCAAGCAATGCACAACTTTCAAATCTTCAAGACTTTCGAGATTTAAGATCCTCTTCAGTTTTTTGTTCCTGTGAACTTCAAGTTCTCTAAGTGAAGGCAGATTCTCAATTGTTTTGAGGCTGTCAGCATGATCTATGCGCAAGCTTCTCAGTGCAGTACAATGCTCAAGCCAGCGAGGAAGTGAATCCAGCTTGGGGCATCTTTCAAGCCTGAAATCCACTAGTGAAGGCATATCTCCTTCTTCGATACCTGACCATGACTTCAAGTTGCTCATCTCGCTGATGAGCAACTGTTCCAGCTTGGGAAATGCCACTCCATTATCTGGTTTTCCGCGAAGTTCAGGGCCAATGGTAGCTGACAAATTAGAATCGATTATTGCAAGGTATTTTAGATTACTCATCTGGCCCAGAGATGGCAGCTGCGAGCAATGTGAACAACCATCAATGGTTAGCCTCTGCAACGCTGATAGACCGGGAAAGGATAGCCAAGATGGAAATTCATGCCCATAATAATTTGCCATCTTGATAGACACAACAGAAGGTGCTGGCGCCAGTTCTTCAAAAACATCTTTAATATTCTCGGCTCTACCCATCTGTGTTGTTTGCTCATCAATGCTGCAGCATAACTCAAGCTCTTTGAGGTGACGCTTTTCCCGCAATGCCGATTGTTTTGCGCCTTCTGCATTTAATTCCCTCTCTATCCTTAACATCTGGAGGCTTGTCAGCTTAGATAAGGAACTCAGCTCCTGAAAAGGCCAGCCACTTTTATGTTGCGCACCACTTGGGCTTACAAGGAAACCTTGTAGGCAGTTGAGTTCTCTCATCTGGGAGAATTTAAATGAAACAATATTTAGTCCAGCACCTGACATGTCAAGGCTTCTCAAGTTTTTTAGCCGGCCAACAGATTCTGGGAGAGCATTAAGACGAATGCAGTTCCTGAGGATTAAGAAGTGCAACATCCTTAGATTCTCAATAGTACCAGGAATTTCTCTAATTTGAGTGTTAGCAAAACTAAGATATCTAAGGTGTGCCATCCGTCCCAAACTCGCAGTAACACAGTCGATCTGTGTATTTCCAAGGTCTAGAACTCTTAAGTGTGTGAACTTTAGGAAAATATCACTCAAGGCCCTGTCATTTAGCGTACCCCCAGATAGGAGAAGTGTCCTCAAGTTCCTGAGCTTTTTAAGACCATTTCTAATGGATTCTACACCTCCATTTGTAACAGACAAACGGCATGGTTTGAAAACATCACCTATATCTTGAGGGTTGCCAGTAAAGTTTTCATCTTGTGACTGAAGGAGTGCAAATGATCTGAAAAGGTGAGGCATCTTTGATCCCACCACATCGCAAGCTTCATTCTCTGGGAGAAGAAGGCCTCTACCTAACAATTCATCATAACATCTTTCAGCTTCTTCTTCAACTGTTGCAGAGTGCCTCTGTGTTGAGTTTGTCTGGGTCACAATGAATCCCTCCGCGATCCACTGCCGGGTGATGCACTGCCGCTTGATAACAGATCCCTCTGGGTACAACGCACAGTACAGAAAACACCTCTTAAGATAATATGGCAGTTCCAGGTAGCTCATGTTAATAGTGCTCCGTATCCTTGCAGAAATGCCACAGAAATCGCTCGAGTAGACTCTTCCCCATTCATCTTCCTTAGGATCCACATCCCGTAGATGGCATCCAATCCTCCTTATTGCCATTGGAAGGCCATTGCACTTTTGCACGATTCGTCTTCCCATGTCCTGCATGCTGCCAGCGCTCTCATCAAGAAAGGCCCTTGTACGAAGCAACCACCAACCATCATCCTCATTCAGCATCTTCACACGGTGAAGATGGATGGCCCCCATCCTCCTGGCAACACGCTCATCCCGGGTTGTCACAAGGACTCTACTGCCAGGAGCGCCATGTTGGGCTTGTATCTCTAGCCGCCCATCCCAAACATTCTCTCCCCATACATCATCAATGACCAGCAGGAACTTCTTATCTCGTAAATATGATAGCAACAATGCTTGTTGTTCTGCAATCTCTGCTTTACTGAACATCCCGTCAGACCACATTGTTAAGTGCCGCAAATCTTTGGAGACATGTACCCATAGCCTGGCATCAAACATGGCTGCTGCCTTATGGTATACTTTTCGAGCAAGGGTAGTCTTGCCTACTCCAATAGTTCCTATGATAGCAAACAAAGGGCAAGTAGTATTATAGTCTCTGGTTAGCAGCTGTATGAGACTATCAGAGTCATTCTCAACCTCTCTGCCTACGATGTCGGGCTCAAGATGTGGAGCAACATCAAGATCTAATCTGATTTGATCTTCTGTCACTGGATTTAGATGGAGCAGTGTACTCTCTGATCTAATGCTCTCCAGTTCCTGATTTAGTTCATGTATATCATTTGCTATAATGTAGTCAACAGCGACATCTCTGCAGCACTTAAAAAGCGATGAAGGATTGCACTCCTGCACAGAGATTGTAAATTTAATTCATGTTTGAATAACCAGATAGTGCAAAATATGAAGATAATATTAAAAATGTACTACAGAATTTTCTCCTTGAGACTGGAATCAGCAAGATAAGCACATTAGGCTATTTCCTGGTGAATAATATATAAATTTATGCAATGCAAATTAAGATAAGGTACTATCTTTACTCGCGGGTCATATGCCAATTCCAGTGATCTTGGCCTCTTGACAGGAGAAAGGAAAAGAGCACTACCAGTTCTACTGACTAGGACTGGTAGATGTCATACCGATTAAGAAGTGATTTCATACTTTCTTTTTTATGTGGTCTTAATGCTAATGATTTTATCATTTTAAAGGACCAAAAACAGTAGTTTTATCCCTTAAAGAAAAAACACAGTAGTTCTACCAAAAAAAAAAAGACGAATCAAATAAAAATAGCAAACCTGGACTACCAGCTAAGGTCTGGTAATATTTCAAATAATCTTTCTGTCATCCAAACTATCAACAACATGTGGCCACAGAAGCAGATGTTAGCAGTACACATATATGTTAAGGTATATTTAGGATATGTAGCCCAAATTGCCTTTGATTAAATATTAGTTCGCTACCATAGGAACTATTGGAGTGTTTGTTGCCTTTCATTAAGTATTAGTTGTAGAGAATGTTGGTTACGACAGAGTGAATGGTTGTTTCTGCTAGACACATGTATATTCAGTACACAGTTCGTGGTCTTACATGTCTTAATAACCATTCATAGATTTAGAGAAACTCAAAAAAATGGGTGTACTGAATACTGATACTAATATCTGTTAAAATTTCAGCAAAAATAACACACTAGTTTCCTATATATCTGCAATAAGAAACTGGACTGAGAGTCTGAAATGTGACCAAAAGTCCATCATATTGTTTCAACTTTTACATTTGTGGTGATTGATTGGAGCATTCCTAGAAGGACTGAGACAAGCTGAATAATGCCCTTTGCCTCCAACCCCATCTAAAAGTTGAGGCTATACACATTATGTTGGCATATTTGAGTATCCTTAGACAACAGTGAGCCCTCAAAGGCTCAAAGCTCACAATATTCAAATACATTGTATGCAAGCATTTTTTTTTTTTTGGACAAGCATTGGAAATGGTCTTCAATGAAATTACAAATCTAAATAAGCTAAAAATAATTATCAACAAAAGCAGAAAGGAGAATAACAATTTGGAGAAATATGTTCCCGGGGTTAAAACAAAATTGATGAAGATTTGAGAAATATAACCTGTGGTTGGAACATTTGGAGCCTCTCTTGTTCAATCCTGCAGCGGTCAATTATGTTTTCTGCCTCATAAGCTATTCCTCTCAACTGCTTCAACCAATCCCTTGTGGTTTCATACTGCACAACTGTCTGCTCAGCATCCCTGATGATAGCCGACATGGTCTCAAGCTTCCTCTTAAGCTTGTTGATTTCATTTTTGACGCAGAGCACTTTGGCGATCTCGTTAGCAGCTAACTCACCAAGTGACCTGACAACATCCTTGGTGTAACCAGCTAGAATTGTCTCCATCAAAACTCACTTGAGACTTTCTCTACAGAGAGTCAATCATTCACGCATTATTTCCCCGCAAAAAGAATCATTCTTGCATTAGAAAACAGACATGCAGTAGCTTCTAGCCTTTCTGTTGATGTTCATCAATTATTGATTAACATGTGACAACTAGTAATTCTTTTTTTGAAGGAACTAGTAAAATTGATGCAATAATTAAACAAGCTACATGAGCATTAACACATCAAAGCAGGACAGCAGGTGCAGAGCCACAGCCACATTGCAAGATGCAACAAATGCACTACCATCCGAGATACAATCCTCAATTTCTCAACCAAATTTATTTGACCAATCCATAGCAACTAAAAGCTAGGTATAGCCGTATAGGTACATCAACAAGGAGAGAGTTTGGAGGGGACACCTTTCGAAATCTTGAAACCCAGCTCCACCTGCAAACCGCGCCAAGAAACAAACTTGCGCGACGCAGCCGAATCTGCAGGAGGAGAGGAACGGATTGGAACCAAGAAAAGAGAGGGGAGACGATGCAGCAGCAAAGATCAAAGATTTCAGAGAAGAAAAAAAGTTAAAAAAAGAAAATAAATCAGGCACACCTGGAACCGGAGGATCGGAACGGCGCGGCCGGCGGATCTCGAGACTACCGCCCGCGTTGTGCAACGCGGCCAGCAGGAGCGGCTCTTCTGCAATTTCCATTCGATCGCGTCGCCTCCTCGCCCCGCCAAAATTCTTTAATGCTCGGGGGAAAGTTCTCCGTGGAGGGGAGTGGCCGGCCGGAGCAAGCTGTGTTCCTGCTGGTTGTTGCTTTCTTTAATTTCTCTCGGTTGACTTGCTTATGCACAATTAATTTGCAGTCCACCCCCCTCTACTTGGCAAAACCGCAAAAGGAGTCTAATTTGTGAATAAGCGAATTTATGGCCCCCTCTATTAGCACACCGCGCTACTCCCTCCAACAAAGGCTAACTCCGACGATGTGGAAAAATGTGATTTTCTTTTTGTTGTTTCCAGCAAGCTTAGAGCAAGTGCATATACCGATCCACTGATTGGGCGATGAACGATCAAGCCATAACAGGGTCAGGGTAGTAATCCAATCAAATTACACATTACTTCATCTTTTTAATTGTTTACACTCTCTCTTTCTCTCTCTCTATAGGATAGTCGTCTTTTAAATTTTTCTCATATGCAACATGGTGATTTAATACAGAATGACCATTTAAGCTTCTGCAGCACTTTATGAACGTAAGCAAATTTTATAGCATGCAATAATTAAACGTGCTAATTGTAATTTACATGGGTCCGTTGCCAACAAATATTTGAGTGAGACCTCCCAAATTTCTCGAAATTCCCATGAAGTTTTGCTATGTTTTAAGGCTCAATTCCATATTAATTTCATATTTCTTTGTTCCTATTGAGAAAATCGCTGAAAACTCAATATGTACGATAGTACAAACTTTGGCTTGGGTAGTAGTTTCACATGTGAGTTAATCATTTTGCAAAAGTTCATCCTTAGTTAGTATATAGAGGTGCTGATGTGTAAAAAAATATTAATCCTTCTAGGTTGCCTTTGCTTTTTTATTTTTCTTTCCCCAGAGTGTCATCCAACAAACTAGCTACGATTGTTTCCCAAATATCCTGCCGCAACACGCAGGGTATCATCTAGTTTTATTATATTTGAACTTCAATAAATACTTACCATAGTTTGTTAGTTGATCAATGATTGTCAATGTTTTCTAACTGTTCTACTTAAGTTGAAAGCCTCTAAACCCCATAGTCAAAAGTCTAGCCCCATCACTTTTAAGCTCTATAATATAATAAATTGTAGATGATGTGATATGCACTAGTAGAGATCGGCACATCTATGACGATCTACTTTTGTCATGGAAGATGCGATAATCGTCATAAAGTAACATCTATGACGAACTTATGACGAAAAAGGATTCGTCATAGAAGTCGCGTCACATAAGTTTCTCTATGACGAAACGGTAGATTTCGTCATAGAAATGCTTCTATCCATGACGAAGGTGCTCGTCACAGAATCGCTTTCCAGCTGGCTAGTGACATGCGTCGTCCAAGCCACGTGGCTGCCATACGTGGAATCCACGTTGGATGTGACATGGCAAATGACGTGTACTCCATGTTATACGTGGAATCTACGTTGGATGTGACGTGGCAGATGACATGTACTCCATGTTGGATCAGCATCTCCAGTATGCTAGGGACACGTGGCAGTCGTATTTAATCCCACGTGTCATTTCATGTCCACGTGGCTAAAGGTGGCGACGCCACGTGTTCTCATTTTGAGGCGCCACGTGCACGTGTCTGTATCTGATTAATGACACATCTTTACTGATACAGCCACGTGTTAATCTGTTTCGATGACACGTGTCAAACACATTAGGGATGAAGGCCCAGTCATTTGTCCTGGCCCAACCCATTTGGCCACACATTTTACATCTAGTTGTGGCCCAGCCCACTATTAGGTCTAGAAAATTTTTAGCATTGGCCCATTTGGAGCAACAATTAGAACTTCACAACACATTACAAATAGGCCCAACATCAACATTAAACATAGATACCAACTTCACAGAGCACCATATTACAAATAAGTTCACAGAACATAGTACACATATCTTCACATTTAAGTCCACAAAAGTTTACCACAGGATGATAATTAAGTCCACCATAGCACCAAACATCATTTTACATAACCAAGTCCACCACATGACAGTAAGCTCATAGAAGCATCAACACAACTAAAATAAGTAGATGGAGTTCATCACAATGCATAAGATAATAAATGAGACTAGGACAGCTTATATCAACACCTGACAATCAAATGAAACCAAGTTTCAGATTATATCAACACCAAATTTCTTATTCTCCAAATCAAATTTCTTATTCTCCAAATCAGATACAGATGAATAATAATTCAGGATCAATTATTTTTCTGACCTGCCCGAGGGTGTTGGGGAGGAGCCCAGCAACCTGATAGTACAGTACCATATGTTAGATTATTTTTTTTATGCGCTAGAGAAACAACAAGAAACAATCGACAGATATGATATTAGTTTTTGAATGAAAGGGCTACTTTGCAACACTAATCTGATGTCCCCATAATATATTGCACTAACAGGTTTGTATGCAGGAACGTAAAGTGTGGTGTAAAGTTATGGACACCATTTAATCATGCTTCATTTCTACAAAGTTCAGGCATACAGCAGCAGTTCCACGACAATATGGAGTGCACATGCCAGACAGCAACCAAAAACACATCAAAAGAGCATTTTCACACTTCCAAAATTTATATCACTGCTGGCACAATGTGGCAGCAACATCAGTAAGTAGATCAGCTGGACACTATGGTTCCAGTGACCATTCTTACCATTTGCTATCAGGAAGTCAGTGCGAAAATTGCCACCCAAAAATTTGTCCATCTTTCAAGCACATGCACATCCAGCTCTGTATAATCAAGTGCTCAGGATTAATTTATCTAGCAGTAAACTAAACAGTTATTGACCACTAGTGTAGACTTAGCAGGCTTCTAAAAACAGAACCAAAAGTTTTACTACCAGGAGTGGATGGCAGAACAAATGAACTACTGGCTGCAATAACAGACAGCCGAGGCACAAAATACTACTAGCGATACAAAGTATCTGTAAACTAAAACTAGAAAGATATGCGCGGCGACACGCCGCGCACGATGTTAGATGCATTAACTTGCTGAACAGAAGAAAATAAGCTGATAACAAAATGCGAATACATGAGTAAGCAAAATTTAGTATAGACTCAAGTGTACAAATTGGTGGCAGATACTGATTCTCACTTTAAAATAAGAGATGTAGTAGCAGCTTTGTTAGCAACTCATTTGGTATAACAGCACTGAATCCTGAAACGACCATTAATAGTAACACATTAGACCCACCATCTTCTTCAGAAAAATAGATAACCATGTATGTAAAATCTTCTTCAGTAGGAAGTAACATATATTCTCGTAACAATAGAAAGCACACACTTTCCCCTAGCTTCAATCAACATTTCATGATTTGATTATGAACTGATTTCCACCCATCCAGAGCTATATTTCCCAACCATAAACAACTAGAACACGAACAGTCAACGGTAAGCATCAAATACAGCTCAAATTTCTGTCACACCAAGCCCCTAAACTCGCATTTCGAACATAGGCATCACACAAATCGTGAACACGTGAGACCTCTCATTTCCTCCCAAGCCAGCACCCAGTCGCAGAAAACTGCTAAAATCCTCCCTAAAAGCTGTAGCTAATCTCGCGCGCGCGCCCAAATCCAGATCCACTGTACACAGGCACGCAAAATCGAATTGCTCTGGGGAGTTAGACAGAAAGAGAGACAGAGAGCCAGAGAGCGCTTACGATGCTTCCCCGCCAAACTTGGTAAACCCTAGGCTGCTCGCCGCCGGCGGCCGCGCCACTTCCGCCACCACGGGACGGCGGCACGTACATCCTCCCCACCTGCCTGACGCCGACCACCTCCCCACCCC